>CM045570.1:3267836-3867836 GCA_024721245.1 Mitragyna speciosa
CCAGTTAGTAATGCACAGAATTAGCAATTAGGTTGTTCTGTTTTTGATTCTCTATAGAAACACATAAATAAGAAAAGGGAACATGTTCGCAAATCTATAACGGCATGAAAGTGATAGTGCGCCTCTGCCCAACTTGCCAAAAGTAAATTTATTCTCCCCAGATATTACTGCATGCAAAACATGCAGATCCGATAGAATAAAGCACGCATGCCAGCATGAAGTAAAGCATATACATTTGTAGGTCCCGCATGATCATGGCTTTGATTTTACTATGATGCTTTGTCATACTCTTTTTAAGCTTCTCTAGTGTGAAAAGATCTAACCTTAATGGCTGCGGCTATCTTGAATATCTGCTGTCTAGGCTAATTTGCTATCTTTTTCCTAAATATTTTGATAGAACTGTACAGGGCAAGCCATGCATGCCTTATGGAGTAGATGATGACTTAAGGCAGATTAACTCATTTTAAAGTCATCAGGTGTGCATTGACAAGCACAAATGCTTGCTGTTTTTTTCAGCTCATATATGTAAGTTTTTCTTATCTGAGAAAACCCTCTCCGTTCTTTCATACCAAACGCTAAAACTGACGAATCTGACTATTGCCATTGACTTAACTCTTCAGGGACTGCATGGATGCCATTCTTGAATCTTAACTTCAACATTGCCAATTTGATTAATGATGATATTGATAACCCTGTCTTTCGTTATGCAGTTTAAGCATTATTTCCTCAGTTTAGGTTCTTTTGTTCGCAAAATGCTCGCCATTGTGTAACATTTATTATTTAACTCTTGAATTTGGCCACATTTTTACTAATGTATATACTTGTATTTGACAGTAGGTACGTTCTGACAAGCACGAGATTAACGTTAACTTTCCTTTCTTGTTTGTTTTAGAGACAAGTAGACAACTTGTGCTGTTCAGGTCAGATGAATATGGTTTCCGTCTTCTTCCTTCTAAATGTATAGGTCATTCATAAGTACTGAACTTCACAAATCCCATCAAATTCAAGGGCCACAAACAACAGTAAAGTAGCTGTGCAAATGTCTCTAGTTCATTCGCCACTCCAGACAACCTCACGATTGCGTGGATTTCTATGTTGCTTCTATGTCTCATTTGGCCTTGCTTTTCACAACATCTTCATTAACCCTTGTAAGCTTTCTCTGTTTTTAACTTTTTCCCCCCTTGATAAAGTAGTAAACTTTGTCACCTTTACCACAGCATCTTGTCTGCCGCGTGAATCCAAACGCCATTACTCTTTGAATTCAGTAGCGGGGCTTTTTTTTAAGGCTCGCCTCGATTAAGAAACTTTGTTTTTTGCGGGTCAAACCAAATATTACAGTCCTTTATTAACTGATGAAAGAAAAATATAATTCACGAACTTAATAGAATTTATTTTCTGATTTAAAAATGTCCAGTGGTATTATGTAGATTTTGTTCGTTGAATTCTAAAAAATTATTAATCGAATTCCACTAATTTATTTACTCTTTGATTTCATGCACAATCTCTTCTGAATGAAAATTCATAACGATCAAGTGTATGTTTTTGATGGAATGTAATGCAATGATGTGGAATTAAGTGATGCTAAAAAAATGATAAATTTTCTTAAAAAAGTAGTAAGTTATGTATTATTACCCATATTTTCAGATAGCTTACAATTTATGACCTAATTCTGTATCACCACAACCTTTTGGTTCATAAAGTTCACGAAGGGAATTGTAATATTTTTTAATTGGATCATAGAACAAAAAGCCCAATTAGACGTGCATTTTAGCACCCCTAGTGACATATTGGTTGGTTTTGGTTGTTCAATCAAGATTGAAACCCGAAATGTGAATTATTAAGAATGGAAACCCAAGCTCACAACCAAGGCTTCGGCCTCCATCTTACCCGAAAAGAAAAACTGGAATCCAAATTAAACAACTAATTTTTTTCCGTTAGTATTTCCTTTGCTCAGACCAAAATTCATATTGATTAGACATCAAAGCCAACTCTACTAATAGGCCAATCTTATTAAATCTATAATGGGTTGCACCAGTTGAATTTGATGCTATTTGAAAGTTCCTTTAGTATTAAATTAACTTATTGATGCATGAAAACAATCAATAAATACTGCCTCTTTACAAGCACTTTGTGTTAATCCAATTCTCAATGTTGCCAAAACAACATCCCCATTTCCCTTTGGTTATGACAAAAGATAATGTAGTCAAAAAAGAAATGCAAGAAAAGATTGACATAATGATCTTATGGTGAAAGTGATGGAAGAATAGGATTCATGTGTAATCTTTGCGTTGAATGGAAGTTGCATATTCAAAGCCGTGGCCAGAAGTGGAAAGAATAGAATAGTGGTGCAAAATTGCAATTTGCAATGCAACTAGGTGAAGTCATGTGCTGCCAAAACCTTGACCCAAAACAACGGCCCACATAAAACATTATCCATGTTTGCACGGCTCAAATGCCTGTGGGCCCATGATGATGACTGCTTGATTGGCCCAGATGAAGATCCGTCAGATCAAGGAACCAGGTTATGGGCCCCCCACCTCTTTTGGGTACAACGGCCTAACTAACTTTGCAGAAGGGCATCATATGATGGACAGGCGTAGAGAAATTTAACAGAAGGTACATTCAAGTCGTCACACATGATAGCATGGCTTATCTAGCCCTTTTTTTTTTTATTTTTTATCTTTTTTCAATTAAAATTTTCTGTCTTGGCTAAATTATTGGGCCTAGTTTTGCATTTATTCATATTAATTCAAGGCCTCATTTATTTGGACCAAGACTTGAAGAGCCTCCAATGAAGCATACACATCCATTGAAAGCTTGGGGCTATAATAATGATTCATTTGGTATTCTGTACACTTCTTCATATTGGGTGTAAAATGTCATGCTTTGGGTTTTAATAGAATAAAGGATTCATGATAATTTCATAATTTTGACACTATATCTTTAGATTTTCAGAATATTTATACATAGTTTCAAAACTTAAATTATGATGGTCACGACTAGCTGTTATAATTTCTAACATGTGCACGTATTTGATTGTTCGGAAAAGAATTACAATGTCACATAAAGATATGTCTCCAAAAAATAAAAATAAAGAATAAAGAATCACACTTGGGGATGAGACATATTAAAGCAAAGAACCTAAATAAGATGATTCACTTCTCTAAATGAGGTGTTAATACAACATCAGAAAACAAATTTGATGCCATTTCTGACAAGTTATTGCAATTTGCACTCTCTCTCTCTTCTTGGTCTTTTGCTTGAGGTCAAAAAGCCAGCCCAAGTTCCAAGTCAGGCACTTACGAAGTAGAGATTGAACAAAGTACAACAGATGGTCCAAATGGATCGCTTTTGGCTTTTGGCCGTGCCTTTCTGTGTTTCCCAAGTCTTAGTTATGCACTATGAAAATGATAATTCACATACCACATATATGCAAATAGAAAGATAGTGTGTGAGAAAAACATCACCAACATTCACAATGCATATTCATTACCAATTGACCTGACCTATAACCTTTATCAAGCACCAAACAACCAAAGATTTGATGCTTTACCCTTTGTTAATAATCTCATTTCATAAAGCATGAATCACTACTTGCCTCTGGCACTTTTCCTGAATCAAATCAATTCTAAGCTTTTCTTTCTTTCTTTCTTTCTTTTTTTTTTCCTCTCTCTTTTGTCGGTACCTAACGCCTTTGCTAGGTCTCTAACTAGCCTATCCTCTCAAAAGAGAATACCCAAAATAAGTGTGATGTTTGGCTTGAGTGGAAAGTTACATAGCTCATGATTCTGCTAACTGTGTGTTTTGTATGTGCAAAAGTTGCTCTTCCATACCTCACTGTGAGAAGTGGAGACTGACTCAAGTACAAAACATGAAAAGCACATGGCGACAGATTAAAATGCCAAAAAAAAAAAAAAAGAAGCAGCAAAATGAGGGGCAGCATAGTAAGTATACAATTCATACGAGACTACTTTGTTCTGTCAAGATAAAGCTGAGAACTTTGTAGAATTTACATAGTAGCAGGTAGAAAGATACTCAAATCTGATGTTAGGTGTCTAAACAATTGTCAAGAGCCCTCAATCTACCAATAAGTAACAAAATGCTTAATTTGAAACCTTAACAAAATTTCATCTTTCATCATGATTTGGTAAATAATGATGTTGATACATCTTGTAGAGCACACAACTACCAACCCCATTTACCTCAGCGGTTACTTCTATTTAACTGGAAGGAACCAAATGCCAACAATGCTATTCCATACAAAAGCCTGAGCTTTTCTACCAAAGCCCTTCAGATTTGCTTTGAAGTTTTGTTCTCTAATCATCAGCCCAATTTTGTGAATAAAGGAACGTAAAATACTAATTTGCAGCAGGTGGGACCAACTTTACGGCGTGTTGTGAGCAATAAGATCTAACTGCATTGACCCCATTTATTTTACTTTTCCCTAGGATTACTTTCTGAAGCTACTTCAACAAGTAACAGATTTGAAGAAACAAGTAACAGATCTAGGCAACCTATTTTGCATTCTCTAACTGAATTTCAATAGTCCTAACATATTAGTGAGGCGGACCAATTCCGCTACTTTGGCATGTAACTTTTATGGGAGTAAATATTCAAACAGTATAATAGCATTTGTTCAGTTCACACACTCGAACAGATTATCAATTTTCACTTTAGGAAGCACCACATTCTAAGCTATGAACCTGATTATATTTCAAAACCAGATGTAGAACTAAAGTTTAGAATGCAGAATTCTCCTCGGTTTTCTCCCATTAAGTTGGGAGCCGGGAGGGATCAAGACAGAACTTAACCTACGCCTATAAATGGATGAACTAAAACGAACACATGATATCAGTCAATTGCAATTTATAGTCCATAAGGCCTGCCTAGATTACTGATTGAAAAGTTGGTAAAATCAATGTTTGGACTTGAAAACAAAGAACAGATTAAATTAGAATAGACAAAAAATTTGCTGCATACTTCTGGAACCTGCAAAAAATGGAATGAAATGGGAAAACTGGTGGCTTCTTCTAGTTGATGAGGAGAAAGGCCACTGCAACCTAAATCATCCTTGATATCAGGAAAAAGAGCATAATCAAATCTGTATTGACCAGTCTGTCTGTACATTCGTAAGTCTTCCCGGGCCAGCAAAATAAATCTCTGCACATAAATATCGATCCACCAGTGGATGATGCCTTCATTTACTACAAACCTACCAGGACATAAACTGGCCATTATCCTCGTCCTCTAAAGGAGCAGGAAGATTAAGATCAAGTAGTTCAGTGCAATCTGTCTTGAACGTTGAAGTTGGATTGTTATGTTGAACTCCACCACCTATAAAATGTGACCTCTTGTGGCCACCCAGAGCTTGACCATTTTTGAAAATTCTGTGACAGAAGGGGCACTCATGCCCTTTGATTTTCTTAGATTTAACTTTTTTCTCGGCATTGTATGATGAATTCTTAGCACTTACTTTCCTATTGATGAAAGATTCTCCAAGCTTCCTACTTGGTGTACTGTTTAGAGCATTATCACCATCTAAGCTGTTCTCACTAGTTTCGTATTTTGATTCTAGGTACGCATTGCCTCTTTTGTGGCAGGGTCTGTGTCCTCCAAGGGCCTGATACGAATTGAAGGTCTTCTTACAGTTCAAGCACTCATATTTGCTTCTCTTGACTGCATTTTTGGATTGTTCGGCATCTGAAGAACCATGTCTTACCTTCCTATAGGATTCGTTCAGAAATTTAAGATCTTCAGAAGTATCCTTGTTTTTGCTTCTTGACTCGTACTTCGCCAACCTAGAAATTATGACAGAATCCTCATGTCCATTTTCCCTGCTCATGTTCTTCCTTAGCTCTGCTTCGTAACCCTTAATTTTGCTAAAGCCATCTCTAATTTCAGCCAGAGTCTCCTCGCCTCCTACACTCAATTTATCACCATTTCTATGAAGAGCATCAACAGAAGCATCTGATTCAAGTTTCACAGCTTCCTCTAAAAAGTAACCAGAATCAGAGTTCTCCTGCTCAATAATTTCAGCATCCAAACCACCGTATTTTAACTTCCTACTTTCTACTTTCTTCGTTTGAGGAGTCTCCTCTTGAAAATGAACAAACTTCAGACTTTCCTTTCTACCAATTCTCATATCAATAGAAGAGGATTTAGTCTCTAAAACAACTGAATTATTGTCAGAAGACTCTACAACTGAATTTACACCAACCCCATTACCCGAATCCCTAGACAACATCATCAAACACATGGCTACCTCTTCTTGTTCTTGCTCATCGGTCTCAGAAACAGAAGATGAATCATTAGCCAAAGAAAAAGAAGAAGACTTAATAATAATTCTCTTGTAGTTGTACCTCTTATTCATTGATGTGTTCCTCAGCCCTTGCTCCTCAACTTCATTATCCGAATGACTATCCATCACTAGCTTCTGATTCTCACTTGTCCATGAATGATCATCCTTCATGCCCCCCCTGTCTTTCTCAGAGTGACAAGCCATATGTCCACATAAAGCTTTCAAAGATTGAAACCCTTTACCACATTGTTTGCAGACCTTCTCTTGAGGCAAAGGAAAGTTAGCATCAACAGCCTTGAATGTTTTCTTGGGATTCTCTCTAAGACCATAACTTGAATGCCCTCCAATTTCATCCTTCTTGAAATCCCTCTCATCATTCAAAGATAGCAACTTTTTCATATTGGCCTCAACTTTTTCCTCTGATTCAGCTGAAATTGCCATCAAATGAGACCTCATGTGACCCCCTAGCGATTTCCCACATGGGTACTTCTTCTTACACCATTTGCACACAAACCTTGATTCCTGATCTTCCATGGAGTATAACGAGTTAATTCGACTAATTCAACAATATCAAAACCAACCAATAATCAGAATAAGATCAATGAACAATCGAGAAGCTCAAATCACAGAGCAATGCTGCATTTCTTGATCTAGTCACATAAAAAAAGCAGTCCAAATTAAAGAAAACAAATATCCCAGATCAAAGAAAGAACCAGAAGTTAAGAAAGCTCAAATCTGGCATGTGGGGCTAGACACAGATCACAAAGTCTTAAACTTTGTATTCCACAAGTGATACAAATAGGATCAAAACTGGTCAGAAGTGACAGTTTTTGGCAAGTAAAAAGATCAGACCTATGACAAAAGCAGACTCTTTAAATTCCGTATCCATGAAATTTCTCTTTCTCCTACGATTAAACCAAGGACAACCCTTCATTGAATGCTGCAAAATTTTGAAGATTTTAATGTGAAAAAAAAAAAAATCAAATCTTTGAAAAGATGAGGTCAGCCATGAAAATGAACATAGCCCATATGAAGATAAACAATTGCAACAGAAAACCAAAGACTCTTTCTAATTTCTCTCTCCTCTCTCTATCTATATATACTATACTATGTTGTTTTTGTATGTGTTGTAGTGGGAGGAGAATTCCATGCATGGAAGCAAATATGTGAGAGATTAAACAAACAAGATGGGGGCAGGGGAAGCACGTGTATTTTTGAGAGCAATGTTCTCGCTTGTTGTTAATCAAACGGTCCAGATTTGTTGGATTATAATCTGAGGATCCAAAAAAATTGTGAGTTTGAGAAAGTACAGAAATTTATTGAATTAGAAATAGTATTACTTCAAATCTCAAGTGTGAATGAATTTATGAAAAAATATGGTTTGATAAGTTTTTTCAGAAAAAAAATAGTGAAATGTTTTAATATTGTAATACTTTTTAAAAAAAATTTAATTTTTTATGGAGCGCGGTAATTTACCTTATTTGTAAATATGATATGAAATATCCAAAGTAATAAACTTATATGTTCTGTTAGGCAGAATGAGCAGGCCTTGTATATGTCTGTGTGCATAACGTCACGCCCCATGAAAGGTCCGAATCTTCAGCCGTTACTGTTATCTGAACTTCCCAGATGAACCTCCCTAGTCAATAGAAAATAATAATAATAATAATAAATGTTTCTTGTTCCATATTGTTGCATCTTTGGCTGTCTCTTTTGCATATCAAATCTTTTAAAATTTATACATTTGGCAATAGTAGTTGATAGGCACTTGTAATCTTCATAATATGGGTTGTTGGAACGACTGTTGAAGACCACTTCGTGGAAAATGAACACAACTTTGATTAGCACCATAGAGCTTGTGCTCTTGTTTTTGGTCCATTTGTTAGGCTCTTGAAAGTTTTTGTAGTTTTAGTGATTGTGGGTCTCTATTGTTTCTTTTTTTGGTTTTACGAATGGAGATGTATGAGATAGCATTAATTACAGTTTGATACAACATTTGTCTAACTTTAAATCATGAAAGTAAATTTGGACGGTTTGGTGTGTGATATTTTCACAGTGCTGATAAATATAAGAGTTAATTCGTAGTTAATGACTTGCCTTGTGCTCAAAAGTACCATATATACTGAATATTTTGCACCAAGAAGGCTCTATGTTTCTAATTTTCCATACACATTATATAGAAATTATCTTGTTTTTATTGTGCCGAATGATGCCAAAAGATTTGGAAAGTTGTTATTGACTAACCAGGAGCCTTCCCCCCAACAAAACAAAGGTTCCTGTTCACCAGTCAAAGCAAGGAAGCATTTGCAAGTTCAGTTGAAAACTAGCAGTGGTGGCTAAAGATGACTAAAAGATGATAAGAATACCACTCAAAGTTGTGCTTTGATGTAACCCACATGATGAGAGAAAAGAAACAACTTTAGGAAATATATTGATATTTTTGTGGAGCCATTACTATTCCAATTAGGTAGAAATGAAGATGGTTACCTTGTATGGCAGTAGAAATAAAAAGTCTTGTGCAGATCTACCACCATAATTTGAGTCATTACAAGAAATGAGGACATCATTACACCTCTTCAGAAAGATTTAAATTGAGACATGTTGCTTTATGATTTCTTTCCCATTCCTAAATCTTTATTGATATGTTTTGTATCATGTAATTATGTGCATCCAAATAATATCAGTAGCTCAGCTAGGCTGCAGATCTGACACCACCTATCCTTTTTTTTGGCCCCTATTGCCCAATTTACCATTACTGTCAAGGCAAATCCTCTTAACCTGAAGCAGAAATGATTTTGCGCTCATCCAAGAATGCAAAGAGAAGAATAATCACTTTTTACTTAAGAATGATTAATTCATTGCTTTCGTTCGCTCGAAAATATCAGTAATCAAACTTCAATGCAGTGGTAAAAAACAGATCAATGTGCAAAAATTCAGTAAAATAGTAGTATTGGGTTCAAGGAACATCAATTTTGATTTATTTTAAAACTATGGATGAATTGATGTCTTACGTGTTCTGTAGTCTATATTCAACATGGGTTCCAATCGCAGTCGTTTAAAAAAAAAGAAAGAATATTGAGGAAAGAAAACTGCCACCAAATATCCAATTCTAATGGACTAAGTCAAAACCCCGCAGGAATAGATGGATCTACTGGCCTCATAAGAGCAAATATTTTGATATATCTATCTCATTTATTATACTAATCTTTTTAAATAAACAGCTAAACAATATTTCAAATTTCATTGTCAAGGAAAAAATTATTTTGGAATAATGTGGAAACTGGACTGAATCAAGTTAATTACTTCAAATAGCTCGCATTCCATTCATTTTTTTTTTCTCTTTTATGGTCAAAATATTGCCTACATGCTTCCATTTTCTTTTATAAGGGTAATAATAATCTTGGTCCATGACCTTAAATCTGCCCATTTATTAAATTGTTGTTTCGATATCAAATCAAAGCAACCTGTCCCAACCTCCAATAGCATGGAGTTCCTTTCTTCTGCGTGGGGTAGGTAGATTTAGAACAACTGACAAGTCTAAACTCATCTCGTATCATCATTTTATAGTCCAATGCATTAGCAGCCGACCCCAAGTATTTAATTAACTTCTTCACAATAACCAACACTAAAAGTATTTTGGACCAGGGTCGTTGTCGAACCGAGCTGCTGACCAGGGGTGTTATCGAATTGAGTTGCTCGCGAGTTGCTCGGTCAACTACTCGACTCAAACTCGAGTTTGATCGAGTTCGAGTCGAGTTTGAGTAGCTCGATTAGGTTTACGAGTCGAGTTCGAGTTTTGGTTTTCTAAACTCGAAGGCTCGTCGAGCCTGATTGAGTATTTATTATTTAATAATTATATTTTTTATTTATTATGTATTTACTAATTTATGTATGAAAATTATAAAATTTACC
This sequence comes from Mitragyna speciosa, assembly GCA_024721245.1. Classification (NCBI taxonomy): domain Eukaryota; kingdom Viridiplantae; phylum Streptophyta; class Magnoliopsida; order Gentianales; family Rubiaceae; genus Mitragyna; species Mitragyna speciosa. The sequence goes on from CM045570.1 coordinate 3,278,047, forward strand.
ATAGTATCCTCAAGTATTCGAGCTCGAGTATTTAAACAAAACTTCGAGCTCGAGCTTCAAAATTTTTAACTCGATCGAGCTCGAGTCGAGAGCACTAATAGGCAATCGAGTCGAGCTCGAGCATAGTGCTACTTGAGCTCGACTAGGCTCAATAACACCCCTATATTGGACCCCAAACTTTAGTGAAAGATATTAGGAGAATTCACTTTGAAAGTCTAATGATATCATGATTAAATCAAAAGGCAAGGAAACCTGTTTCTAGCAATAATTTCATCACAAAATTAACTCTGTGAATCATATAGTTGACTTGATTTTTTTTCAAAATTATAGAACTTTGTTAGGTTTGAAGTTCATATATTTAAAAAATAAACGTTGGTTTTTGATGAACTCGAAGTAAATACAAAATTTTACTTGTCTTGATAATTTTAGCTAGCATTCTTTAAATACCAAATCTTGATATTACTATGTTAAATTTGGCTTAAATGCGTGAGAATTAGTGCATATGCAAGACAAATCCATGTTTGTATTTTTTTTTTATCATTAACTATTCTCATTACAATATATTTTTACTTCACACAATTAGAGTAAAATTTTCGAATTGGTACTAGTGTGAAATTCTCAGACTTCTTGCTACACACAAAACTTGAAAAAGTTTCCTAGTCTTCGCAACAAACCAACCCACAAATTTTCCAAGATGCATATTTGTTCCATGTTTCAAAATATTGATTCTACCGATACCAAACCAACCTCAAGCTGGCAAATGGTTCGGCCTAATTAAGCGAGGCCCATTATCAAGAACCCTATATGCACATGTACGTGGCAGTGTCAAAATTAATTTCTTACCTAATTAATAAGGTAATTGGCACACGCTCCAATACAAATCCCATTCATTTTGCAATTGGCAGTGTTTTTGTGCAATCTTGTCCCCACTGGGCTATTGATAATGAAGTTTTTTCCAGCTCTTGTTTAAATGTGGCTTTGGCCAAAATTCCCTTCCCATGTCGTAATGTAGGTTTATCGAGGAAAAAAAAAAATGTGGCTTTGGCCTACTAGTGTCCAAACTCCACAGGATACAAATTTAGTTTTCGATTCCTCCACTTCAGCTAATTCTTCTTTTACCATAAGAGGGGAAATTCTCTTGGATGGTAGCAACTAAATTTTTCATCGAGTAGGCACAAAAAACACATCCTACAACTCTAGCTTTGTGTAAGGATGCCAAGCCTTCTACCTCTTTTCCATAAAACCCCTAAGAAGCTCAACTGAGAATAATCAAGGATATAGTGCAATTTAAATATAGTAATAACACGATATACAAATGCGTTTGCTAAAGGGTCCAAACCCCATCGTTCCAGATAAACTGGATGGGTGCACACGTACGCACTTTCTCTGATCGTGCTCGGTTAAATGTTAAACCATAAAAAAATGCAACTCTAGTACAAACCACAATCATTCGTGCGCTTCCAAGGAGAAATTGAAGCCTGGAATTTGAAAAGGGTTGATCACATTGAACCGCAAAAAATAATGCTACAAACAGCTGGCCGTGCCTCGATATAAAATACAGAATACATCGATCAGGTCTTTGACCCTGAAGAAAATTTGAAGATATTTGAATTCGGGAAGTGCTTATCCGATAAAAAATCAGGGCACATGAACTTGAGTTCACAAAGACAATCTGCTTTTATATATGACATTAAATAAAGGCTTTTTCAAGAATTTAGAACCACCGGAACCATTGGATTCCAAAGAAAGATTCCTAATGAGAGATGGCAAAAATTTTAGGTGTTTCGTCTTGGTGGAGAGGGATTTTCAGCTGGGGCTTTCCATAGATGATGCAGTTGTCCAGAGAGAGACTCAATTCCAATAAGCTGAAATTATGTACATACGGAAAATTGAAGAGGAGCAAAAACTCAAGTTACTCCCTTGCTGAAACAAACCTTACTACTTGAGATTCAGAGAGGCGCACTCAACATGTAAAAGTAATGCAAAAGCAACAGGTGAGGTCTTCAGAAGGCTTCCACTAAAAACTTTGTTTTCACTCAGTTGCTCTTGGAAGTACATGGTCCAAAAATCTCTTCAATCATGTTGCAAGTCGGCAAAAGATCAACACTTTTTGCCAAAACAGTTGAACATGATTCATCCCAAACCTTCGCTTCACTAGGTTCCAGTAAAAACCCAGAGTCCAGACCATCACCTGACCCATTGCTTTCTCCAGTCAGGCATCCGGTAAAATCATCCTTTAGAGTGCTTTCACGTCGATCGTGTCGTGCACTAAATGAAGCACAAGATGCCCCCATGTAGAGCTGACTTTCAGAAGAAGTACTTGACTCCCCTTGAACATTGTGATCTTCTCTGATATTACTTGGGTTAACCATGCTAAACTGATGACCAGAACTGAAGTCATTCTGCAACTTGTTAATTTGAGGCTTCAAAGTTTGACCTCCGGAATCATCTTTCCCACTAGCATCTTCCCTACCAGCTCTGGCATCACCATTGACGTCATCAATGTCAGCATCGTCGTCGTCATAATCAACACCTTCATCGTCAAAATGAATGTTATCTTCATCCCCAAATGACTCAATCACAGAATCTTCATCTTCTTCTCCTACAACTTTGAAGGAACCTCCATCATTTCCATGCCACTCATCATCATCACTATCAATCTCCAACACGTTAGATCTGTTCTGAACTGCCCGCCTCTGGAGCATAAAGACATTGAAGTAATAACTGACAAGATCCTTCTTCATTCTGGAAGGAAATACCACAGAGAGCTGCTTCCAGAAGTTCTTATCTAGTGACACAGGATTGGAGTAAATGACCTCATGAAAGACATGTTCTTCTTCTTCAGTCCACTTAGAAGCCACCTCCTCTCCCATATTATAGAATCCCAGAGCCGAGAATTTTTCATCGCCAATGGTTTCTCTTAATTTCTCTCGTGCTTCCTGGACATGCTGTCGCACACATCTGACAGAGCCTCCATCCAAGCAGCCACAATCTCTTCTTCCTTGCCCAATTTTAACATCAGCACAAGAATTACTTGATACAGAATTGGACATAATACAAGTTCCTACCATTTGCTCATTGTCACTATTAACAAGATTATTGGGACACAGGTGATTGTTCTCGATAGAGGTCGGGTCACATGGTGGAATATCAGCTTGATGATTAGGTCCAATAGGAATTTGTTTCCTAGGAGAACAATTCATCAGAGATGAATAGGCATCATCGAGCTGAACCACTGTTCGTCCAGGATAGCTGAACTCAAAGTACTCGGGAAAGAAAGATAAGTAAAACGGTTCTCGAGATGCAGCATCTTCCTCACTGCTGCTGCTGGTGATCCAAGATGAAGGTGCACTAGACTCTAGATCCTTATCCCCCAAGCTCGAGGCAGCATGTAAATCATCATTTCCAAGGCCTTTGAGGAATTGAGATTTATCAAAATCATGTGCTGCGTCATCAATACCTCGATTATCAACAGGCGGAGCAACATCATCAGAAGAAAAATCCCAATCCCCTGCAAATGAAGTCTGTCTAATGTCAGAGTAAAGTTGTTTCGCTTGCTTAAAAGAAGAATCCTGGAACTCCTCCTCATAAGGTCGTTTGATTCCCATTGCACTGCAGGATAAAGAACAAATAGAAAAACATTAACCATAAGATTAAGTAAAAATTATTAAGACCAAGAGAGATAATAAAACAAAAGAAATTTAACATCCAATCTAGTGCATGAGACAATATCAAAATCACATTCCCACATACATCCTAACCGTAAGGCTTCTAATCAGACACTGACCTTGCAAGACAGAAAAACTAACCATAGCAATCAGTCACATCGACATTATTAACATAGTAAAACATTGTCAATTCATTTCTCCAAAACTACGTAAACACACGTAGTGCTACATATCACCATATGCCAACCTTTACAAAACCAGATGGAATGTTCGCCCATTAGTCTGATGTCACTATGTAGCTGGATAAGTATGTTTCTCTTTATGCGGTCACCCATACATATTTTGACATGTAGACATAATGCCTGCTCCAACAACCACATTACGTTTATAGGTATCTCACCAAAGATGCATTCTACATGTTTGTATCTGTAACCACATCTAAGCAAATCAGATGAAAAGAACAAACCACTTATAAATGGCAGATATTCTCGACATTTAATAGCTATGCAAAAGTATTCCTGCACCATTAGCAAGACAAAGAATCATTCCTCTTTTATTAGCTGTCAATAAGAACTTACTTCCTTGCTTAAATAGCAAAAATGCGTATTTCATGTGTGTTTCCTACTTAATTAGCAAACCACAGTACCACTAATCTCCAAAGTTAGAGCAAAGTCAATGGTATTCCAATAAATTCGATCACATTTTCATTTTCATTACTTCCTTTTTCAGTTTTAATAGCTTCACATTTCGAATTTAGCACCAATTCAACAGCTGAAATAATTCTGCACTATCTTTCTAACAGCAAAAGTGTGCTAACATAGTGGTAAACTATAAATAATTAAATGATAAAATACAGAATACACAATCGACATACCATAGTAAACAAATAAAGAACACGAAAAATGCAGATATGCATGTATACATACATAACGGGTGACTATATGAGTTTTAGAGGAAATTACAATTTATACCCACCAAAATTCAACTCATCAAGTTACCCGAAAATTCCCGCGAAACCCTAACCCTAGGTTCGCAATCCCAACAACAACAACCCACAAAATTAGTGTAAAAAATACTATAAAAATACAATTCATAACAAAACGGACCCAAACCCTAACCCAATTTACAGAACCAACGAAGTTCAAAATCCAAGACAAGCCAAAAACCCTAGCTTTAAAATCGAGGAATTTTTTTTTTCAATTCATGGGTTTTACCATAGGGAAAAAAACAGAAACCACGAATCGATGACGAAAACGTACCTAATCGATCAAATCAAGGGTTCGATGAAGCAGATCGAAAAATCGAAATCGCAAAATTAGGGTTTCTAAAAATTTTAGCTATATAGATCAAGAAAGGGGTCAATCGAAAGAGAATGAAGAGAATTGATCGAAAAAAATTTAATTTCGGCAACTAAAAAAGGGATTAAGAAAAAATTGAAGATCTATCTGAGAGATGTTGCGAGGGAATTGAAAAGCTTTGAGGGCAAAATAGGCAGGCTACGATTTGCTTTTTGTAGATGACGAAGGATCCGAAGACAAAGACCCGAATCCGGATCCGGGTTCCAATTATTTTCGCCGTGTAGACGTGGACAATTTGGATTCTACTAATGGTGATTACTGTGTGTGTTTTTTAAGCACGTGTTTTAAAAGGCAATGATGAATTTATTTATGCTTGTCAAAAAAATTTCTATCCAAGACAATTTAAAAAAAATTTTAATAAAGAATTTTTAATTAAGTTTTAAAACTTTTGTGACATTAAAAGAAAAAAGATTAAAATATGACAAAATTGATAAATAATTAAGGTTCAATATGTCATATGTTTATACACATATTAAAAAAGATCACTTATTAGTTTTACAACTAATTATGTGCATTTGAGGGGCATAATTTAGTCATAAGTAGTACGATTTCTTTGGTGACCATAAATAATATAACAAAAAAAAAAAAAAAGAAGTTGTAGCACGATGCATATTTAAAATATAGAATACCATTCCTAGACAAATATTTTGTTACTTTTGAGGTAATTATGATCATTTACAAACAAATGTGTTGTTTCCAAAATTTGAACCTTTCTTTTGAGTTTCTTTTCTTTTTCTAATTTGTCAGTTGTGATTTTGAGCAATATTTTCAGATATACTTCTTTATTGGTAAAATTTACTACTTGAAAACATACCAACTTAGTTACATTCAACCTACACAAGTCAGCAAAAACCCACCAATCTTACATAAAATTGCAGCAGAACATGATAACTTGAGTAAGGGACTTGCTCTCCAGAGCAAAAATTCAGCTGATTGATTGAAGTGCTCTCCAGAGCAAAAATTCAGCTGATTGATTGAAGTGCCTAAATAAAAAGAAAAGAAAATGGAAAACAAGAATCAGTATTGAATATACAGGGTAGCAATGATGTTGGGGAATTTGCCCAATACACAACGGGTACAGGAAGCCAGGCTTGAGGCATTGCTTTGGTCAACTGATTCTTTATAAAATTCGATTATGAGTAGATACTGCTAAATAGCAAGTTGCAAGTTCTACAGCAAGCTGCCGAAAAGGAACTGCACACAACCTAAATATCCATGCTAAGGTTCCTCAAGGTCCAAACCCTGCGTAGCATCAGCATATGAAGCTGGAATACCCCTTAGAATTGGACAGAGAAGCCGAAAGCTCAAACCCCTAACGTAGGCAAGAGTATACATTTCACGCATGGTAGTGATGTTCCAACCTAGAAGCTCACACAAAGTTTCAGACTTAGCTCTAAATATCACTGATGTAAATTGGCAAGCAATGAGTTTGATTTACCTTTTCTTGATTTTTTTAGTACTGCCCTTGCGTTGACGGAAATGGCTCCACACAACAAATATGAAGTATTATTAAGATGACTGCATTTGGTACATCCTTCAATCACAAAGTAACCAAAATCATTACAATTATTGCTTCAACTAAAGTAAAAAAGGTATCACCGTACAAAAGGTGGCCAAGAAAATCAAAATAGCCATTCACCACATAAAAGGAAAAGCTCCAGACTTCTATTCTGTTTCCATATATCAAAAAGGCAAAGACACACTAATTGCTAATAAAGTACTACCCTGCCATCATTCCCCATAACTCACTGCATGAAGCAAAACCAAGGGCACTCCAGAAATTAGTTCCCTTTACACGACAGCAGGCATATCTTTTAGCCACTGGTCCAATGGTTTGCCAATCGAGTAAACGATGAACCCAATTTCTCGTAATTTGTTTGGATCTATAACATTACGTCCATCAAATACAAAGGCAGGCTTCTGCATATTATCATATATCCTCTGGAAATCAAGCGTTTTAAACTCATCCCACTCAGTTAGAATGCAGATCCCATGAGCATCCTTGGATGCTTCATATGCATCCCAAGCAAAGGTGATTTGTTTGAGAGAAGTAGGACTAACAGGTTTGATTAGAACTGGATGCTCCCAATCAAACTTAACCATGGTAAGATCCTTCTGAATCTGATCTTGAGAAACCTGAGGATCATAAATGCTCAGTTGTGCTTTGTCCACCAAAAGACCTCTACAGACATCAATTGCAGGAGTCTCCCGAGTATCTCCAGTATCTTTCTTGAAAGCAAAACCCAAAATTCCAATCTTTTTTCCTGAAACAGTATTGAACATTGATGAAACCACTCTGTTGATAAATCGTGATTTCTGGTAGTCATTGATTTTAATAACCTGTTTCCAGTAATTTGCGACCTCAGGAAGACCATTGCACTCACAAATATAGATCAAGTTCAAAATGTCCTTCTGAAAACAAGAACCACCAAATCCCACACTGGGATTGAGGAACTTGGGACCAATCCTGGTGTCCTTGCCAATAGCATGTGATACTTGGCAGACATCTGCACCGGTCGCCTCACACAGAGCTGACATAGCATTAACTGAAGAAATTCTTTGTGCCAAGAAAGCATTAGCTGCAAGCTTGGACAGCTCTGCAGACCAAAGATTAGTACAAATAATCCGCTCTTCAGGAACCCAATGTGCATAAATTTCTTTCAGTGCTTGCACGGCCTTGAGACCTTCTGGGGTCTCTCGACCTCCAATAAGGACTCGATCAGGATTAAAAAGGTCTTTTATTGCAGTTCCCTCGGCAAGAAATTCTGGGTTAGATAGGATCTGGAAGTTGATGCCTTTGCTATTATGAGTCAAAATTTTTTCTATTGCCTCAGCTGTTTTGACGGGAACTGTTGATTTCTCGACCACAATCTTGCCCGATTTTGAAACATCAGCGATCATACGAGCAGCACTTTCCCAGTAGGTGAGATCAGCAGCTTTTCCAGCTCCAAGGCCTTGGCTTTTGGTTGGGGTGTTAACAGAGACGAAGACAATATCAGCCTCCGCAACATGTTTCTCCACATCAGTACTAAAGAAGAGGTTCTTCCCTCTGCACTGCTTGACAACATCATCAAGGCCTGGCTCATAGATTGGAAGCTGGTCACTATTCCAAGCAGTGATTCTAGCGTTAGAGATGTCAACCACAGCCACTTCAATTGAGGGGCACTTGAGAGCAATGACAGCCATGGTGGGACCCCCGACATAGCCAGCTCCAATGCAACAAATCTTCACCATTTTTATTTGAATTTCCAATGGCCTAAAACAAGCATGTCAAACAAATAGAGAATGTTAGAAAAAATTCCGGTCAAAATAAAACAAAGAAACTACATAGAAAATTGAACTAAACGACCAGAGTCCAGTAACATAGTTTAAATAGTGCCAACCTCACTTTGGACAATTTGAAATACCTTAACAGAAACCTTGTAACATATAAAATAATGAAAGCCACAGATTTCCAAGCCTTAATAAAGTGTAACTGAATTGGAAGTAAAAATTTAATTCCTACACCTTCTCCATACTTGTTTCCACCATATGAACTTATAGTTAAAGAACTGAAAAGTCAATGAACATCATAGTTTATAAGACATATAATACAAATCCTCCAAAACAACAATGAAGCCTGATTATTTTACATATTTTAGATGCTAAATTCCTTAAGATATCAAATAAAAAATAATTTTACAAGCTAATCATCATAAATCTAGATAAATATTGAACTCGACAATGATAAAACGCTTAACAAGAAAATACTTCAGAAATCATTAAAAAGATACAAACTGAAATAGCTGTCAGATCCAGTCATCCAGCACATAAATAGAGGACAAAGCTCCACTACAAACTATTGTATTCAACCACTAACCTAGGCCCACGAGAACCAAAAAAAAAACCAATTGCTTAAGTAATTTGATGATGATAAGATGGAAGAACAAAAACGGAAGTAAAGACACCACGAACAATTCTTTTGTTTAAGAAATAAAAAGATTTCACAGCAAGAATCAGACCCGAGAAGCAAAGTAAGTTTCTTTTAAGGAAAATTACAAGGCAAACGAACAAGAGCAACAGAGCAAACTCTTTCTTTTCTCATACGAAGATTCACGCAAAGGCAAAAAACCGAACTTTACATTCAATGTGATCAACCGACTCCTAAAAGCAATCATGCAACCAACCTAATAAAAAATGAAATGAACAAAATTCAACTTGGTTTAAAACTGTAGACATTCTTACTTTCAATTAGCAGATTTATGATCCAAACAGTTAAAAATCAGTGACAAGATCTGCAACAAAATCATAGTACAAAACAAATAGTATAGTAAACGAAAAGGAAAAACAAAAAAAAACCCACTTGATCAAAGTTCAAACAGGAAACAGCCATCAATTCAATAATGCCAAAAAACAGATTTCTCAAACAGCCCAACAAAAAACATCATAATACTGATACTGTTGATACCTTTTTGTTCTCCACTTGGGTATGGTGGAAAAATGGCGGAGAGGAGATAGAGATCCAGTTAAATGGAAAGATTGAAAGAGAAAAAAAGGATCCCTTTTCCCCTTTTCTTGTGAGGAAGTAGAGGAAGGAGGGAAATGAGGAGATGCGAAGAATTATCAACCTTCTCTTGTCCTATATATTAGGAAAATGGCTAAGGATGGGAGAGGATAAAAGGGTTACCATGATCCTACTATTTCCTTCCGAATCCGAGTCCCTTAAGTTTCTTGAAAGTATTTGTGACGGAAGAAAACTTCTCATTGACGCGTTTATTCGTGTTGAATTGGCAATTTTTTGGGTTGAATTGGAATTTTTCTCATTCCTAGCCTATCAAGCCGCAACTAGGCTACCCCATTAGAGTCCGCGAAGGGAATATATAGACACAGCACGAGTGAGTATTGCGTGCACCACGCGCGCCACGTGGCGTGTCACGTGGTGCACTAGAACCAATCACACATCGCCAAATAATACAAGGTATGACCTACCATTGTCACATGGCGATAAATTATTGGTTCTAGTACACCACGTGGCAATGCACGTGGTGTATTGTATACTTTTCCGACACAGCACAGCTAACTTACCAACCAAACATCAACAATTCAACACTAGTGGAGTAACCCTTTGCGCCTTAATAGTCGGTTCAAGTCCTACTATTTGCATTGCGTGGGAGGTCCCCAAATCTAACTGATTTTATTTTTATTTGGCAATCTAAAGCAGGGAAAAGTAAAAGAGTTAGGCAGTATAATATTTAGGTCTGCTCATTTGGTGAGCAGAATAATAGTATTGTGTACAAACTTTCAACCATAAGTTTTACTACGGAACATCAGCAAAATAGGAGGAATTGGCTTGGTAAAATTCTTATTTCATATTTTGAAAAAAAAAATTAGTGGGCTCCTCCATTATTTGGTGTCCTATGTAAGTTTATGGGCCTGTTTATAACAGGATTTACTTTTTTTATTTAAAAAAATCTATTTTATTACGTTTTTAATTTTTAACTTACTTTTGAATTTATTTAAAGTTAAAATAAAAAACGACTAAAGACTTTACTTTTAGATTCTGATTTTTAACTATTCTTAAATCAGCTTTTACTAGAACTAGATTCAGTTGTGAACAAATCCTGCGTGTCTATGGTCTTTCAAAACGAAAACTGTCGAAAGGCCGGTTTTCTGTTGGATGGAGAATATTTATGTTGATAAATATTTTTTGGACTAATTCCTCGCTGTACTAATGTTTACATTGATTCTCGCTTCGCGCGTTTGACTTTTATTTTAGATACTTTACACCCATAATTTTTGGATTTGCTCAAAATATGTTCTCGATTCATATGATTTATATCCATATTTTTCTGATATACTCATTTTCCAGGCATAATTACACTGAGAATCAGGATTCTTCAATATCTTTCTAAATATCTAAAGTTGGTTGTGATCTGAATACCGTCTGATATTTTTCTACAGAACTTCTAATTTAGAATTAACTCTATTTTGCATTGAATGAGGCAGTGGCGGAGCTAGAAAATATTTTTAGTGGGGGCAAAAGTAGCATTAAAATTTCTTACTAAATATTAAAATTTTTTACTTATTTTTTTGCCTTTTTTTTTTTAAACAAAAGAACATTAATACTTATATAACAAGAAGAAATAATGTATATATTTCACAAAAAGCATAAGTAAATTTATACTCAAAATTACTAATGTAACAGTAATTGTATTTCAAAAAGTAAATCAAGCCATTTATAATTCATAACGGTTTACAACTTTCTTATATTTTCAACTTCACAAAGTATATTTTTTCAATGTAAGTAACTAAATAATTACTTATCTAATTGTCTTCTATTCTAATCCGCAAAGAAAAAAGAAAGAGCTCGTAAAGGAAAATAGTAGAAACACATTTAAAAATTTATCTAAAATTTATGAACATTAAAGGGAGCTAAGAGGAGCCAGTGTGGGCCCGTGCCCCAGGCCCCCACTTTGGATCTGCCCCTGGAATGAGGCATACTTTAGAATCATTTTATCAATCATTGACTTGTAAAATCCATTCTGATGTTTTCTGTTTAGATAGAATTTATGTCTGTAACTGTTTGTGAATCTGTGCATCCTCCTGACATGTATTTAAGTAGAAGCCAAGAAGTTCTTGAACCAGTTGACAGAATCCTTTGCATGTCTCTTGAGCTTGTCTTTGTAATCAACATAATAGAGACCAAATCTAGAACTGAATCCAGCTCCCCATTCCCAGTTATCTAATAGCGACCACACAAAATATCCTTTCACGTTGCATCCGTCCTCTCTGCATATTAAGTAAAAAAAGAAGCTGCATTAGCTCATTCTGAAGTGTCATATTGTACCGGCACTATTTAGCAGGGTCTACTGTTAATAACATCATTTGAGTAGAAGACACTTACTTGATAGCAGCTACCAGGTTCGTGAGATAGTCATTGTGATATTTGATCCTTTTCTCATCCTTTAGAGCGTTTTGAATAGAATTAAATGGGTTATTTCCGTCATCCATTCCTGCAACAATCACAGAAAAGTATTTTACCCTTGTCGTTGCTACGTCTCCAAGACTTTATGCTTCGCCGAAATGCAACAAAAAGTTTAAATAACTCATCAGAAAGTAAATGATGATAGTAAATTTCTAGGATTTTAGAGAAATACCATTTTCAGTTATTATGACTAGAGGGTTGCCGTAGGTTTGCCTGATGTAGTTCATCAGGCTTCTGATGCCACGAGGCACTATATACAACCATATTGAATTTGCCTGAAAATCAGACAAATGGAATCAATCAGGTTCGATGAATGTAAACAGCTACAATGTCTATACATCTGTGCCAGAAAAAAACATTAAAATGGAACTTATATATCTTAGATTACATACCCTGTCACCTATAGGCTTGAAATCTTTAAATGCTGCAATTAGAAGGATGATTAGAAGCCTATGATTAATTTTCCTAAAGGGTACTGCTTAAAAATATAAGAGCATATCAAAGATGAAGAACATACGAAGGGTAATAGCTCCACTGTCTGCATAGGTATCATTGAGTAGAACTCCTATAATGTTTGTATTGTTATTCTTGGCATACCAAGTAGTATAGTGATTTATGCCAATGAAATCAAAAGATCCCTTTAAAGCCAATGACTGAGCTTGAGAAAATTTTGGCAGCCTATTTCCCACTCTGGTTCTCATTGAGCTTGGGTAATCACCCACAATCAGAGGCTCAAGAAACCTGCATGAAATTTGTTTTGGCGCTGAATTTGAGAAGGAAGAGGATCCATATATAAGAGTGTTCTGTGCTTGTTTGAGTTTCAAATTGAGAATGTGTTTTATGTTCCACTGATCCACAGCCAGAAAGTTGTTTTTACCATTGTAATATGGTGTACTTTAAACTAGGAAAAGGAAATAAATACCATCCCAGGTTGAAATCTATTGCTCTTTTTGTTGCTTGAATGTCTTCGGTGGAGTTTGTTGCTGGTTCATACCAGAAAGTATCCAGCGTGATCCCAATCGATCCTTTCTGTATAGGCTGTAAAACAAATAAATCTGAGTGTTAATATTTCAACTGATAGCCAAGGGATTGGAAACATGTGGTATATTAAAAAAGTTTCACTGTTTTCATTTGATTATCAGTCACTATCTCTATAACCTGATTTATTTTGTCTCTCTTGGCAGCCTACATTAGAATCTCTGTTACTTTTAGAATTGACTCCATTTTGTATGTTTACCTTGTACTTTCTCTTATAAATGTCCACCACGGTTGAGTGAGCAAGGAGGACATTGTGTCCAACTATGTAAGGCTCAGTAGCAGAGTTTCCAGCCCTGCAGAATGCATGAAGAAGGATTGAGCACCTGCCTGGTGCTTGAAGACCAACATCATAACCTTGTACTGAAAAAGTATGGGGCTCATTAAACGTGATCCAATGCTTCACCCGATCACCAAATCTTTGGAAACATGTCTCAGCAAACACAGCAAAATCCTTGCTGCAAACCATATCTATAATCAAATTCCCCTTCCGAGAAAAGGGCTATCTTTGTAATTCTCTAAACTAATGTAATATATGAAGCTGAGATAATTATTGATGCTTACATAATTTGGGGGCTGATCCATCCACCATATTTATCCTCCAGAGCTTGAGGAAGATCCCAATGGTAGATTGTCACATACGGTTCAATACCTACAGAACCACAGCCATGTTATGGATTGAGTAAATAAAGAAACAGAATACATGATCTACATATGTATGTATGATTGAAACTCAAGCCCAGAAATGGTACCATTGGCTAGTAAAATGTTAATGACAGTGTTGTAATGATCAACTCCAGCCTGATTGAGTTCCCCAGTTCCATCTGGTTAAGAAACAAAAAGGGCGTGGAGATCTAGATATACGATTCACCTAAAATGTTCTTTATTATTCAAATAAGCAACTATCAAAATTTTGAAGTCTGGAGCAAACAAAAGCTTACTTGGGAAAAGCCTAGTCCAAGCTATTGAAAACCTGTAGGCATCCATTCCCATATCCTTCATGAGTTGTACATCTTCCTGTAGAGTCACAATTCACAAAGCAGCTTCTAAAAATTTAAAAACCAGGAAATTGAAATAATTCTTGAACCAATGCTGGTCTGTTTTTCCTTCTTTAATACAAATTAAGCAACCTTTTCTAAAAATTTACACTTTGATATTATTGTGTTGCTCATGTTTCTGTGTCTTCTACATAACCCTTATGAAAATTCATGTGATAATGCTTAATATGTTGATTTTGAGAGAAAATTAATTTCAATATCAATTCTGAATTCCCTATACATGTCCTTCACGTTAGGCTCTATTAGGATAATCTGATAGAAAGCTAAAGCTTTTTTCTTAATTCAATGAAAAATGAGTACTTACAGCGTATAAATGATACTGATCAACTGCTACATCAGCATTGCTGAAATCAAGTATCCTACCTGAGACATAAATCCAAATTAGATATCACACAAGAGTAAAAGCTTTTTATGATTTAGTCTTAGCTTAAGCTAGTTGAAAAGGTTAGTCCTAGAAAGTTTGTTAAAAAATTAAAACTATAGTTTTGCCTATAAGTTTTTAGGAACAAAATTATTTAAGAACAAAAGTTCACGGTTTCTTATCATAAACATTTTTCAGGCTAAAATAAGCTAAGAATAATTAAAAATAAACAGTAAACAATAAGCAGTTAGTAATTTAAAAAATTTAGCACTTGCGTGATTACTTTAAATAAGTGAGTCAAATTTAAATATTTATTCTCGGATGTTGACTGAGTTAAATTATTAAACATTTTATTTGTAATAAAACCAATTTTATTTTTTTATGAAACTGATAAGTTTATTAAAAAGATTTTATTTGCTACTACACGTAATTATGGAATCATTTTTCCCGACTTAATATCTTTGATAATTTACCGAATGAATGTGCAAATTTGTCCCAGACTGTTGGACCCCTTCCATCAATCTTAACTGCTCCCTCATACTGCAAAAACAAAAAGGACAAAAAAAAAATGATAATTTGTTGATTTAAAAGAATACTCCTCTAACCAAAAATAAAATATTAAATAGGTACCAAATTGGCTTTAAGTTTTTAATGGAACAACAAACTCTCCTTCAAAGAAGTTGGTTACTGAAGTTAAAAAGGATTAAATGAGATTTAAGAAAAATGAAAGTAGTAAAGGAAAAAAGCAAAAACTTTCTTGGCAGAAATGCAAATCTAAAAGCTTATTGGGGTCATAAAACAACCAAATCCATTAATTATAGGCGCAGTTATATTCACATATATACATATTTCTTGTTTTTTTTTTCAATTACTTTTCATCACTATGTATTTTTCTCAAAGTGGATCTTTTGGAAATAATGCAAGAAACTAATGCCTGATGAGAAAGTTTTAACATAATATCCAGACAACAATTAGGTGTCCAACTGCCATTTGTTTGTACAGAATTGAATAGCTAAATGCAAATATTTAGCACAAGAACATTAAAGTTGTGTCAATCTCATAACTTGCTGCTTTTGTATGCATTGTATAATCACTTCGTTGACATGCTCAACTTATTCAGCCAATGAATATTGAACCCTTAATCAATCAAGCACTAAAAAAAAATGATCTTGTAGATTGGATACGTGTCATTGTCTTTCAAATTGTTTGTCAAATTTTCACACTAGAAAAGGATAAAAAAAATCCATTTTGAACATTAACAAAGGGAATAATAGCGATCTACAAGTCCTTTTTCAAGTAGTAGTAAAGTTAAAGAAAGGAATAGAAGCTAAGTGAACAAGAAGCTATTTCTTCTCTTTTCAGTCGTTCACTTTTTTAGATTCTCTTAAATTAGTGTTCATATTAGTAAAAATCAAGAAAGTAAGACCAAATACGAGCAATACAAAACGCACATCATGCATAAATCGTTCATATTAACTCATTTATTCAATTTTCTCCTGTTCTTTTATTGCAAGCATGCACTGACTTGTCCATGTTTAACCTTCTATTTTTTTTTTTTTTTTTTACGTCTTAAACAGCATCATGACAGTATAATATGTGTAATAAATTATCCAGACTACAAAGATAAAGATGATATCGTCAAATTCTAAGTTTGATCTGTGTTTTTAAGAAGGTATCTAGTTGTAAACTGTAATCGATCATACTAAATCCATAACAACATTAACCTCACAAAAACCATCAAGATTCCTCATGCATTCTTATCTCCAGAAATATAAGCACTCTATGATTAAAGATGATTCGAAATCGAATATTAGTTAACGCGTGCCGAAAAGAAATCGAATTCTCAGGCAAACCTGGTAAGCAGAAGAGGCAGTCCCAAAGACAAAACCCTTTGGAAAGCTTCCTCTATTGATCTCTGCAGAACATGTCTGAACAGCCAAAACGGCCACTAGTATGAAAAGAACATTAATGTTTTTCCTGAGCTGTACCATAACTTTGGTCTGAAAGTTTTCTCTATGCAAGGCACAAAAGTTCCTGGACGAAATTAAATCTCATACTAGCATCTGAACTAACTTATATATTTGTTGGAAATAGATACGTACAAGCATGTGCAGGTGTAGAGAAATGGATAAATATTACAAGAAAAAAAAATTGGAATGTTGCTAATTGGTTGTTGAGTAAAGCAACATGTGTATACATAAGCTAATGAATGGTAATACTATATATTCTCCCGGTGGTGACCACCAAGAGACCTAGAGGTGATTAATCGCGGCTGTAATGGTGGTGATTGGTGGTGGTCTGTGATGGTGGCAAAATTTTGTGGGATGTAGTCTGTTCACACGTCCTTATTTATAGTGCCATTAGACTACTAATCAAGATTCAAGAACCCACTGCATAGCTGTATTTAAAACATTATTTTTCTTCACGTATTGGTTTCTAGTTGTTTCTTTGTTCTTATTACTATGTGATTGACAATTATAAAGTTTTGTCTGCTTCTCACTTATTTTCATCCAACTTGCCGATCCCAGTTCACACCTGATTTTCTTGAAATCTCAAGTTTCATGGGTGAACAATGGGTTGGCATTTATCCTTTTCTCTCCTTTTGTTTTTTTTCTTTTTTTCCAATAGGGAACTGTTTATGGTGATATGTTCATTATTTGTTTTGTATCAAGGAAAATTTCGGTATCTTTTGTTAATAAATTAACCTATAGATTATAGATGCACCAATATATTCTGAATATTCAGACAATTTTTGCATGTGCAATAAGATGTGGAATGTGGTTGTTTGCATAAAATATTGAGCTAGAATGATACTGATTCTAATGATCCTTCGTTGAGGGAGAGTGTCGTTTGATCCTCAGCACCGTCTAGAACCGGTACAAATGTGTGAATGGTAACAAATCGTGGAACCGATGAACTGTCGACTTTTTCAATTTGGACCTTGCAAAAAAATTTTCCCACCAATGCGAGCCACTTAATCTCCCAAGTGGCCAACTTCCTCATTGTTGGTTTCATGTTATGAATTATTTTATTTGTTTCTTTTTTTTTTCCTCTAATCATTTTAATAAAATTAATTGATTATTATTATTTTTTTGTTTCTTTATTTCCTTTATCAATAATATTTGAAAAAATTAACTCATTCTTACTTTTTTAGTTTCTTTATTTTCATTAATCACATTTAATAAATTTAATTGATTCTTACTTTTTTAGTTTTTTTGTTTCTTTTATTAACCATTTTTAATGAAATTAATTGATTCTTACCTTTTTAATTTGGCATCCAAATTCATTATATTAAAGAAATCTTGGATTTAACTTTATTTCCTTTATTAATCATATTTACTGAAATTAATTGATTCTTACCTTTTTAACTTGGCATCCAAATTCATTATATTAAAGAAATCTTGGATTTAACTTGTTTCCTTTATTAATCATATTTAATAAAATTAATTGATTCTTACTTTTTTAACGTGGCATCCAAATTTATTATATCTAAAAAATCTTGGATTTGCTTTTACCAAAATCTCTCTTACCAAGATTAGTCCTCTTATCTAAATTGTTTAATTATTAATTTAAAAATATAATAATGTACTTTAGTGGTAAATTTTAAAATATTTGTTTTATTCGTATTTTTTTCTGATACACCTACCTTTTATAGTTATTATATGTTTTGTACTTGTAATGACATTTTCTTTGTTAATTTAATTTTTATAGACATAAAATATTTCATAAAATTTTTGCCAAATATAATAAATTCATTAATTTGTATATTTGAATATATTCAAACAACTAATGGATTAACTAGTTCAATAGCTGGAGTATATCTAGTATTTTTTGTTATATTGTGCATTAAATTAAATTTAAAAAAGAAAAAAAAATTGAACCTCGATCCGACTGGTCAGACCTTGAACCAGACCCTCTTCGGTTTATTGATCAGTTCGGTTGTTAAAACATTACTTAAATACGTAAGGTAATTTGCTACTTCAATTTATTTTACAGACTTGCTTTTCAGGATTGCTTCACGTTTGGTGAAATCTTACATTATTTTTTTATGACAGCAATATTATATAAAACTTACTCTCAATATTTTAAAACTGTTATCTAAGCCATGTTAGCTCAAGAGATTAATGTGTATCCAAAAAATTGAGGAATCAATGGTACATGTTCTGCATTAATATTTGGGTGCAATGCGTTTTTATTGATTTACTATGGTTAATTCAGAAATAATGAGCATTAGTCAACCAAATCATTTTTTAAAAAAATTTTAATGTTGTGTTTGCGTGCCATATATTCCTTTCCTTTCCCTTTTGTTTGGGAAATACGCTATCAACCATTAACTAGACCAAAATCTTTAATTTTCATGAGATACAAAGACATAAATGAAATGAAGGAGAAAATTTTTCATTCAAAGCAATCAATATTGTACCAATCTTCTTGAATTGAAATGGATCCCATAAAACTCTTGCAAATTGACCATTACATATGTGAAAGCCATCATTTCTGCACATTGGTTATTTCTTTTCAAATAAATGTGTATTATTCATAAAGTTCATTACATACGCAATGTAAAATCCTCTTATTAATTTGTTTTAAAATCCCACAATTAGAGAAGAAAAAAAGAATCAGAAGTATTTTTTTTTTTTTTTTTGTGTTGTCCAACATTCCATCCTCACTTCTTTTAAATTTAATGAAAAAAGAATTTGAGTAGCAAGAAAGAAGATCTGCTGTTAGTACATTTCATGTGTACACATGGGTACAGAGATTTTGAGCAGCAAGAAAGAATAACTGCTGTTTGTATATTTCATGTGTGCACACGGTACAGAGCTCAATTATCAACCACCAAACAAAGTCGTCCACATTGTGTGGAGCCAACACGGAGAATCTACAACGCTTCATTATTTAGCACCAACATTCTTTCTTTTCTTCTCTCTCATGTCTTATGCTTTCTTGTCTGTTTTCCTTTTATTGTGCCATTTTAGGATGAAAAATATGGCAAGTTTTCATGTCGGCCAATCATTTCTTTTCTTGGCTGAAGTCTCTCGAACAATGTCACATCACATGTATTATCACAGTCTTCAATCTGCTGAATGGGGCCATATACGTTCATACTACTGATAAATATCCACTTCTTTGACAAAATTTTCCTTCTTTTTTTGAAATTGCTGCTTTAGTAAACAATTCGTGACAATGTAATTTTGGTCGGCCAGTATGCATATACCTGGCTTTGTTTGTTTGTTGATATTTTCTAAAAACATATTTTTTAAAAATTTTAAATACGTTTTTTCATCACACATATATATTTATCAAAAAAAAAATTTTAAACTATTACATTAATATTTTTTGAAAACACAAAAAAAAAAAAAAAAATCATCCAAACACAGCCATATATTCTTGAATTTCTATTCGGAATGGATTACTCATTGTTAGAACAAGAAATCCACAAAATTTACACAAACTTAGTTTTGTTAGCACAGCTCAATCCAATAGACATGCATTGCAAGTAATCTCGCATGTAGAAGTTGCTGTCGAATTCTTAGATTATCATTATTTTAGCTCAATCTTCAATGTTTTGTACTAAAAGTTGGAATGCGACTATAATATATGTGCGAGGTTATGATGTTTCAAGTGTGAGTATCTTGTCATGTCGATGCATTTTTGGATTTTGGAGGCTACTTAAGGATTTATCTTCCCATCCATTTTGTGCACTAAAGTTATTCAAGCAAATTTTGTAATTATCACCAGTTGTCTTCAAAGTTTTCAGCGCTTGGATTATGCTTTGTCCTGGTTTCATATGGGATTTCCATGATCGTTCAAAAGTATACTACTACTACTACTACTTAATGGCCAGATCTTTGACTGTAAGCAATTTTAGTCTTGAACATATGTTGTTGAATGCTCTTGGAATTAAATATATTATTCAAATTTTAGCTGAATGAGAGTGCTTGTTGACCAGTAATATACAACACCAAATCTTTAAGCTGCTTGAGGGATGAGGAATAATAGTATTGCAAGCAACTCGTGACGATGCTTGCAGGAGCATCTACACAGGGATGTACAATATTCTGCGTACAAGAATACCTCGCATGTTGTTGTAAGTGCTATTTTTAATAAAATGGCTTATCAGTTTGTCAAATAAATTTTAGGAACAAAGTTGGTTCAACGTTACAAGATTTTTTTTTAAAAAATGAAGAACTTTATATATATGTACACGCATCTGTGTTCGAGCAAAAAGGAAAGAAAATGTAATGAGGCAAATAGCTTTATAGGTTGTATCTGGTTTTTTTCTCGACAGAAACGAACTAACCAACACCAACAATGTCTTTGTTTTTAGTAATTTACAAGAGATGTTTGGAACCCTATGGAAACAAGAACAAAGTATATGAAAATTGCATGAAATTGAAACTTCCTAAGCCAATTTGTCCATTAGGTCTGTACCAACAATTAATAAAGGACCACAGGATTTCCCTACTTTATTTGGATGTGTATTTGTGTGTATTACATGCAGATTTCTCTGCCATTCAATTTTAAATGAAAGTCCTCTTTCTATCAAAAAAAAATAAAAAATTTGTGTCTTTATGCATTTACACACCCATTGGAACCCGACGAATAATTTATCATCATCTCTTACCATGCATGGCAAGTACCATAAGGTAAAGAAACTCAAAATGCCCTCTTCAAATTACTTCTCCTCCTACCATTTCCGTGGCTTTTTTTTTTCAAAAAAAAAAAAAAAAAGTCAACTTGGGTGGCTACGCCAGGATTCCTAGGAATTGTTTGAATTTGATTTGTAATACGTAAGCAACTTTATATACAAAATGTTTTTCTGAAATACAAGCAACTCTATATACACATGCACATATATAATGTGCACGCAACTTCTGCTACTTTTGTTGTATTGTGTCCTTTCTCATCCATCAAGCAGACACCAGATCAGTACTAAGAATAATATATTAATATTGGATGACCACAAATATACAATGGAGAAATTGTCTTATACAATATCAAGAATAACAAATTTCCTTTCTTTTCATTTTTGAATGCAGCACATTGGTTAAGAAGTTTGGTTGCACATATGATCGATGTCTGCTATAATAATTATAATAAAATTACTTTTCAAATAAGAGTTTCAACCCTCAATTCCAAGTAATCTCAACTTGTACATATGAAAATTAACCTTGATTATGTCAATGCTAATAAATTAGATGTGTAGTGAAAATCTTGTCTTCTAAGAGCCAACGGTCTGAACTTGATTGTAGAGAGCAAAAACCATTGGTTTTCTCATACACTAGTTGTCCTCTTCCCCATGTCTTTATTCAACAAACAAGAAAAGAATGCTGCCTTGCATTTGGATCAACTGAATGAGAATTTCAAGCTGGAAATTGATGACATGAATGTTAATATAGTATTAGGGAAAGCAAAAGACCTTAGTTATCGTTTTAAACGAAACTACATCAAGCTTAACGGCAAGAAACATAGTACTTTCGTTGCGTATCAGCCCAAACGCTTCACTAATTCAATTACTTGCGTGGTTGAATGGAAACTGGAAAAAGACTACGTTTTCTAATTTTGTCTCTTCTCTTCAGCAGTTTCTTTCTTTTAATTTATATGACCCAAAAAAAAAAAGAAAATATTCCTCAATTGTTTATGCGTGTTAAAAAAAATGCTAGTTGATAATTACTTGAACTAAATCACCAGTTGTTCTGAGCACAAAAAAAAATTGTAAAATTGCTTTTTAGAAACCTCATGAAGTTCAAAGTGAGAAGAAAACTGATCTTATCATTGGAAGTAACTTCGTATATCTTTCATTTAGCCCTTTTTCCTTTGGTAGATTATCTAAAGTTAAAGGCAATGTATAATGTGAAAAAGAACAAATGTAAAAACTATTTTAGAATCATTGCTAAGAGAAACACAAATTAAAGAACATAGAACTCATTTAGAAGCATTTTAAGATAACAAAACAGTTTATCGAAAAAATACTCTTAATTTTGTGCAGTAAACATATAAAAAGACTTTTGCACTATTAGGCTTAAATTCGTGCGGACTTAATTTATGTCCCTAAATTTACGTTATGTAAATCTTACATAATAAAAAATTTAAAATAATTTTTCGTACGTGACAATTATTTAAACTGTTCACGGTAGTGCACAAAAGATTGATCAATCTCAAATATGGCGGCTCTGGTATCAACTGCATTTTTGTGTATGCTTTTAGCTTCTGATTTTGAGAAAATTACTTTGTGATATTCCCAACTATTTTTTCCTTCTACTTTTGAATTTTTTTTAAAATTGAAATCATAAGCAGCCCAAATCTACTTTTAAGTTTTGATTTTTAACTTTTCAAAAATCAGATTTTACAAGAATTAGAATTAGTTGAAACAAAACCCATATTAGATGGACAAATTATTATCAATTCAATATCAATTTCATCATTCAAGATAAGAAACCAAATCTATTGGGGGTGTGCAAGTTCATCCGGGAACTTGAAAACCTAATTGATTCGGTCCAAATCTGATCCAAAAAATGCATACATCCGATTTGCTCAATTTTTTTAGACACGGATCATATGCGGGTTCTCTATTTGTATATTGATCAAGATTTTAAAAATCTGCAGATATCTGACCTAACTGCATATAAGGATACTTTAGTAATTTGTAAAGCTCTAATATAATTATGTTAGTCAAGGTTTGCTTTGATTTTATTTATTTTTGTATAATCCCATGTTCAAGTTAAAGAATCTTTATGCTTTTTGGCATGCAAAAGGGTACTTGAAATTTTAAAAATTTATTTTCCATGTTATCCTTTTTTTAACAAAAGATTCGATTTTGATTCATGAATTTCTATCTTTTGGTTCTAAGTCTTTATTCAATCTTGGCAACTTGTGGTATTAATTTGAACCCTTTTTGCATCTTTGTTGAGTTGGGTATGGGAATTTTTTATTCTCAACAAGTTGATATTTGAGTCTTATAGCATTCAAATATTTTATTATCAATTTAATTTTGTTAAAAGAATGGATTGTATTACTTGACTTTATGAGTGATAAATCTCAACCACAAGTTAAAACTTAAAAAAATGCATTAGTTAATGAGGGTACGAGCTAGATAATACGGATCGGCAGGCGATATTGCCAAAGCAGGAATTTTTCTGCCAGAGCAATTTTTAATAAAATACCAACAGTACCCTAAGACCAAATATTATCACTATCTTTTATCTTAATCAATCTCTTCCCAAATTAACTAGCCTTTATCGTTTCCTTATCTCTCTCCCTTTCTCTCTCTTCCCCTACCATTCCACTTCTTATCTCTACCGTATTTACTTTTTCTACATTTCTTAATAATTCTATCACAATTTTTTTTCACCTTCCTCCCTCATCATTTTTTTTTTGGCTGAAATAAATGTGATAGTATTGACAGCATATCTTTGTTTTCCACTGGTAATTGGGGTCGTGTTTGCAAGCCTTATTGTAAGTGTCATGTTAATCAATCCATAGTGGTAAGAGCCAAGGGATTTGAACTTAGTACACTAACTATTAAGTTCCGTCTCATTGATCTAGCCTAATTTATGGACCAGTGCATCTCAATTGCTAGGCCACCAGAACATAAGTTTAGTTCTTGCGTGGTGGAATGGGGCACTTCGTCCTAATTCCTTCCCTGCTGCAAATTATTCCAAGAAATGAAAAAAGGAACATCCAAACCGTTGAAGACATTGTTTATCAAAGTTGTCATCGGTCATTGAGTCCACTGCTGGTCCATAAAATTGATTGTTTATCGATGTGCTGCCTTGATTAACACCAAAAGGATAGATATCACCATTCTTAATAGTCCATGTAAAGAATCCATATGGATCTTTGACACTAATGTAATCTCCTAGTAACAAACTAGCACTCCCTCCCACCACAAGTGGCCCACTCTCCATCTTCGTTGTGTTATTGTGAACTGTCTCTTCCTTCCCAGCATAAATTATCACCTTTTGCAAGTCTTAAAAAAAAATTATTGGCGGGGGAGGAAGGTGAAAAAATATTGTGGCAAAATTCTTAAGAAACGTAGAAAAAAGAAAATATAGGAGAGATAGAAAGCAAGGAGTGTAGGAGAGAGAGAAAAAAAAAAGGAAAGAGAGAAGTAGAGAGTTGATCCTGAAAAGGGAATGAGAACATCGTGGAGTTAATTTAGGAGGGGATTGATTAACGTAAAAGGATGATAATATTTAGTGTAAATCATTGAGGGTAATGTTAGTATTTTAGTAAAAATTGCTCTGGCAGGAAAATTCCTGCTCTGGCAATATCACTAGCTGGCTCAAATAATGCAGATATCTAAATATGCAGATATCTCCACACACTGATATGGAAACGAATCACATTTTTCTTGATCTGTATTTAGTGGGTTAGATAAAAAAATAGGTCAGATATCCAGACCAATGTGAACCCTTAAAATCCATCCACAACTTGATAAGTTGAAAACATTGTTAATCTAAATAGACCAATTCAGTTTTGACGTGTCCAAAATCAATATCCAATTCTCTAGGCCTGCTCTTAAACAGTAATAGTCACACCTTTTGTTGGCCCATGTAGAGACGCGAAGTTTAACTTTAAACTAGAACAACAAAAGAACGCCTTTTCGCTATCCCGTACGGCTTTTCGTTTTGGGACCCGACTGGGGTCAGGCTTTCAAGGATCTGGGTTTTCACGGGCCTGAATGAAAAGACAGAACTCATT
Organism: Mitragyna speciosa; assembly: GCA_024721245.1. Lineage (NCBI taxonomy): Eukaryota > Viridiplantae > Streptophyta > Magnoliopsida > Gentianales > Rubiaceae > Mitragyna > Mitragyna speciosa. The sequence goes on from CM045570.1 coordinate 3,303,195, forward strand.
TGCAGAGCTATATTTTCACCCACACCTCCTCTAGGGCCGCTCGCCGGTGTTAACAGCGATCTCCGCTGCTGCAACTCCTCCAAGTAAGCAAACCCCTCTTCTTGTTTTTCTTTTGACCTTATCTCTTTATGGCAGTTGAATTTTCAACCCTTTTTTATGTCTCTTTACACCTCTGTTGTTACGCTGATGCGCACAAACTGTTTGATAAAATGTCATGCATCCGTCTCTGAAATTTCTTTCTTTTTGGAGGAGAAGGTGTAGAGGAAGTATAATACGTTGTGGGTTCTTTTTGTTTTTATTTGAAAATTGCATGTTAAAATCTGAAGTATTCGTTTGTTTTGATTACCCACCTAACATAAAACAGTAGGAGATTTCTGTAATCTGTTAATTTGGTAAAGTACTTTAGATGGCATATAAAAGATTCTTCTTTTAACTTAAACACAGGGTGGTAATTGCTAATTTATAATAATGTTTTAGCTGACAAGATAGTCTAAAAGTTCAAGGATCTGTTTTTAACTTTATTTTGATTTAATGGACGGATCTGGGTGAGAAATTATAGGTGATATAGGAAAATGCATCCAAAGAGCTTCAGAATGTGAGTGCATGTAGGGAATAACTATAGAGAACATTTTCATATGGATTACTATACAATGCATCGAGTAATTTTAGCACAAGAAACTCCATTGTTGGATAAAGCAGGAAGGGAAGGGAGGGGAAGGGGAAAGAAGGGCCCCCGGGTGGTTGCACGGTGGTTTTTAATAGCTGAGTAGCTTGGGAACACAGCTATCTTTATCTGAAAAATCTTGAGCAACTCTTCTTCTAGAGGTGACATAAGATCTATTTGGAGCTTCTTGAGAGGGGATAAAAAAGGTTTAACAGCTCTCGTGGTCTATAAGAGGGTGTTTTATCTGAAAATTCTTCAGTGGCCCGTTGTTCCAGAAGTTACACTAGATTTACTTTCATGCAGTTTGTCAGGGTGTGGCATATGGTTTTGACAACCATTAGGGGTTCAATTCTTGATGAGAACCCTAGATTACCAGGTGCTTACTGTGCTTGGTGTTCATTAGTTCATCCTGAGTTGGAAAACAGATCATTAGGGAAAAAGCATTATTTTCTAGTACATTATCTGTTTCTCAGTGTGTATGTTAAATTAGTTATTCATTAGTTATTCTTTCTCTTTTGTGGAAATAAACTTGTTGAGTGGAATTTCTGAATGCAAGTAGTTTCTATCATATTTATTCTTTAATTTGAAACAGATACGTGAAAATACTTGTGAAGCACATCCAATTTTTTGGAATGGCATTGGTCGTTATTTGTGGTCAACCAGGTAGTGGGAAGTCTATTGCTGCAACTTGCCTGGCTGAAGCTCTTAAAGATACAGAATCCAAGCTATCAGTCCGAATTATCGATGAAACTGCTTTTCATCTTAATCGCAACCAAAGTTATGCTGACATGACTGCTGAAAAGAATTTACGAGGGGTACTGAGATCTGAGGTTGATAGATCTTTGTCTAAAGATAACATTATTATAGTGGATTCTTTAAACAGCATAAAAGGTTACAGATATGAGCTATGGTGTTTGGCTCGTTCAGCAGGAATTAGATATTGTGTGCTTTTCTGTGATGTTGACGAGGACTGCTGCAGAAAATGGAATGAAGAACGCCGTGAGAAAGAAGAACCTTCCTATGATGATAAAATCTTTGAAGATCTGCTTAGGAGGTTTGAGAAACCAGATAGAAGAAATCGATGGGATTCTCCATTGTTTGAGCTATGGCCAGCTAGAGAGGGAATCCAAAAGTCTTCCACTGCCATACTAGATGCTGTTTTGTATTTGACAAAAAAAGTTGACTCCAAAACAAGGGATGTTAAAATTCTGCAGCCAACAATTGCAACTCAAAATGCTCGGTTCTCTGAGGCAAATTCACTATATGAGATGGACAAGGCCACACAAGAGGTGATCAATGTTATAGTAGAAGCACAGTCAAAAGCACTTGGGGGCCCTATCAGTAGCGTGTCACTTGGGCCAGAATTACCAGTTATCAACATTTCAAGATCTGTTGGCTTGCCAGAGCTACGGAGGCTACGACGTACTTTCATAAAATTAACTGGGCAATCAAGTTTAAGTGGTCCTCCTCCCCCTTCAGATGCTGATAGTGCAAAAAGGATGTTTGTGGATTATTTAAACCAAGAGTTAGGCACTTGTTGAAGAGCAAGGAGCATGTAATCAACCATTTTGCAACTTCAGAAATGAGCCTTTGGTTGAATTAAGTTATTACATGTGCCATAACTGTATTTCCATACAAACAGATGTGACAAGATACCTTTTCATATAGTAATAGTTGTTTGACATCAGTTTTTCTAAAGATTCGACGTATTTAATGAAAGATTTATTAGCCCTGCATTCATTGATTTCATTCCATTTGAAGCGACTGATTCTCAGCATCAGCTGGAATAATGTAGAAAGACGTGTAGCTGCCCCCATGTTTTGTCCCCTCTAGGCGCAAGCTATGTGGTATTATTACTGGAGTTAAAGTTGTGTACAACTTCACTGCTGGTGTCGTAAATATGCCGTATTGTACATGGCACAGCACGTTTGTCGTGGATTTTCTTGGAGTATGAGCTTGGCCAGAACGGTATGCGGGCAGCTAAGGAAAGAGTAAAAATCCAGTTAAAAAGTATTGAATGTATTATGTTGTCACGTAGTATACTATAATTAGTAATTTATCACAACGTGGTGATAAGAATTACACTTAACAATATTTGGTGAAATGTGATTGATTTTAATGCGTTACGTGACATGTACATGATGTACTTGTTGCACTTAAATTTTACCACTACTCCTACAAAATAAAAGCTAGAGAGAGAATACGATGGTCAACTTGTTCTTGTATTATCTTTTAAAACCAACCTACTGACCACAGTTTCCCTTTAACGACTATACTAGTAGCACTATAGTATTGCTAATGATCTGCGGGAAAATCATGATACGGCATGGAGTTGCTGACTTGGTGTAGTTGGTGTCCCTAAAAGTACAAATAAGAATAAGTGGATCAAGCACAAGCTGAATTCTTTTGTGTCCAAATGGATGTTAAAATGATAGTCATTAATTTTGTTCACTTCTATTTCAAGACAACAATCTATTCTTCTGAACTTCAATTAGGACTTGAATAATTAATGATGGAAGGCTAAAGTTGCAGTAGAATGTAATATTGCCAAAGATTTCAAAATGTAGCAAAATTGGATTCAAAGCCTTAATTTTGAAAGGGTTAAAAAAGAAGAAGAAGAAGAAGAAGAAGACAAACAAACGGCAGTTGACATGTTAGAAGGACTAAATTTATCAAATAAATATTTGTAGTACATTGAAAATATAAACTATAAAAAGAATGCCTAAAAAAATGCCAATGGTTTTAGTTGAAGGATTTCCAAGGTTTTTAACATGACAATAACAATATAGTGTCACTAAAAATGAAAAACTAGGGATTGTTTAATAGGTCATGAAAATTTGGAGGTGTTGATTGCGTAATTAATTTGCAACTGCATGGTTATGTACCAATCATGACAATAACAATCTAGTGTCACTTAAAATGAAAAACTATTGAATATGGAATTGTGTAGTAGGTCATGAAAATTTGGATTGGGTGATTGCGTAATCAATTGCCAACTACATGGTTATGTATTAATCATGACAATAACAATCCAGTGTCACTTAGAATGAAAAACAACTAAATTTGGAGTTGTTTATTAGGTCATGAAAATTTGGATACGATGTTTGGCAACTAATGACATGGTTAGGTATTAAATCACAACTAATGACATGGTTATGTATTAAATCACAACTAATGACATGGTTATGTATTAAATCCAATTCTGCTTTAATTCGCATCTTACATTACATTCTACATAATTTTTACTTATCAAAACCTATATTCTTCTTTTGTTTTCTCTTCCTCTTTCCCACGACAGATATCCTTATCAATACTGTTATATTACTCCTACTATCCTCAAGATTGGCTAAACCTTCTGAGCAAACAAACAAATTCATCCTTACCCTTTTCTATGTCTAAATAGTTTGGATCATTAGTGTCATTTTTTCAATATCAAATTTCGTGTCAATAATAAAGCGTTGTCTTGCATTTAGTAATTATTTAGATTTACTTAGATGTGAGATGTCATTTTGCTTGCACTTCAATTTTTATATGAGATGTCATTTCACTTGCATTTCAATTATTATCTGGTTTACCAAAATGTGATAAGTGTGAACAAAGGTAACAACTCTTTATCACTGGTACTGAACTTGATACCGAGAAAATAGCATTAAGGATCCGAATTGATGACTAAAATATATCAAATTCTAGATGATTCTGATGAGAAAATAAAAAACACCCAAAAGGGTATTCCCAGACCATTGCCAATGGACCATCTTAACAGAACATGCTTCCACAAGATGATAAGATGTCAATTATTGTAATCTAAACATGCAAGTCACATCAAACTTATCACATAAGGAGATGTATACGCGAAGATAAATACGGAGATAGGGACATCATCATCACTTTCGTTAAATAAGTCCATTTGGCGTGATCATTGTCATTAACTTAAATTAACATTTAAATTCAACAACTCCAAACAAGAAAAACTTAAAAATACTTAAACTAATATAAATAATTTAATGAACTTCAAAAGTTCAATTCCTCATTGCACTTGTTATTAATATTTTTATGACAAATAAATTTAAAAAAAAAAAAAGCAAACGCCCACGTCACCTGAATAATATTTTGTGATAAAACGGTTGGCTACTGCTAAAATTATACGCAATTAAATCATCACATAATGTAATCAAATAATTCCAAAAGAAATAAAGAAATTAACGTCAAATTTGCCCTTTTGAAACTTGTAAATTTTAACTGTCACTTATATAAAAAAGAAAATAATAAATAAAATTATCACCGAACAGAAAAGGCAGTAGTAAATTAAAAAAAAAAAGTTGTGTCGAGCAGTAAATATGAAAAGACAAAAGATCAATTTCTCAAATTCTTCAATGATTTCATGATTCCGTTGTTTTTGTGTTACTTTCTCTCTCTCTCCCCCCAAATGAGAGGGAATTGGATCTGAAAATAAATGCCAGGAAGAGAGTGGCTTCCAGTAATATAGTGCCACTATTCCAAGTTTCCAACAACATATATTTGACTATTTTAACTACAATTCAGGCTCCCAAAAAAAGAAAAAAAAGCTGCCCACTAAGAACCCATTTGTCAATGGCCAATCTCAGCTCTGCTTAGCATTCTCAACGGTCAATCAATCAATAAAAACGTGAAATTTAACTACCAGGTCAAAATGGAAATACCCTTTTGTTTTTTCTGGTCAGATATTCTTGATTTTCACTTTGCATTGTTATTGTAATCATGCTGATGGTTTATGGCATTGTTGGTCGTGGATCTGATCTGGGTTGGGATCTTGTTTTTTTTTTTTTGGGTTGTTTAATTGTGGTTGTCAACTTGATTAAAGTTCTTTTTTTTTTGGGGGGTGTATTTTTCTTTTTGTCTTTTTTTTTTTTTTTAATTTTGATGATCTGTGTTGTTTTGCAGGTTGATCTGAGAGCTATAATTGTGGAATTTTGTAATTGCTATTGATTGAGAAGTGAGAATTGTTTCCTGGGCTGGCTTATTTTCTGTTTGTTGTGGTGAATCTAGGTGGAGTGTTTGAATTCGAGGACTGCAGATTGATTCATATTTAGGCACTGGGGCTGGTTTTGTGATCTGGTTTCCTTCATTTTCTGTGGAAATATTGATCAGAGGAGTTTGTTTATTGACATGTCATGATATAGGCTTGATTTTGTGATATCTATGGTTTAAAGGAGGCTTAAAAGTTGGATTGTTCCAATGCCACTTGGAATTGCTTGGATTTCAGGATACGCTTGTAGGACACTGTATCTGATGACAGGACATTGTTTTGGTACTTCTTGGAGATTTAAGCCAAAGCAATAATCCAGAAGAGTGAACTTTTTCTGCCATTTTGTTAAAGAGGCTAGCAAAACTTGGACATGAGAAGAGCTTGGTATAAGAAACTGTCCATTGCCTTTGGGCACAGGCCACCACTCAACTGGTTGCTCTTGTGTCTTGTCAGTGTCCTTGTGCTAATTGCATTATTGGGGTCTTCTTCTTCGACCACCTTTAATTCTGTGACTTCTGCTGCAAAATCTGACACCTACAGGAAGCTGAAGGAACAAGCAGCCAGTGATTATCAGGAATTGAGGAGTCTTTCTACTGGAGCTAGTGGGATACAAGAAGTTGTTCTTTGCGGGAAGGATAGAGAGAATTATGTGCCTTGTTATAATGTGACTGCAAATTTGCTTGCTGGATTTAAAGATGGGGAGGAGTTTGATCGACATTGCGAAGTGTCACATGACAGACAGCATTGTTTGGTTCGCCCCCCTAAGGACTATAAGATTCCTTTGAGTTGGCCTACTGGGAAGGATGTGATATGGAGTGGAAATGTGAAGCTATCCAAAGATCAGTTTCTTTCATCTGGTACCAGGACAAAGAGGTAATACATATCGATCAATGTTCATTATATTTTGAAGCCGTCAAATTTCACACATATACACGTTGATGCCTTTTGCTTTAGAACAATGATACTGGCAACTTTACCAGACCTTTATTATATTTGCATATCTGTATAAACTTCAAGTTTTGAGTTCTGTCTTCAAGGCAGGTGCAGTATCTTTTATTTGTTTCCTTAGAATTGCTTTGTTGCAACTTCTCTAGGTTAATGTTAGTTGAAGAAAATCAAATTGCTTTTCACTCGGATGATGAAACGGATGATATCAAAGAATATTCTCACCTCATTGCCGAAATGCTTGGACTGGCTAGTGATACTGAATTCTATCAGGCTGGCGTAAGTGCTGCTTCTACGATGAATATAATTTCGTTTATAGTTTTTCTCTCTTTCTTCTAAGGGACTAGCATTTGCCAGCATTGAGTTTTTATATTTTGTTTCTCTGGTGTTACAGTAGTTGTGCGGATCTTATCTCATTTTTACTCTTTCTTCTTTCATTGAAACCATTGCACTAGGTAAAAATATTTCGTGTTTAAGAATGTTATTCTGTTTGGCTGCAGGTACGCAATGTTTTAGATATTGGATGTGGGTTTGGAAGCTTTGGTTCCCATTTGCTCTCACTGAATTCAATGGCTGTTTGTGTAGCATCGTATGAGTTGATGGGTAGCCAAGTTCAGTTAGCCCTAGAAAGAGGTCTTCCAGCAATTATTGGCAACTTCATTTCAAGACAACTACCATTTCCATCACTATCATATGACATGGTTCACTGTGCTCAATGCGGCATCGTATGGGATGAGAAAGGTAGTGTTTCAACTAGAAGTTGTACTCTACTAACCTGTCATGGCTTATTTAATGCATTTCCTTAAATTTGGCTTGTATGGATGACAAAATATTGGATTTAGAGTAAATCTCATGTGTTTCAAGTCCTTTGGTCCTTTTGTGGCAGTGTTGATCAATAATACAATTATTGGTGTCCATTGTGAATTCAACTTCATGCATCGTCCAGTCAAAAATTGAGAAAACTGGATGACGGTCTTTTTAACAATGTGGATATATTTATTTTTGCAGTTTCTCTGCCCTAATTGTCTTGTTGCTTGATATATTCCTATAACTTTACTTAGCTAATGAAAATTTTCTGTTTGAAAAATGTTGTTTGGAATTTAATATGGGATTAGGATCCAAATAGAAAATTTTGGACTTGTATCGTCCTTTCAGTTAAGTTAATTTTTGTTTTTAATTTATCAAGGTTTTACACTTCAATGGTTTTTTCTCCATTTACCAGTGGATATTCCACTTGAAGGAAAGCATTAGTGCTTCAGACGGAGGTAGTATTAAATCTTTTAAGAGAGAAGATAGTTGGGGTGGCCCGTGACATCTCCACTGAGTTGTGAACTGGTTGGTTGGAGTTGGAAAAAATTGTGTTTTTAGGGTTTCTGGGAGTGCATTGCGCATTGATGAAGTGCTATTCAAATTTTAAATCTCCAAAGTTTGGTTGATATAGTTTGAGCTTTGAGGGAATATAGCAAACTGATTAGTGCTTTTAACATGGTCTCAAACTATTTTATAAATACTATTAAATGGCACCACACACTTAAATAGGCTGTTCATCATAGTTACTGGTAATTTATCTGTATTATTGTCATAGGTTGTGTTCAGATCAGTGGATATGGACTCAGGGAAAAGATTTGGGATCAAATTGATTTGGAATGCCTGAATCTGAGCTGCTTGTTAGTTACGCTACTTGTATGATGATTTTACTTGAAGGAAGATTGGTCATCTCTCAGTTGAGAATATGAATGGATTTCCAATTACTCCAATGTTTGTCGAAGTGGAATCCATGATGTTTTATTTCTGAAATCTTGGTGGCTTTTACTGAGGATCGATATTCATTTTAGCTTAACAAACCTAAACACGTGGGAGATTTGATGCAATATATTTCAAAATTTATTGTGCTACCTTTGATGCATTTGGTAGAATTATTGCGATGTTATGTTGCTTAGTTGCTCTGCAATCCAAGATTGTGTAGTGCCTTGCTGCAGTTTTTAGATAAATATAAAACATCCATAGAATGTGCAAAAAGATACCAAGAGTAAATGCACATTTAGACCATGCAAATATTGACGTGACAAGTTAGATCACTTGGCCAAGTACTATGGATCATTAAACTTGTAGCCTATCTGTTTCATGATAAATTTGGACATATTATGGTCAGCATAGGTGGTTGGTTTATCAGATGGCTAAATGTACGGTATCACATTTTTTTTTCCCTGGTTCATGAATTTACTCACAAATGGATCCATTTAGATGTAATTGATACATGATTACCTTAATTGATAATGATTTCTCATTATTCAGATGGGTTGTTTCTTGTCGAAGTTGATCGCATACTTAAGCCTGGAGGTTACTTTGTTTTAACCTCGCAAATTAGCAGGCAATACGGAAGTTCCAAGAATCTGAAGAAAGGAAGCATGTCAACTCCAATAGAGGAATTTGCCCAAAAGATTTGTTGGAACTTGTTAGCAGAGCAAGAAGAAACTTTCATCTGGCAGAAGACCGCTGATGCTTCATGTTACGCATCTAGGTGAGGCCAATGATAAAGCTGTATTTACATTCCTGAAACATTCTGTTCAGTATGTTATTTTGGAATTATTTTGCTTCTTTATTTAATTGTAATTGGAATTTTTCCCTTCTTCCTTCTCGCTTGCCACTCAAACCCTCCCCTGCTCCCTTTAGAGAGGAACTTTGATTCATTTAAACATTATTATGATTATTATTATTCACGATTTTCTTGGTTTTTGATTATTGCAGGCAGAATGATATACCTCTTTGTAAAGGAGGTGATGTCCAGTCATATTACCAGCCGCTGTCACGCTGTATAAGTGGGAAAAACAGCAAGCATTGGAATCCCATTCAGAACAGATCTTCTGGTTCTCTAAGCTCAGCTGAGCTTGAAATTCATGGAAAGTGTTTTACTAACATGTTCTTATGTAGCTGTTGTGCAATTTTTTAGTACCTTTTTTTCGTTCCATGCATGTACTTTACTCTACTGGAATCTTCCATTAGTTGGCTTTGAAATATTCAATTTATTGATACATTTTTCTAACAGGAGTTAATACTGAAGATTTTTTTGAAGACTTGGAATTCTGGAGATCTTCGTTAAGAAACTATTGGTCTCTGCTTTCTCCCTTGATATTTTCTGATCATCCAAAAAGGCCAGGTGATGAAGATCCGTTAGCTCCATACAATATGGTTCGGAATGTGATGGACATGAATGCTCGTTTTGGGGGTCTAAATGCTGCATTAGTGGAAGCTAGGAAATCAGTTTGGGTGATGAATGTTGTGCCAGTGGAAGCACAAAATACATTACCCCTTATTCTTGATCAAGGTTTTGCTGGTGTCTGGCATGACTGGTAAGATTTTAGTGTGAGGCCCTGATCAAAGATTTGATATTACTGGGGTACATTTTAATTCTAAAATCAAATGTAACTCTTATGGCCTAGTTGTGCTATATTGGATTCTAAATTTGTGTTGTTTATAGAAAGACCTATTGTTCTGAGGAAGGTTTAGTGCAATCTGACTTTTAAGAGCACCCAGATGCTTGTTGAAAAATTTTTCTAAACTTGTATGATTTCTTAAAATATTTCATGCAAATTTCTGTATGGATTATGTTGTCTTGGATTTTCAAAATCGTCTTCTGTCTTCTGCAATGATGAATTAAAAAAGGTTAGAAAAGATTCGGCATGAGCATTTTTTGGAAAATCATGATGATGCATTCTATATGATAAGAAAAAAAAAATTCTTATTAACAATACTTATGTCATGACAATCAAAGATTTACTGAAATGCATATTCAATTTTCAGATTACAGTGTTGAAAGTGAATTCTGGATAATGTGCATATTTTCACATTTAAAGCTTTGATTTTTCCTTAATCTCATCTTGGATGTTGATTTACTTTATGCAGGGGTCCAATTATTTCTAGACTATGTTCTTCCTTCAAAATACCATGTTTTCCTTACCATTCAGGAATGAAGTTCCTGTAATCTCCTCATTTGAATATTCTAACATGTTGGTGCAGGTGTGAGCCATTCCCTACATATCCTCGGACATATGACTTGCTTCACGCTAACGGGCTTCTCTCACTCATTGCTTCAGAGGGATGTAGCATGATAGGCTTACTATTTGAGATGGACCGTATTTTACGTCCAGAGGTAACCGTTTTTCCCCTACCCGTCTTAGGCCTATTTAAATTTCCTGGAGCTTCAATTTCTTACGTTCTCCCCCCCACCCCCCCCCCCCCCCCCCCCTCCCCAAAAACCCCCACAAAAGAAAAAAACAAAAAACCCAACACCACCAACAACAAAAGAAATCGTCAGTAGTGACGTTAGACCATTATTTTTACAAATGTATAACAATTGCTTGCTTCAGGGGTGGGTTGTTCTTTCTGATAGACTGGGCCCTATAGAAAAGGCACGTATGCTAGCTACGCAGATCCGCTGGGAGGCAAGAGTGATTGATCTTCAGAATGGCAGTGACCAGCGATTACTCGTATGCCAAAAGCCATTTATAAGAAAATGAGTATGTCCAGATGCAGAATTCCCACTATTCTTACTGTCCAGGCGTTTTAAGATCTGGTAATTGCTCTGATCTTTCAAGTTTTTTAAGAATAACTTTTTTCTACAAGCTTTTAAGCATTTGCACAAACAAGCATTTCTAATCTGTGCACAGCCATAACAAGAATGTACAACCATCGTTTTTATTCTTTTTGTCTGTCTTTACCAGTCAATAGTAGCTGTGCTTTTCCCGTCATGCCCTTCTTATTCTACAGCAGGGCGTGAGTCGTAAAACAAGGTAATCACACAAATTTCTGCTTGGTGTTCCCGCGGATCAAACAGTTGCCATTAAGAAGATGGCTCAGAAAATTTTGGAAGCTATAGATTAGAGGAAGGTTTGCTGAGGTAGCCCCCAGCTGAAAAGAGAGTTTTTTTCCCCTTTTTTCTTCACCTTTTAAAGAAGTTTGTAGTTATTCGTTCATCCCCCCTTGTGGTTTCTATATTGCTTCATTGATTCTGTAATTTAATTTGTCTTTTGCACTAAACAATTGTCACTGTTGAGATTGAAATGCTGCAAGCAATGAAATGTAACATACAATGTCATAAATGTAACATCCTTACCAAGCTTCTTCATCAACACTTTTAAGACTACATCTTCAGAATGCCATATTCAGACCCTTGCAAATTTTTTTTCGTCCTCTTGGTTAACAAACTATAATTTCTCTCTGTTTGGATTGATCTCAGAAAACACTTATGTTATCAGAGTTAAATAATTCCTGAAAAACTCTTTTGGGAAGCATTTTCAGAAAATTTTTCTCATATTTACGGAAAATTATAAGTAATTTTGTGAGTTTTCTAAGCTTTGTTTTCTTGTATTCCAATCCAAGCTAAAAAATAGTATAAAGACTGCTTTCGGGAAATCGTTCTCCAAATGAAAACAATTTCCTGGAAAATGCAGACTAAATATGGTTTGCTCAAAATCGAATACTCAGCTCATTAACAATCCCAACGAATATTCCCATGAACAACAGAGAAAAGTTGGTCGGTATATTTACACCTATCAGAATTCTGTATGAGTAGGTACCGGACCAAATAGAATCCATTTTCCCCTATCTAAAGAAGAGAACACAAGTCCCTTTCTTTGCCAGAATCTTGTAACAGATACTCTTGCAACCCGCAGCTGTGATATAGCGTTGTGCAAGATTCTTCCTTGAAGAACTGGGAACAATGCATGCACGTGCGTCTCCTCCAATGATTGCCTTGTCTTTTTATCGAATAACCATACGTAAAAATTGGCATATTCCCTTTAATTTTGGCATTGGAAATGAAACTCTCCAGCTTCTCCTGATCCAACGGCGGAGATCCGGTTTCCTCTCCAACCATGACCCAACAACCACCATTTCTCTCTCGTCCCTCCATATAAACTTGTCTCTTAACGCACCTCCATTTCTCACGCTCTCTTCTTTATTTTGTTCTCTCTCTTTCTCTCTATACATTGCTTCCTCAACGAAAAGCTTTGTAACTTTTTTTCATCTTGATCATTTGTTCATTGTCTATCATCAGTCCCTGAATATATTCACAATGTCGACAGAAAAGGAGAGAGAAACTCATGTTTACATGGCCAAGCTTGCCGAGCAAGCCGAGCGTTATGAAGGTTGTTTACGCAAGTTTCCTCATTGAATTATATACAAACACATGCATTATATAAAAATGTGTACCTTATAATATTAGTAAAGCCCGAGATTGGAACCTGGCACCTTTGATATGGCCTCACATAAAAATGTGTATATATTTAGCAATTTATCTATTTAATGTGCTTTGGATTTCTATTCATGCAACAGTTTCCCATTTTTTTTGAACCAAGAAAATTGTTAATTTACTATGTAATTGCATTTCAATGTGAGATGATGATTACATATTGTCGGATCAGATTTGATTTTCTGCAGTTTGGAAGGTTGGGTATTTAATGGAAATCTTGATACCACTGTATCTCTTAAAATATGGAAATATGAGGTACCATTTTTATTCGATCTGTTTTCTGACCACAAGAAAGTGGTATTCTTCTCCAATTCATGTCTTGAGTGGACTATAATTAAAGATTGTAAAACATAGGAATCAAAATGTAGATTATATTAGTAATTGTGAAGTTTGCAATTGCAAATCTCATGTCTCTGTTAGCTAATTTTCATGTTGGTCGCATCCAAAATGGAGATTCCATTAGAGGATCAAGTTGCGATCTGAAATGTCCAGGGAATAGCTTAAATATGTAGTCACTGTGTGATTCATGTGTTGGATTGAATCATCGTTACGTTGAATTTGTCACTTTTCATTGGTTAGTGTCATATTAAGTGTGTGCCAGAACATCATAGTAAAGTTGGATTTTGCTTGTTTCCCATTTTATTAATGTTATAGAAATGGTTGAGAGCATGAAGCAAGTTGCAAAACTTGATGTTGAGCTGACTGTGGAAGAGAGGAACCTACTATCTGTTGGGTACAAGAATGTTATTGGTGCCCGGAGAGCTTCATGGCGTATTATGTCCTCAATTGAGCAGAAGGAAGAGTCTAAAGGAAATGATCACAATGTTAAGCTGATCAAAGGTTATCGCCAGAAGGTTGAGGATGAGCTCTCAAAGATTTGCAACGACATCCTTACTATCATTGACAACCATCTGATTCCATCTTCTGGCTCTGGAGAAGCCACTGTCTTCTACTACAAGATGTGAGTTATTCTAGTTTCGAAGCCACTGGTGGAATATGCCATTTTCTCCTCCTTCTTTATGTTTTTGTCCTCTGATAAGTCTCGTTCCTTTGATCTCCTATACATTAATGCAGGAAAGGTGATTATTTCCGGTACCTTGCTGAGTTTAAGACTGATCAAGAGAGAAAAGAGGCTGCTGATCAGTCACTGAAGGGCTATGAGGCATGCTTACTTTTCTTGTTTGCTGCCTATCATATGGTGATACAATTTACTTTTGTATGCATTTCATTTACCTTCTTTATGTCATTTAATTGTTAGGCTGCTTCTGCTACTGCCAATACTGACCTCCCATCAACCCATCCAATTCGCCTTGGACTTGCTTTGAACTTCTCTGTGTTCTATTATGAAATCATGAACTCTCCTGAAAGGTAAATTCAACACATCTTCTGTTCATTAAATCCTTGAAACAATTTCAGTCGATCTCATTTCATGTATTTACACATCGTATCAATTTGCAGAGCATGCCATCTGGCTAAGCAAGCCTTTGACGAAGCTATTTCAGAGCTAGACACATTGAGCGAGGAGTCATATAAGGATAGCACCTTAATCATGCAGCTGTTGAGAGACAATCTCACTCTCTGGACCTCTGATTTGCCTGAAGATGGAGGTAAACAAAACTTCTCATTACAAATCCTTAATATTGAATTATAGGTGCATACAAAACTTTTAGGGTTAATAACACTTTGCCCCCGTGAACTTAGGGGTAGTCACACTTTACCCCCCTGAACTTCAAATATATACACTTTGCCCCCCAAGACTAGTCAAAGTTAGGAATTCAAAAAAAAAGTGAGTGTTATGACATTATTGCCCTTTTATTAATGAATATATTTATAACTTAATATCATTTCTTTTCATTTTTAAAAGATTTATATCTTCTCTATTGTATTAATTATATAAAAATATCAAACTAAAAATTTAAAGAAGTTAATATTTAGTTTATATCTTTGAAATTTTCCTCTTAGATTAATATGTACTTCTATATATGTTTTGTTTAATTTATTATACTTTAAGTCAAACAAAACCGATAAATAACACGACACTAAAATAAATTTAATTGTCAAATTTTGTATAAAAATGGTAATACCAAACTCATTTATTTGAACTAAATTTTTATCATTTTAAATTATTTAAACTTTTGGACTAATATCATAGTCATTTTTATATTTATCAAATTAGTCCAATATGAAATTTTTAATCAAAGAATATTTTGGGAAAAAAGAAGAGTTAGCCCATTATACAGTACTAGGGCAAACAAGAATAAATAAGTCAAACAAAAAAATATAATATTTAGTCCAAAACAATAAATGATTAGAAATTCTTTAATTAAGAATTTCATATTGGAATAATTTGATAAATATAAAAATACTAATGATATTAGTCTAAAAGTTTAAAAAATTAAATGATAAAAAATTACTTTAAATAAATGAGTTTGGTATTACCATTTTTATACAAAATTTAACAATTAAATTTATTTTAGTGTCGTGTTATTTATCGGTTTTGTTTGACTTAAAGTATAATAAATTAAACAAAACATATATAGAAGTACATATTAATCTAAGAGGAAAATTTCAAAGATATAAACTAAATATTAACTTTCTTTAAATTTTTAGTTTGATATTTTTATATAATTAATACAATAGAGAAGATATAAATCTTTTAAAAATGAAAAGAAATGATATTAAGTTATAAATATATTCATTAATAAAAGGGCAATAATGTCATAACACTCACTTTTTTTTTGAATTCCTAACTTTGACTAGTCTTGGGGGGCAAAGTGTATATATTTGAAGTTCAGGGGGGTAAAGTGTGACTACCCCTAAGTTCAGGGGGGCAAAGTGTTATTAACCCAAACTTTTATCCATAACTTGCCCTTGGTTTCTTGAGAGCCTTTTTGCATTGTCCATTGAAATATATTTAAATTCTGTTGAGAATCTGAATTCAAGGTTTGTAATCGCTACTCATGTTATATCGGAAACTTATATATAACTGAGCTGTTAATATATGTTAAACCTGCCTTTCTATGTGGTGATTCTAGCTGCAAATTGTGGGTATCAATAGAGAACATTAAACCAGTTCTCACTCTTTGTTTTCAGGTGAGGACAACCCCAAAGCTGAAGAAACCAAGCCAGCAGAGCCTGAGGTGAGGTCTCAGCCAGATCCATTTCAGACCTCTCCTTAACTAGTTAGTTACAACTAGTTCCGTTCATTAAATATCTGAAGCATATTCTATTTTGCAGCATTGACAGTGCAAGAAAAAGCCATACATCCAAGTCCTTTGTCTCGTGCACTTGCACAAAGGCCGTTCAACTTGGCTTTCTCCAACAGGCACTGCATGACCTCCTCATATGTGCTTTGCAATTTGTCAATCTTCTGGATGCATCAAGATTACAAGAAGACTCTTTAAGTTTTGATCGGTCTACTTTCATTTTTTCTTTACTTGTTATTTATTGCAGGTCGTATCTTATAATTCTTATAACCTCTGGATCTTTGCATAGGATAACTATAATTATTCAGTGACAGATAATATGTAATAAGAAATTATATATATATATATATATATATTTATAAATAGCTTGTTCTACTATTATAAGCTCCCATTTATTTTCATCCTTGATGGTTGAGATTTGTATTCTAAGGCCATAGTTTGAAGGAAGGAGGTACGCTAGGAGAAGGGTCAGTCAAGTATAGGGGCTTTATTGCAAAATAGATTATTGAGAAGTAGTTCCCAGTGGCAATAATCTGTTTTTTGTTTTTTTTTTTTCCCTGGCTGAGAGGCCATTATATCTTTGTAACAACTAAAAATGTAAAAACAAAATGCTGTTGCTTTTACTCACTACTTGCTGTTATAGTAGTAATGATATCCATGAAAATTGGATTGCGGTTATTCTCAAAAAAATTAGATTGATAATCCAAAAGCTTGTTAATTGTCAGTTGAATTATTTGTGATTCAATTTGGGTTACATTAACTGTGCTTGCTGTGAACGGTCAATTCAATTTGATCATATAATGTCGTACTATAAAATTTTTTTTTTATCAAATATATACTATTACATTGAAAGAGGGAATGGTGTATATTTTAAAATTTTTTTATCAAACTTCTAAAATAGAGTCGTAAATTTTTAACCGTTCGATCTTCTATCCGTTCTCTCAGACTATAAATTATCAAGAGATGGAATCTATAAACCAGCAAGAGACGTAAGCATGCAAGTGGTACCTAAAAAACCAGCAACTTCTGGGCCTATCCAGTTATTAGTCCTCTCTTACTTCCATTTGATTGGTGTTTGGTGAAACATAAAAATCTGAAAATTTATGATTTAGTAATAATAAGGTGGTCCCATTAGGCATTTTGTAAAATTTATATATATATATATATATATATTTAGTAGACCCCCTTCTATTCTACCTCTAGATGCCCGAAAGGCTATTTGAAACGCATCTGGGCTTAGATGCCTTTTTGAAGCAGTAAGCATGTATTTCTGACGTTCCAATCTTTTAAGGTTCTCTAATTGTATAGTTGTCTCTTCTTTAAGGGGTTGAGAAAGTTTTGGCAATTAATAGAATATAAAGGTAATGATGCACTTTTGTGCAAAAAGGGGGAGGACAGATAAGGCAATAGTGATGCATTTGAGTTTGAAAATTTTTAGTCTGTGAATGTTCTTTGAAAAGTTTCAGATTTAAGAAATGAAAAAACCAGGAACAATAAACTTTATGTAGGATCTTACTATCTTTGAAGGGATAAACAGATAGCACCTATTAATCTGGGGGGTCTTTTTCATAAATATCAATATTTTTTAAAAAAATAATTCATAAATTTAATAACTAACTAAAAGTTATTTCGTTATTATACATTGTTTTATATTTATAGTTTTTTATATAAAAAGTCACACACATGGAGTGTATCAAAATTACTTTTCGTCTACTAATAAATAGTTTTACAAAACAATAAACTATTTATAATTTAATAATTAGTTAAAAACTACATTATCATTTTTTTTTCTATAATAGGGTGTGTAATAATCACTAGTTAGCCGCAGAAAAGGCAAAACCTCATTAATTTGGTTGAAAGAGAGAGAGAGAGAGAGAGTGTGTGTGTGTGTGAGAATGTGGGAATATGTATGTAATTCAAAGTCCAAACAAACACAAAAAATACGTGTTTAAAATTTTTTAATGTTTGTTGGACACTTCCACTATGCCCATTTTTATATTAAATAAAATTTTAACAACTCATATAAATCTACTTATTTGTAGACTAAATTAATAATTATTGACCTTCTCTATTGTGATCAATTCTTATTGTCATTCAACTATTGACTCTTCGTATAGTATAAGCTTTGTACCATATCCCATGTTTTATGGGATTATAGAGATGATTGTCCTAAAGCTTTTATTTGCACATTTGAGACAAAGTGAAAAGTCCAAACACTGGAATTAATTATATTTTCATAAGATTTGTGCCTAAAACCCATGCCCACATTACCCCCGTCCCATTTTGACATACTTGTATTTCTTTTTTATCCATCCCAATTGATAGTCCACTCTTCAATTGAGGAATGTAATTAATTTCTAACTTTTTTAAAATGCTCCTATTTCTTTGTTATAAGTGAAATAACTATCATATTAATATAAATGCATAATAAACCGTATATTTACATATCAAATGAAATTAATTTGACTTTGGTACAATTTTTTTATTTTATATTTAATGTAAATATTTAATAATGAATATAAAAATTTTTTAGAAACATCATAAATTAAATTTATTGTTTCAATAAAGTTACGAGAAAATTCTCTTTTCGTCATCGCAGGAGTAATGATTCTGGATCCTCTTCTTTAAAGGTTTGCTTATAAGCATATTAAGTCGAAAATTTATGATGTTAAAATATGTATAAATGCAATTACCAGATTATCCCTTTCATAAATGTAATATAAAATTCATTTTTTAATAAAATTGAATATGCCATAAATAAATTTATTATTTTTTAATTAAATATAGTATTAATTTTGACCGCCGAGAGTGACTCGGCAACATTTTTTTTCCTACATGTAAAAGCAGTTTGATACGGACATTCAACTCTCCCACCAACCGTCACTCTCATCATTGTTATCTTGAAAATCTCCCCACTTCCCATACTACCACCACCATCCTTTCCCCTGGTTCTCGATACTGGTTTAATTTTTTTCTTTTTTTTTTTCCCATTTCTTTACCAAACTTCTTTAGAGCACAATAATTGTAGTCCTTCAATAATTTCTTGCAATCGTCATGGCAGTTTTTATAGCTTGTTTTGTACTTTTCTTGGCCATGACTGGTTATTCAGGTAAGCTATTAGTACTTTTTTGAATATGGTTTTGTTTTTTTATTTATTTTTTTTGTGGGATAGGGAAATTTAGTTTCTTCTTTGAATTTTGTATGCTGAAATTAGATTTGAGGTGTTGTTAAAGACTAAGACTTTTCATTTATATTTTTTTGTAAAAGTTTCTTTTGAGCTGATCTGATTTTGGTATTTTGATGATGATGGTGATAATGGCCTTTTTCATTTTCAATAGATGCTTCTTATTGCCTATGCAATAGTGGGGTGAGTGATCAGCAACTTCAGAAGAGCATAGATTATGCTTGTGGAGCTGGAGCTGATTGTAGTCAAATCCTTCCAAATGGTCCCTGTTACAGCCCCAACACTGTAAAAGATCATTGTAACTATGCTGTCAACAGCTATTATCAAAAGAAAGGCCAGGTTACTGGGAGCTGTAATTTTTCAGGCACCGCAACTGTATCCCAAACAGCTCCAAGTAAGTCCCTGGAGAAGCCTGTCACCACAAATTCCTTGCTGTCTTATTTACAAAAGTAATAATTTCTGTCCCTTTTTTCTTTGTCTTTTTCCCTCGAAAATTTTTAGATGCTGCTTCTGGATGCGTTTACCCATCTAGCCCCAGGTGTGTCCAGATCTTTCCCTTTCTTATGCATTATAGGATTATTTTCTTTTCTGTTTTTCTGGGTACAGTTTTTGAATATAATCTTTCTTTCTGGCAATTTGTTAGCAATTATCTTACCATCATAAAGTCTTCCTTTACCAATATTTGCTTTATATAGCAAGTAGTTTATCCTCAAGATGCTTCAATGGCTAATTTGGAATGATTTATTACTTCTTCTTCTTGTGTTAGTTTTAATTAGCACTGGATTGTTGATCTAATTCATTTTCTCATATTTAAAAATCATATCTTTGGTTGTGTTCGTTTGTGGTTTATGTAAAGAGGAAACAAGAATTGGTTAAAAAAGTTTTAGAAAAACCATTTCTTGAACTTGGGATCGGACGGAGAACATGATCGGACGGAGATTTAGGATTCTGAATGAGAAAGATTTAGGCCACTTGGGATTGGATGAAGAAGATTTAGAATTCTTGCTGTCTTAATCCGTAAATATTACTTTGACCGCATGACCAATCAGTAGCAGGATATCTAGACGGCTAATTTTTTTTTTTTTTTTTAACCCATGTTGAAACTTCGGATGCACCATCTGAGGATGTTAGATCCAACAGCCGTTGCTAATACTACAACAGTAGTACAACTCACTGGTTCATTACTATGATGTCCTGACAATTGTATGCGTGCGAGCTGTCATGATGTTAATGTCCACACTTCTTATTTATCTTGTTTTCCTGTGCTTGATGTTCCTCATTTTACATCTCAGGTTGTTGACGTGTTTTTCCCACGTATGAGATACTATTTTTATCTAGTTTGGTAACCGATGCCTTTCTTATCTTCTTACTGGGGTCAGAATATTGATATTCTTTTTTCAAAAAGGTTGCTTGCTTATTTATTATTTCTTTGTTGTTGTGGTTACTGATGATGATTTGAGGCTGATATTTTCCTATGTTGCTGATTTCCATCTTTTGCAGCAATGTTGGCACCCCATCAACAAACTCATCTTCTTCATCCTCAACAGGTTCTGCTACTTCTACTACTACTACATCTACTCCAAATTTAGGTCTTGGGCCCTCTGGAAATGGCCTCACCAACAATCCCGACAATGGCATTGAGACTCTTCATTGCAACTTGCTCACAACTTTAGCTGCAACTCTTTTGCTATCTGTCCTGATATGTTTAAGGTTCTGAGCAAGAGTCTAAGGATATGAGAGATTTACGAGATTAGGATGATATTTGCCATCATATGGTTGGATCGATCGGATATGTGATTCTATGGGGCTGTGGTGGGAATCATAATCCCAGAACAACTCTCACTAAGACTACTACATTTGTTTTAGTACTTTCCACTTATTCAAGTGATTGAGTTGGGAATTGATTCCCTTTCCTAGTAGGTGGAGCTGTGGCATCTGCTGGGGGGTAGTGATGATTGTAGATCTTGTTTTAGACTTGTTGTCTATGTAGAGAAAGGGAGGCCAGTATTTTTTATTGCATTATGAAGGTGTCGCCCCTAACCACATTAATTACATATGTTCAATAATCTTCTTCCCCCCCCCCCCCCCCCCCCCCCACAACAAAAAAAAAAAAATCTTTAGTGCTTATATTTCTTCATCCTTTTGCTCTATTTTCTACCTCAATCATATCAATCATAAGATGAATTGATCGTGTCTACTTCCACACTATGGTTGATAAAAGTTAATCCTGATTCTGCTCCAAGTTCAATTACAAGTAGTTTTTGGAACTTCACAGTCAGAAGTAAAGAACTTGGGAAAAATGGAAGTCCTAGATTCTTTGCTGCATTTTATGTGGTACCTGCAAGTTTTAACTGCAAAACAATGTCTCAGACAAGCACAATAAAGATTGAATACAACATACGAGATCAATGAGAGAAAATTCCATCGCAAGGAAGAAATATGATTATAAATGTAAAAGAAAATAGGTACAAAAGCTTCTGGGTACAAGTCTCGCAATTTAGCCTCGTACCAATTCAGATAAGTTAAAAATGGCGTAGACAGTGAAAAAACAATTCAGACAAGTTCAAAACGATGTAACTCGTGAGTAAAAAAAATGTAATTCGTCAGTGAAAAAACGTAACCGGTTTTCACTCTAGAACAATGTTTTTTGTCAAATTTTGGCCATACTAGTTGTATTTCATTCATCTATTTATTGCACTTTTAATCCTGATCATCAACTGGTCCCAAATGGAACTTGTGAGCCCCTCCTTCTGAATGCCGATGACCTAATCTCAACATGACCTCAAAACCAGTCAGAAAAGTTTGTATTCGTACATGTAACATCACAAAAATATTTCATGAAAAGCAATGACTAAATGAGTGTTTCAACCACTTTTGACGCCAACAATTTTTTTTGGATAAATTTTACCATATCCATGACAATTAAAGGCAAATTTCATAGCTTAAATAACTATCCTTTTTTTTTTTTTTATAATTCGTTTACTCGTTGACATTGACAGCAGTAATGGAAATTACCTTACTCGTCCTATCTGGACAACAGCATTGTAACTTCCACTAACCAAGGTAATAGACAATATAACCGGCCAACCCGAAAAAGTCACTAGGGAAAAGTTTCAAATTCCCTTTTTTTTTTTAAACTTTTGGAGAACATTTTAATATAATCCATCCGAAATTATGAGAGTTGGAGAATTTTGTTAGATCAAATTGTGCCAATGGTATTGGAACCATCAAAATTTTTGTATTTTGATCATTGAACCATTTAAACTTTTTGTCATTCTGTATATTGTAAACATTAAGGCAGATATAGAATGTTGCATTTGGAGGAAAAATTGTGTGTAAAAAGTCAAAGCATTAAAAATTATTTATTTTACTAGCATATGCAGTGCGTGTATTAAAAATTCTTGAAGTACAATATTTAATCTATCTCAACGATCACATGATCGAGTGATAAAAAATCTGCGTTTTAAAAAGCTCAATAAGCAATTTTGTAACAAAAATAGTTCAAAAATTAAAACACTATAATTTTAATGGTTTAAGTACCATTGGCACAATTTGCACATTTGTTAACTATACGAAGAAAGGCTAAAACCTCATATTACCCTGTGAATTTGGTATGCCATATTTCACAAATTACTTGAGGCACTGACATTAGTCCAGTCAAGCAAGGTAAAAATATAAGATGGTGGTTTTCCATTTTTTTGATTACATTGTTGTGTTTTATACAGCATCCAGTTAATTTTTTTTCCAAGTTTCAAGAAAAGTATTTCTCAGGAAGTCTCGCTTTTTAAAATACAGATTAATTTCATATATATCTATCTATGTATGTGTGTATGTATCTGTGTATGTGTCTATATATAAAAGAAATTATTCAGTATTGAACACGAAAACAATTGAAACTTCCTGACCAAACACGAAGAAATGTGTTATCTTAGAATATGTAACTTCCAATTTTCTTTTATTTCTTAAGTAGGACAAATTCCAAGTCATTTATCTTTCTGGGTCATGGAGTTAGTCCACCATGGGAACATCCTCCCAAATATTGAGCCCTTTCCAAATAATCATGAAGGAAGTTATTAACGACCTTAATGAACCCTTTTTTTTTTCTTTTGTTTAGGAACGTTGTTTTTCTTGGCGAATGTTGTTATATTTCTAACTTTTGTGGTGTATCGGACCAATTTATGTGCCTAATAATAGCCCATGGAGTTAGCCCTACCAACTTAAAAAAAACGATCGAGAACAATATCCTAATTATGAAATTTTACGACATAATTTATGAACCGACCCGGTATCAATAACCGGGTCGGTTCATAAATTAAGCAGGTCGGGTAGCGGTTCACATCCTTGTGAACCGGCAAGTACCCAACCCGGTCCATAGTAAGGGGTAGTTTTGTCATTTTGGTATGTGATATTATTTTACTAATTCATTATTTTAGTTTTTGATTTATTTTATTGTTACTACTAAGTTGTGCTTCTATTTCATTCTAAATTGATGAACATTTGACTATTTATTTTATTATTTGGATGTTCATTTGACTATTTATTAAGTTTTTTTTTTTATAGCTAATTGAAATGTGATAATGAAGTTTAAAAAACTAAGTGTCTATATGTTTATACTGTTTTTTGTTTTTTGGTTACTTTGAAAATTACAGTTTTATGATGTAATTTAACTTTAAAATCATTGATACTTGTGTTACTAGTAATTTAATGATAGTTTACAATTTTTCTTGTTTTATTTTTTATTTTAAAAATACTGATAAATTATGATGAATCGGGTCAGGTAACTGGTCTATTCGAACCAGTTTTGCGGGTAACAGAAAGGCCGGATACCCGCTATGTGTGGACCGGTTCACGGTTCGAAATTCTACCGGACTGGTTCACAGTTCGCAGGACCGGTTCGATTCAAAGTTTTTGTTCATGGATTGGGTACCCGGTCCATGAACACCCCTACCAAAGACCGTGGTCAATATTCATTACAAACTTTAAGTAATGAATGAGAAATACCTTAATAAAGAAACTCGACCTAAAGTCGCAACCAAGAATAATACTCTAATTTTTATAACTTACTATATAATTATCAGCCCTTTTCTAAATAATTTACAGGAAGGCCATTTTATGTACCCAGTTTGGCAATGTGACCAAGAGTATCATTTTTAATTCTAAACAGTACCTTCCTAACTTTATTTTATTGCTATAACTTGAAGGATGAGTACTATGTGCCAATTCCACATTTTTAGAAATTTCCATGTTTTCATCATAATTTTTTATGGGAACTTCTTATGCACGTTAATTAACCTTCCATGTTTTCATCATAATTGTCCAGGGTACGTCATCATAATTTTCCAGGGTACGTCAATGGTATTAGCAAGGGGGAACGTTGTCCACGGACCTATATATAGGGTTGGAACAGGTCTTGATGATAAAGAAACTAATCTTACAAAAGTTACAAAGACTCGATAGCGAAAGAAATTGGACGACCACCATGGATGCTCAACAACAACAGGCAGCTATTACTCATCAACCGCCGCCGCCTCCTCCACCGCAACCCACTGGCGGAGATTTAACTCTGATAATCACCATCTTCTTGGGCTTCACTGCTGTTTTCGTCTTGGTAAATACTATAATATGAAAAATAAGCAAATTTCTCTTGAAAATAGTTTATTGTTACATTATATTGCAATCTTCTGAAATCATTCTCGATTTGAATTGCTTTTTGAGGCAAGGAATTTATTTTCGTTGCTAGCAGGAAAAATAAATGATGGGGATCTTACCCTATCATACTATGTTGTATATCTGGCTTTGACATAGTTTAACTAGATTATTTATTAGTGTCACCTTTTGAAAACGAACTAGGTTACCAAAAATCACGATCAGAGTAAAAGGATAGTTCACGTTGTCTTTCTCTCGCTCCCAACATGCTGGCAAGAGATGGGAGTTGGCGCCTACACAACGATTTTCTTGCTTACCAAACCCTCCTGCCCTTTTGCTTTATCAAACTATCCTGCCATTTTGTTCCTCTTTTTATAGGCTAGTAGTCTTGACTTACTATTATAAAATCTATTCTTCACTTATTATTATAAAAACTACTCACTATCCAAGTGAAAGACGATAATTAATGTAATTATCTGTCTAAAAAGATAGAGAGTTCCACATAGGAGAAAAGGTCACAAGTAGGATTGAATCAAGTAACATTGCACAGGGATAATGATAATGGGATCAGGATGCCCCTGTCCTCTGAATCGAACGTGAAGGTTTGCTCTCATCCAAGAGGGAATTGTTCTGTTTGGTTCGCTAAAACTTGACCAGGGGACTTCCCTCGTAGGTTTGCGTCTTTTACAAGACTTCTCATTTGGCTTAAAGTGACTTTCGGTTTTTAGGGCATGGGTACTCGCAAGTTGGTACGATACTAGTTCAGACAAGTTAAAGGTCGTGTAATTTGTCAGTACAAATCTGTAACCGGTCAATTAAAACTTATAATCACTCTTCACTACAAAATGACGTCGTTTTTTGACTTCAAATTTGGCAATGCTAGCCCAATTTCAATCGTATATTTTGCTCTATTAGATCAGGGACTTCAACTTGTCCTAAATGGGACTTGTGATGCCCCTAGGCTGTTTTTTAGTAATGGATATACTCGAGAGTAGGGGTGTTAACAAACCGAGCAACTCGTGAGTAATTCAGTCTATTGTTCAACTCGATTTCGGTATTAACCGAACTCGAGTCTAGTTCAAGTAGTTGTGAGCTTGAATTTAAACAGTAAAAGGTGAGTTCGAGCGGATCGTTGAACAGCTTGAACTTGAGCTGGACGAATTCAGGCTTAATTGTGTTTTTACAAGCGATCTTGAGTTGAGCTCGAGTTCTCTTTAAAATTAATGAGTCGAGCTTGAGTTTTGAATTACAAACTTGATCGAGTTCAAGCTTGATCTCGAGCAGTAGTTTTGTTAACAAGCTTGATTTCGAATTTAGTATTCAAGCTCAACTTGTTTCAATTACATCCCTACTCGGGAGAAAAGGTTTGGAATTTGACCTCCCCCTTGTGCCTTTTGAAAAAGAGTCATGAAACTACTTTATTGTTTAAGATCCTTTTTTACATTCAATTATTTATTGAGCTTGGTGTGAAATCACCATCATTACACATTCGTTCTTGGTTTAGAATGTGCTAAAGGCACATATAGTGTATATGTTGAATTAAAAATTATAAATTTTTTGAAATAGAACTATTTTATAAAAAATAATTTTGCAAATTCTTCTGTAAAAAGATTAAAAATATATTATTTTTTTAAATTGCATGTTAGTAACTCTCTTCTATAAAAAACAATTAGTATAAGAAGGAGAAACCAACATACCTAAGTGTGATTTCCTTTTATATATAGTATAGATATTTGTATCCTCACACGCATAGACACTGTTCACATACTCGTGTATGCTGAGTCAAAGTAACATAGTCTATATTTAACATTCGTATAAATTTGCACTTGTGGTTCACAAACCGATATATGTACATACTTCTGTACGCGTCATATACTCGGTGGAAGTAACATGGTGCGGACATTCCCGATAAAAGAAGGAACAGAGAAAAATCAAATGATAGCCACCGAGTCGACGGCCCAGTGGTAAGGGGAGCATTTATAAAGTTCCCCTATTGAAGGTTAGGGGTTCAATAACCTGCAACAAATAGTTGGATTAAAATCTCAAAGAGCACCATAATATTCCTCTGATTCAATGGTGGTTTAGTCTTATTAGTTTATCCAGATTCAATTGGGCCATCCCTTCAAGTAGGTTAAGAGTAAACTAGAATGTTGAATTATTGAAAAAAGAAAAAGAAAAAAATCAAATGACACATAAACTTCGATTATGGATTTTTCTATTACACTATGGTATTATGCTCGTGTTACACCATGTAACTGCGTGACACACATCCTGACCTTTGGAAATTTAAGTAGTGGGAGTACTTTGTTACTCACTTAGATGGTATAACATGAACCCAAACCATAAACTTCTCATGTTGATTGCAAAGATCTGAAATTCGATACTCTTTAAACCTCCAATTAGCTCGCTTGCTTCAGTAGGGACCGTAACGCCAAATTATGTAGGCAAACCTTTCAAATTCCTCTAGAACCATGCTGGCCTGGGTGATCAAATGCACTTTTCATACATAACTGAATATGGTATTACTAGGATCACGTCCTTTACAATTGCACCTCAACTTTGTGAAAGGTAACTACAAGTCTACTGTTGGTAGAACCATGATAAAAGAACTAGTGATATTCCTCAGGTCACATCACAGGTGGTGGCTCCTACTTCATCAAAGTTGCAAAGTAGCTTATATACTTTACATCAAGTTCCTGAAGGCCATGTTGGGGTTTATTGGAGAGGAGGTGCTCTTCTGAAGACTATTACAGATCCAGGTTTTTCCATTGTTTTGTTTAGTTCTGCATCACGTAGATGATTCATGTTCAATGAGTTTTGCTTTATATTTCTCTCTGGTATAATCATAAGCGAGCCACTTAATGATGATTTTTTCTGTCTCTAGGTTTTCACGTGAAGTTGCCTTTGGTAACCCATTTTGAGCCCATTCAAGTCACTCTTCAGACAGATTTGGTTAGAATTTTATTGCACTTGCTTGAAATTAATTCTTTTTAATTATGCAAAGCTTTTTATGGTCTGAGTTTAAACATGGAGATTCTTTTGTTGCTAACTCTTATTGGAATGAGAAATCTCATTACTGACTGTTGATCTTATGTTCTTGTCTAAATTGTAGGTGAAGGATATTCCATGTGGCACAAAAGGGGGTGTAATGATCAACTTTGAGAAGATTGAAGTAATTCAATGAGATCTATCTTATTACTTGTCTTTACTTCTATTATCTATAGATTGTATCTGCTATAGTTCAATGTATTAACCAACATGCTTGCAGGTTGTTAACCAACTTCATAAGGACTATGTTTATGAGACCCTGCTCAAATATGGTGTACATTATGACAATACTTGGATATATGATAAGATCCATCACGAGATCAATCAATTTTGCAGTGCTCATAGCCTTCAGCAGGTTTATATTGATATGTTTGATCAGGTGAGCAGATGAAACTATCCCTTTCCAAGATTCAATGCAGGCCATCATTCCGTTGGAAAGCTAGTCTAAGTAATGTAAATGTCAAGAATATCCAGGAATCATTATTTCATATTCTGTTCCTATCCTCAGTAATATCTTACAGGGATGGAATTCTTAAATTGTTCTCTTGTGAAACGAGACTAGTAGTTGGTCCACATTCCTCCGATTGTCCTTTGAAATGCCTCTGTTTGTGATTATTTGTTTAACAAGACAAGTGTTTCAAACTTTCCAGATTGATGAAAAAATGAAAGATGCTCTTCAAGCTGATTGCACACGTTATGCTCCGGGTATTGAAATTATCAGCGTTCGTGTTACAAAACCCAAGAATCCCAGACAGTATAAGGCGAAATTTTGAGCAGATGGAAGAAGAACGTACTAAAGTGATGATTCTGTCTCTTTCTGTGTATCAATTTATCTAGACCTTTAAATAGGCTTATATTGAGTTGCTCTTCTGTCCTTTTGTATTTTGCTACTTTCTTACTGCTGATGAAGGATCTCATTTGATAATGATCATACTGTATCAACTTCATAGTTTGCGTACTAAAATGGTATACCCATTTACTGATGTGTTCTACATGTAGGCATTGATTGCTATGGAGAAACAGAAGGTTGCTGAGAAGGAAGCTGAGACGCAGAAGAAGATAGCTATAAGTGAAGCCGAAAAGAATGCTCATGTTAGCAAGATCCAGATGGAGCAGAAGTTGATGGAAAAAGAAAGTGCTAGGAAGCAAGAGGAGGTTGCAAATGCAATATACATGGCTCATGAAAAGAGTTTGGCTGATGCCGATTTTTATAGGTGAATTTCCTTTGTTTTTTAGATTAAATGGAATTCCTAAACTAGAAGCCTTTATGGCAGCAAGGGGATTTTCTGAATTTCTCGTATGTGTTATTCTTCAGAACAACAAAAGAAGCAGAAGCAAACAAATTGAAGCTTACTCCACAGTATCTGGAACTCAAGTTCATTGGAGCAATTGCAAACAACTCAAAGATGTTTTTTGGGAACAAGGTTGGGCCAGCGGGTTCCCGTTCTTCATTTATCTGATTGAGTTATTGCCACTCTTTGACTGATGAGATTTTCTCTGCATGCAGGTGCCAAATATGATCTTTGATCAAAGAATACTGGGAAACTTTCTGAAGGAAGGGGCTGGAAAGGGGAGCTCTGAATCTTAAATTCTTCCTATCTTTTATGTTGATCCACAATTTTTTATTGGTTTATTTGTTGTTCATTCCTTATGTTTGCTTTCATATAGTGGACTTCTTTTTGGCTGCCAATCGCAAGAAAGAATATATACATATAGAAGAAGTTCAAATATTTCTGTTGAAGTTTGTCTGCTTCACAAACATTTTCTGGCATTTTATGTTGTTTGTTTCTAATCAGATGTCTTCCTGATTCCTGAAGTTCCATTTGTTTACCTTACTCTTTAATGAAATGTTATAAGCTTTCTAAGCAGAAGATAACAGTATTTTGATCCATTTCATTTTACTAGTGATAACTCACGTGCTTTGCACGTGATGTTTTTGCAAAATGTAACATCTTTTACATATTAAATTTTTTGAAATATTTTTATTATACATACAATAGGGAAGTGATTATATGCTCTCTTTTTCTTGTAATAATTGTTGTTGAAAAACATAATTTCAGGTCATAATATCAAAATGTTTGAACTATATATAACATCTTTTATATATTGAATTTTTTGAAAATTTTTTACTATTTCTACAATAGTAAAGTGATTCTTTTTCTGGTAATACTTGTTGTTGAAAAATATAATTTCAGGTCATTATATCAAAATGTTTAACCTATTTCTTTAAAGATATGTAGAAAATGCATAGCTAGCACAATGACACAAACATTGATACTAAAATCTTTTTAAATACTAAAATTCAAGTAAAAATTTAAAATATACATAGCACTAATAAATAAAAATACAAAAATAGCATTAATAAATAAAAATACAAAAATTCAACACCAATTATAAAATCGCCCATCTCTTTTCCTATTCAAATCATAATTTCAGAAAATGGACAACTTCAAACCCAAGGTAATTAAAATTACATACACGTAGGTAGAATAACATGCGATTTTTTATACATCTTTCTTTATATATCAAGGTGTACAATCATATCAATATCCGAAACATAACTTGGATTTTTTGTCAAGCTTTGATTATGGGTGCCTCTATTTTTGTCCTATGTCTATTGCTGAGTGTAACATCATAATTTGAAACCAATTAAAAAACACATATACATTCACATTCGAAAAATTCTCTCAAATAAGAAATTAGGAGTAACTCATAGATAAACTGAAAAAAAAATTAATAAAGCAAGAGAAAATAGACACGTTTTGGCAAAACGCATATGAATTGAGGGGGTGTACTAATCTTTTTCTCTTCTTCTTTTCCTCCACCATTGTAAATACCTTTCAAACTTATTCATGGCAATTGAAATAAAGCATAAGCAATTTTTGTAGTTGGTGTTAGTAAGAAATTGATATATTAGATGGTGAAGTGAAAGGGTACTTAAATGGCATTATATGAGGAATTGAAGGATTTTGTAAATTAATTACAAACATAATGTAAATTAAAGGATTTTATAACTCCTCCTCAATTATAACATAATCAATAGCACTCAATCATATCGTTTTTGCAAGCTCTTCTAATTCTTAAAGTCATCCATCATTTTCTTCGCAAATCCAAAGTTACAACATCTCCCTCTATTAGAATATTTAATATATATTCAGTTGTGGGTTCTAAAATAGCTATTTATTTAGTTATATACCTATGAATATGAAAAATACCAATGTAATTTCAATCAAACAAATCCCCCTACCACAACTCTTTTACTTCCAATACTCCATTCTCCCTCTTATACCAAAGTAATGTAAATTAAAGGATTTTGTAACTCTACCTCAATTAAAATACAATCAATTTCATTACAGTACTCAATTACAATATAATCAATTTCATTATAGCACAAAAATTTCATTTAGCACTCAATTACAACACAATCCATTTCATTAAGGCACAAAAAGACATTTTAGAAGGACAATTTAGGCATATTTAAAAACTAACACACAAAGTGCAAAGACTCTAAACCTACTAAGACTAACCATACTTTTAAAGAGAGGATAGATAGATAGATAGATTATCATATAAAGTGCAAAGACTCTAAACCTACTAAGACTAACCATACTTTTAAAGAGAGGATAGATAGATAGATTATCATATATGTCTAATACTATGCTATTGTATGTCTAGCATATTTCATGCATATATGATTTCAGAATGTACAACAGAGTCAACTGACACTCAACTGCCAAGTTGACAACTCAACTGCCTTCCCTTTTAACTAGATGTTTTGATGAGGGATGATAATGGAAGTAGTCCTCCGTCAAAGAATCAAGTAGCCAGGGTAGTAGCTGGGCAGCTACCCATAGTGCAGGCCAAGATGTCTCTATAGTCACAGGGAGATCCTGAATGAATCATAAACTTTGCCGTCTCTGCTTTTTTTGTACTCGAACAACAGATTTGAGTGATCAAATGCAGTCAATTTTACAAAACCATGATCAAAATCTCTGAAAATACTCCAAGGAGTTTGGATGCCAGAAAATTCAGAATCTGACACACTTGCCCCTGCTCCTCCCGCAACCACGTGTATTGTCCCATTAAGAGCACCCTTATACAAGTGCTTCTCATTGCTTGTGCAAACATTCTGTTTGAAGGTAGGTATAGGGATTGCATTAGTTAAAAAATAAACCAACTAAATCAGTGCAAGTGCACTAAAAGCCTAAAAGCCAACGAGGTTGCTCACTTACTTAGCCCATGTATGCTTCATGTACAACTAATTAGTTCAACCTGAAATGTTCCTCAAGCATAATTAATAAATTGCTCTTGTCATTTTAAATCAAGGCAAATGAAAGAGTGCTCTGCAGGATCGTTTACATGACTAACAATCAGGAAAATCATTTTTTATTTTTTGCTAACAAAAGATAAAAATGTTGGGGGTATGCCTTCTTCACCCCTTTGTGAATGTGTGTGGAGCCGGAGAGGGGGAGAGGGAGAGCACTGTGCTTTTTGTCATTCAGATTTCCCTTGTGTTTAAACTCCTATAAAGTAGTCTCGACTTGAAGAACCTCATTCTGTCTCCAAAGAAATTTCAGTTCACTCTATATACACAAAATGCAGTTAAATGAAAAAATATAGATCCACCATGACAAATATGTAAGAATACCTCGTAAACTGGACACGTCCTTTCATAATTATGAACATGACCAAAAATTGCAATATCAACTTTATACTTCTGCCAAAGTTTTTGAAGACTCTCCCTTCCCATTGGTTCTGCAGATGATCCCTCATAAGCATACCAAGCACACGAAGAATATCCTAGAACTCGATGCGCTAGGAAAATTAGCCATGGCTGCTTTTGTCTATCTACAGATGAAAGGCAGTGTTCAATGAATTTATATTGCTGTGTTCCCTCTCTCCAATCATGTTCTGTGTCAGCTATGCAGAACCTGAACATGCCATAGTTGGTAGAATACCTGATAGAATAAGACAGGAAACATTTTGATGTCATTCCAATCACGCCTCTCTATTTTCAGAGTATTGGAAGTTTAGATTGCATGTCAGATGGATAATGAAAATTCTCTACTGATCTACATCTCTTCTTTTTTTTTTTTTTACTTGAGGTTTAATCTAGGAATGAATACATATGTGATACTTTGTAATCAAAAGCATTACTTTGAACAACAACAGTGCAGTTCATAGTCTCAAAAGCTAAAATCTGATGTAGATGGAGATGATAATTTTAATAAAAAAATTAAAACGATGTACTATATTTAAAAGTAATTCCAGACAATTTCCATATATCTCGCAATGTGTTGCATCATACCAATCTGAGCAGAGTTATATAACCATAAGCATGAAAAGAGATTGCAGAATTCTGCAGATATGCAGAAAGAAAATTATGAAACACTAACAATTGACTATCCAAATTAATGCTAAGATATGATTGGGTATTTGAAGAATATCCAAAAGAGTTATCTCCTACCAGAAATTAGCTCTGTTCTCAGTGGGAACATAAAACATAGTCTCAGCCAAAACACCACATTCCCCTCCTGAATCCATGGTATCATAGAATGAACCTGATCCGGGCCAGTCGCGCTCATGATTTCCACTGT
The DNA here is from genome assembly GCA_024721245.1 of Mitragyna speciosa. NCBI lineage: Eukaryota > Viridiplantae > Streptophyta > Magnoliopsida > Gentianales > Rubiaceae > Mitragyna > Mitragyna speciosa. Next base: position 3,336,740 of record CM045570.1, read on the forward strand.
TTAGACAAACCATTAGTATCACCCCTAAAATAGCACATATAAAGCAGACTCTCAGCCAGTCCTGGGACTAACCAGAACAAACCTTGCAACCATGTAAGGTACTCTTGAAGCAACTGGCTCAATCTGAGAAGTGAATTGATCCCACTGGGAAAGATACCCATTGGCATAACTTATATCTCCAATGTGGAAGACTATGTCAATGTTCTTCAAGTCCTCAATAAGCTGTCTTGTCGTGTTAAGAGATCCAGGCTGGAAATTATTATATTCATTAGAGCCATCAGCTTCATCCTGCAATGGAAATTTGAGAAAAATTTGTTCAATACACTCACGAGTCCCTTTGAGTGCTATATAATGTGATGTATCTTGAGTAGAATTAAATATGGTTGAAACTATAAGTATTTGATGACATAAATAAAGAAAAACATTTGAAGATTCTATGATCCCATGATAGTGAGATCTCAATTCCTTGATAGAGTGAAGGAAAAAAGGTAGAAAATTGATAGCATCAAAGTTCACGAGCATTCACACCTTTCCCATGTCACCGAAAATGACCACGCGTTGTGGAGAATTTTGACCAGGATAAGGTGAGGCTCTAAATTGATACATCTGACTCCAGATATATGTGCCATTGAACAATCTATGCCCCAGCTTGTAGGTGTAGCTGCCATAATGAATGAGGAAGATGTGATGAAATTTATCTTTGAGAGTTCCAGTCCTTAAAGGTTATTAAAATATAGGTCCTATGAACCCAGAAGGACAAATAAACATATAATTCATTTTTCTACTCTCTAAAGTTAACTTGGATTGGCTGCACTCCAGCCATGGTACTAGTTTTCAATTGCATGAATTTTTATAAGAGATGACATTAGTTTAAGATTCACTGAAACAAAGGGGGAAGTAAAGTGTGCACTGTAAATTGATTGAGACACTTTTTCCTTGTATTAGTCAACCGAAAGTTACCACGAACTAGAAATACACCACTTGCAAAACAAAAAAATATATAAATAAGGCTAAAGAGAAGAAGATATTTGGACTATAGAAGAGACTAGATTTATCTCAGAATCTATAACATACACTGAGTTGGGCCACAACTCCTTTAAAAAACTTGTATGAATGAATCCAGGGTCGCACCACCCAACCGTTCCTGCTGGAGCACCTGCAAAATTTGTCATCAGAGACAAATATCTATCATAAATTTAGTGAGACAACTCCTTGTCACTTTTGACCATTCAGCTACCCATGTGTAAAGCACAGTATTAATGGTCAAGATTATATGTAGACAGAAATTCAAGGTTTAGAATCCGAACAGAATGGTAAAATATTCCATTGATGATATTGAAGGAAAATTAATAGCTAACTAGGAGCAGCTTGCAGGCTATGATCCTCTAACAGCTGCATATTACTATAAATTTTGCTCCAGAAAATCCTACCCAATGCTTCCATCATGCTTAAGTACACGAGTGAGCTGTAAATTTTTAAGTATATGCCAATTAAGATAAGCAGTGTTGTGTAATGCTTTGGTCATGCATGAGTTCACAATAAGCTGTATATTCTGTTTGCATTCAGATCAAAGTAAACTATGGTGTATTCAAGATAAAACTGGTAAGTACAATTATTTTTCATACTATCAATAAAGTTCAACTTTTTGAAAGAATGTAACAAACCACACATGGTGTTACGGTCAAAAGTCAATGTAACTGCTAGAGAGCTTCTCTGTTCTCCTCCTTGTTGACCCCATAGCACAAAAGGCTCTGCTTCATCGAGTCCATAACCACTTGTCCATGTCACAGTCATCTGAGCATCATTTCAAACCATAAACATATCAATTTGTTGCCTATGCACATTAGATTTCATAAAAGTATTAATAGATATCCTGATCATGTTTGGGCATTTTGCTAGGCAGAGTCAACTTACAGATTTAGTTGTGCAAAAGGAAATAAAAAACAGAGCTGGGATATCATAAGTGGATAAGCGTTTCTCAATTGATGCTTGTTTTAGCTTTTGTGATGCATTAAACTTAACTAGTTGTTCTTTTTTGGCCCTTTGTGGCTGACACTATTGGCAAACCTGAAGGCACTTCATTCTTCTAGAAAAAGCAGACTTACTTCATTCCGTTGCTTCCCATGTGCTAAGCGTGGATAGACAGGTGCATTTGGATTTGCAAAGGTAATTGTATTTGACAGGGCCACCAACTTTGGCTGGACGAAATTTACAAGACAATCAATACTGGTTTTATAGAAGAGTCAAAGCGAGCGTTACGTACTAAGGAGATATGACACAGTGATACACACACCACAGAGAGAGAGAGAGAGGGGGGGGGGGGGGGGGGAGGACGGAACACACTATAGTAAGACGTAAAAGGAGGTATAAACAGTTATATAGTAGCAACGGATAATTTAGAATCATAAATTCTAAATATCTAGAAACGGAATCATAAATTCATAAATATACATGTAATCATAAATTCATAAATATCTAGAAACGGATAATTTAGATATCGATACTTAAAAACCTGAGACCCTTTACCAAGTCGGACTGAAATACAATCTCATTTGCAGCCATGTTCCAACCAATCTGAATGAAGAGCAGAAGAAATGGTAAATATTGAACCATCACTATTAAGAATAGGGACTTCATTTTAGTATCAAAAGACAAGGATATACACTACTCATTCCAAAACCTCGTTGAATATAACTTGTTGACCTCGGTAGTTGGTTTAAATTATGGCTGGAAATAAATGCTTTACAAAGTCTACTAAATATCAGATTCAACTGGAAGTTCTATTTCATCCACTTGGCACAATAGATCAAGGCATTAAAACAAAATCAGTATATGTCCTTATTGTCCCATATTTTGCGGATTAATTTTTCAGAAACAGATCATGTTCAGATTGAAGAAAGATACATAATTTTCTTAAACAACAAAGCAAAAATACTATTACCTATTATGTTTTTAGAAGAAACTAGAAACCCCAGAGAAAATCATACCATGGGAAAGCCAGGAACTTCAAAAAATTATCATGCATTATTGGCAGAACTACATTATATTGGCAAAGAGAATTCAAGCATACTTTTAATAATCCACCAGAAAATAGGGCAAAAGAGAAGTTGGATCTCTGGTTGATCAACTGAAGCTTCAATGATCCTTTTCCTGTATTTTTTGTACTTAGGGTTTGTGTAGTTTGCATATTGAAACTGCATAGCAACTGATAATTAGCTTCAAAGCAGATAAACCACAGCTAAATGCATAAACACACGAAAGGAAACTTCTGACCAAATCAAGAAGAAGAGCAAACCTTTATCGGTGCTGTACACAATAGAGGTGGAAAAGTTCTAGGATTGTCAGGGAGGCAGGTAGAAGCACTGTAAATGTATATTCAGATTAGTTCAATTTGCTAATTGCCCCGTGTAAGAGGTACATGTGATAAAGAAGAGTCCTCTTGAATCTCCCACAGAGTTTTAACCAAAAGGGGCTGTACTTTTGGGGACATACAAGGATACAAGGAAGGGAACCTATAGCAGAGGAATTTTGAAATTAATCCAAAATTAAACAAAATTTTGTACCTGAAATTTGCAGGAGAAAAGACTCCAATCCAATCATCAATAGATGGATTTTGAATGCCATACTCTACAGTAATCCATTCCTTGCTTAGCCCCTGGAATGAAGGAGAATTTCAAGTGAGTCAGGTGTTTATTCATTATCAAACATAGAGAAAGCATTTCAGACTTTTCATTTCATTCCTCAAACTTACATTCAATCCAAGAACTAAAGGAGTGGCTTTAATATAAGCTTGATCATCGATAGCAATTACAGCCCTATCAATGGCGATCATTGAAAGTGGTTGAACCCCATGAGATGTCACCTCTTGAAGGTTCAGCAGAGCCACCAAAATTGACAACAGCGTCAAGAAAACTCTCATGGCACCCAAAAATAGGGACTGAAATCAAATGAAAATGGTACATACATCAAAATGACACATCTTCCGAACATGACAGAGGGAGTCAAGAGTTTGTAACATATTTGTACTACAAATGCTCAAAATTTGAGAGCTCAAGCTCAGCCCCTCTTAGCTTTCCCAGCAAAATAAATTCTAAAAGCTTAAAACAAGAAAAGGGATTATTTCCTCAAAAAAAAAAAAAAAAAGGGATTGTTAACTCAAGCACAATTTCAAAATTTACCAATAAAATTAAGACTAATTCATCAGATAAACAGGAAAATTCCACAAACCAAAAAAAAAAGAATCAATATTACCATGTTGGAATTTCAGCTGAGAATATTCATGTCCCGATAACCTTTGCAAGAAACATAGAGATCCAATGACAATTCAGGAATTACTAAATTTAGTGCAGTAAATTCTCAACTACAACATGAGAGTGCATCTAATAAGTTAAAATTGCAAAACAATGAAGTTCAGATACTGTAAATTCATGAAAAGTATTAAAACACATGCGCATGAGAAAAAAAGAAAACTTACTTCAAGTGCAATGTTTATTAACTTAAGCAGTAGCTGCACAGCTGAATCTGCTGAGCTGAAAGCGCTTTAATCCTAGGAGTTTGTGATGGTTTAAGGAGCAGGTGGTGTTATGACTTTTCAGCTTAGCGTGTACTGCAATTTTTTGCATTTTTTTTGGGAAAATATGGAATTTTCGACGGGTGAGATTCGAGCAGAAGTGTCCCGGCCCGAAAGCGACATCTAGATCAGATTCTAGATAGCCATGCAGCCAAGAAAAATTGAAAATATAAATACATAAACTACAGGAGTCGGACAATAATTGACCGGTATCACTTTAAATGCAAAAATTGTCCAACGTATAGTATCGCTTACTAATTTACATTTGGAACACAAAAATCACAAAGCAAAGGCTTTTATCTTACTACCTTTAAATACAATAATCATCCAACATAATAGTTTACCACATTGCATTTGGATACAAGAATCACATAGCAAGACTTTTGCGTTTAGTTAGTCTAATCTATGTTATTCTCCGACAATAAGAATTTAACTCACAAATTTTGTTTGCACATTTACGTGACTAATGATATTGGCACGGAAATATGTGCTGAATTTTAGATGATTCCCTTTGTATGATTATGTTTTTTAGAAATATGTTTTTTAAAATTTCATATATATTTTTTAACTAATTTTTTTATCTCATAAACATATTTATCGAGAAGAATCTTTAAAACTACTACAATAACATTTATTAAAAAACATATCCAAAAACAACTATCCAAACATAGTTATACATGAATATATTATGCCCAACCAAGAGTTGATAATTATTATAACTACTAAAACTAAGCGTAAACACATTTTTTGTCCTAATAATCATAATGGTGTTATAAAGGTATAAGTAATTGAGATATACCACCAGTTTTTTTTTTTTTTTTTGGTAAAAATTCTTGTAAGGTTGACGGAAGTTTCGCGATTCAAAACGAAAAAGGGATCTTTGCATAACTTAAAATAAGGGCGACTGTAAAAATTTTTGTACTAAATATAAACATGAAACCTCCCCAAAAGTGTCATCTATACCAGTAAAGTTTTGGGTATTTGGATGACAGCCATAGGACCTAATGGGGCATTGGCAAGCATTATGGAGTCAAAGAACCACTACATGAATTTTTATGACTTTGAACACAATGATGAATAGTAAGAAAGAAAGTGTAATGACATATGGAAGAAAAGATGGAATCTTTTATTGTACTTGTAATCAAGAAAACGGTTTCATGTGTTTCAACAAGTACCAACTCTATCTCCAAATTTGTTCACACTTCCATTATTTGGGACTCAAGCAGAGTTTGCTGACGCATTATTTGGATCTCAAGCGGGAAAGATGCTTGTCTTAGCTTGCTTTTGGACAACATCCATGGAAGGGGATGTGTTACCAATGCTGAAGTTGCTGAATAAGTGCATCAACTGTTACTCAGAACCTAAATCAAGATGCCAGGGTCGTACTTGGGCAGCTGTCCACAGTGCAAGCCAAGATGTCTTTATAATCTCGAGAAATCCTGAAGGAGTCATAAACTTTACCATCACTGCTCTTTTTGTACTCGAACAAAAGGTTTGAATGGTCAAATGCTGTTAATTTCACGAATCCGTAATCATAATCTCTGAAAATGCTCCATTTTGGTTGGAAGGTAGAAAACTGTGCAAGTCCAGCTCCACCTCCTCCAGCAACCACATGTATTGTGCCATTCAATATGCCCTTATAGAAGTGCTTTTCATCGTTTGTACAAATATTCTGCAGCAAGGAATAAAATGATATGCATTACAATAAATCGAAGAATATTATCTAAAAGTCAATGAAGGGCAGTCCAATCGACTAGATCTAGATGAGAAGAGGGGTTGTGGGAATAGCCAGATTACTCCTGCCCGCTGGTTGGGTTCTCTTTATATCTTCCACCGTCGACCATCAGAACTGAAACACAAATGGACTACTTTGGGAACAATTTTAGACTAAAGCTTGAATCCAGATGCAGTTTGAAGTTCGCCAGAAGCTAACTGAATGTTTCAGATGCAAGCATAGATAATATTGACTGATCTATAACAATGGCATATTGTTTAACTATCTTATGGTGTAATCCTTCTTTATATTCCTTGTAGAAAAATGAAATTTTCATTTCAACCATTAGACTGAAGAACCTCAAGTTACTGAAAAATAAAAGATGAAATAAAGGATAAACAATCTTCATCTGAGTTAATGAAAGATAGCTGAGTGAAAATATTAAGAAAAATAGAGATCCATTATTTCATGTAGCTATAAGAATACCTGGTAAATGGGACAAGTCCTCTCATAATTATGAACATGCCCATAGACAGCAATATCAACTTTATACTTTTGCCAGATTTTCTGTAGGCTCTCTCTCCCCATAGGTTCTGCAAATGATCCTTGATCAGCATACCAAGTAACAGAAGAATAACCAAGCACACGATGGGCAATAAAAATCAGCCATGGTTGCTTCTGTCGGTCTACAGATGCAAGGCAATGCTCAATGAAGTTATATTGCTCTGACCCCTCTCTCCAATCGTGTTCAGTGTCGGCTATGCAGAATCTGAACATGCCATAGTCAGTAGAATACCTGAAAAAAGATGGAATAGCAGTATTCAGGATGGTCCTGTTCCAATTTTAAACAGAAATCATTACCTCATCTGAGTTGGATGATTAAATTTTTCTCCTCAATTTATCAATGTTTCTGTGAAGTTAAATTTTACGTGGGAATCATATATCCAATGGCGAGAATAGATTACAATGTGGGAATCCAATTTTTAAAAAGAAGCTGGAAAACTAACTCGATTAAGAAAGTGGAAACTATTCTGACTGCATAAGTTTCAAACTACCAACAGAAATTTTTCCTACAGAAAGTAATGGATTTAATAAAATTATTTTTGGAGCTCTAGTGGACCTCTAATTTTTGAACTCATATTTATGAAACCACAAATTGTTTGTCAACGTAATTTACAAATTCATGCATCAGGTCACAGTTGCCTACTTTTATTTCCCTCAAACCTTGATCAGAATTATTATTCAAAAATGTGCACCAATAAAAACAGAAGAGACTTTCTTTGCACAGAGTTAGCCAATTCAGCATGCAGCCATCTGAAGTTTGAGTAGATGTTCATGAAAAACAAATATGATTATCAATTTTTGTAACCATACCAGAATTTAGCTCTATTTTCAGCAGGAACGTAAAACATATTTTGAGCCGGTACACCACATTCTCCTCCCGAATCCATGTTTCCATAGAATGACCCTGTTCCAGGCCAATCACGCTCGTGGTTGCCACTGAAAAGATGAATGCTTGTTACAAAAATTAATTCTCTATATATTTAAATTGAGTAAGTTGCAGAAAAGATCCAAAATACCTTGCAATCATGTAAGGTACGCGTGAAGCAATTGGCTCAATTTGAGATGTAAATTGATCCCACTGAGAAAGATACCCATTAGCATAGGTAATATCACCAATGTGGAAGACTATATCAACATTCTTCAAGTCCTTGATAAGCTGATTGGTGGTATTAAGTGCACCATGTTGAAAATTATTATATTCATTGGAGCCATCAGCTTCATCCTGCATTGTAAAAATAAAACTTTGTTAACTATACTGTAAGCCAATTTATGGGCTTCATCGTATCTTTTTCCCGTCCGATCAAATCAACCACTCTAATAACTTGGAAGTTCATCATATGATATCTTGAAAAGCTGCATATGTTGATGAGTTTATGGATTCATTATCAGTTTATTCCACTAAGAAAATTAAACACTGTAATAACATGCAACTTTTATGGGTTAAAAAAGCATAAAGGTTTGCGTTACTACTGAAGTAAGTTATGATAATGGATATTTGATTGAATAAATAATCACAATACCCTTAGGTCTCGTTGTAATGAAATGTGTAATAATAGAAAAGCAATTCAAAAATTAACAAACATTAACACACTTTGAAAAAAGCAGAAAAAATATTTTCTTGATAATAAGCCATCATTGTCAAAGTGAAGGAAATAGGTAGCATTGACATGTATAATTCTGACAAGGAGATCCGAACCTTTCCCATGTCACCAAAAATGACTACACGCTGTAGAGAATTTTGACCTGGATAAGGAGATGATTTGAACTGATAAGCCTGGCTCCAGATGTAGGATCCATTGAATAATCGATGTCCCAGCTTGTAGGTGTAACTGCAAAACCAATATACAACACAAGAATTGTTATATTAATCCACTGAAGTTCATCTAATATAGAAAAATCGAGTCAATCTAGATACTAAGAAAAAATAAAGAGAACAATGAGAATAATCAGTCATCTTAGATATTATGTTATACTTGACAATGCAAAACCTGCACTACATTCTACCTTAGTGTAGTAATCATACTGTAACTGTTCCATATTGTAATGATTCACATAGAGTGGTAGGTTTTGTTGTTATTGTCATTACAGTAGACATATACCAGAGGGAAAAGACTCTTAATATTAACAAAAGTTTGCAGATGGAACAGCACAAGCCTTCATCAGCAGGTCATAATTTCTGCAATCCCCTGACCTTAGAATTTTATTTTTTAACATATTTCTGTTAACTCCAAATACGTGACATCAAATGGAAGTTAGGTTTAAAGTACAACAAAGGTAGGCCATCAAGATGAAAACTGGTATCTGTGTATAGAAAAAGTGCAAACATTATAGTGCATTTCAAGTACTTATATAGCATACAGTGCATTAGGCCACAACTCCTTTAGATAACTGGTATGAATATATCCAGGATCACGCCAACCAACAGTTGTTGCCGGAGCACCTGCAATTTGAATGGATCACATTAGTGTCCATGCATTAAATATTAAGATAAGGAATTGTTGCATGTAATCGAACAAGTATACTAATCTTTTGACCCAGTGGAGGGTGGCAAAATTACTCAACCAAAAAAAGAACTGTCAAGTACTTCTTTATCCAATGGAATAACAAACAACTGCTTTACGGGTGTATAGTAAACATAGTTGTAGTTCCTATGGGTTATTAATTACTGATGCCAATGTACTTTCTAGGACATCCAGAAAATACTAACTCATTAATAGTAAACATAGTTGTAGTGCCTATGGGTTATTAATTACTGCTTCACGAGTATACAGTAAACATAGTTGTAGTGCCTATGGGTTAATAATTACTTATGCCAATGTACTTTCTATGAATTTGCTTTCTTGAACTTATTACCTCATTAGTGAGAGGATAAGTTACCTACCAACTAATCATGCATTTGAGTCCTAACTCAGGATATCCGCACGCGCGCGCCCGCCCGCCGGGGGGGGGGGGGGGGGGTCGCTTTGGGAAAGGCTAAAAGTGGAAAAGTTTCACTTACCACACAGACTATTGCGATCAAAAGTAAGTGTCCCAGCTGGAGAACGTCTCTGTTCAGCTCCTTGCTGACCCCATTCAACAAAAGGTTCTGCATCATTGATTCCATAACCACTAGTCCATGTCACAGTCATCTGGGATGAAGTTCCAGGTTTATAATTTTATCAAGCCGTTTAGAAGTAGCGTACCAGTTTAAAATTCATTTTGAAGGACAAAAATTCTATTGACACTAAGGAAATCAAAGACAGTCCAGGTTAAAGGCAACATGTCTCGTAGCAATTAATACGACAAAGATGAATGGAACAAAAGAGTCACTTGATTCATCTGCCTGGGTATAATTTCTCCTCAGTTAACATTATTCAAGATGAACAACAAAGGCATTTTTACTTACTTCATCCCATGTCTTTCCTTGTGCTAAGCGTGGGTAAACTGGTGCATTTGGATTTGCAAATGTAACTCTGTTTGATAATGTGACCAGCTTTGGCTGTTCATGCAAGGAAGAAGAGTCATGTCGCAATCCAAAAGAGTCACATTGGTATGCAATAGTAGAGCACCATAAAACACTAATGCAAAAGCAGAACATTCCAAAAAGTTAAAGAGACAAAAGAAGAGCAACAAAAAGCCAAAAAAGAAAAGTAGAATGAAAACGATCAAGATTAAAGAAGAGAGGAAGTCCCTAATCAATCAGTAAGGATTTAAAAGACGTGTCAATATGACAGCATAATCTCTTGCTCTAGGCTTCTAAGATACAATGAACTGCAGAAATTAGGATGCCTTAAAAGATTCAACTGAGATTTAATAAACTGGGGACAACATTTCTACCGAAATGATGTAGCATGATTTTCATTTTCTTTAATTGTGTTTTGACAGTTGAAACTTTTGGTAACTGTTCAATCCCAATTAGATATGGTCAGAAATATTTCTGTTGTGTACATGGAGAAAGTTTGCGTTTTGACCCTCTGAAATTTGATAATAGTCCGGTACAAAGCAGCGCTACCAATATTTCTTTGACAGTGAGGTAGCGTTACATACTAATTCATGGCCTGCAACTCTTGTTTCATGCTAAATTCAGAATTATGTACAGAAATAGTAGAAACAGGTTTTGTAAAATATACAAGGATTATACATTTGTTACTCCACCGGAAAATAGAGCAAAAGAGAAGTCTGATCTCTGGTTGATCAGTTGAAGCTTCAATGATCCTTTTCCAGTGTCTTTGTACTTAGAATTGGTGTAATTTGCATATTGATACTGCAGAAAGTAAGCAATTAGTTTAAAAGATGCCATCTCTGTTCAGTCAATAGATGTATATAAAGTTATGGGACATTTCTCTGGCAAAGAACAGCATAAACCTTTATGGGTGCATTGCACAGAAGAGGTGGAGCCACCATGCGATTTTCAGCAGAGCAATTAGATGCACTGAAAATTGTTGGTAGAAATGTTTACATTAGCATTTAAACTCATGTCATCTTGTAATACCAATCAAAGATTTATCTCATCTGGGGTTGGGGACAAGAAATTCTCTAACAAGTATGAAAACAAAGATATATTTAAACCTGAAATTGGCAGGAGAAAAAACTCCAATCCAATCATCAACGGCTGGATTTGCAATGCTATACTCTACAGTAATCCATTCTTGTTTTAGCCCCTAGAACACAGAAGAATTGCAAATAAATTAGATCTTTTGTTCTTGCTTTCAAACTTGCTCTTTTAACCTGATAAATTTTCTCATTCAAAAAAAAAAAAAAAAAAAACACTGCAGAGTCAACACTGCTATATTGAAATGAAATTAGAAGAAGTTTCTCATGTATCATCAAGCTTATGCTGTGTAGAGCAGCAAACTACTATAATGTACAGTTGACACGTACATTCATCCCAAGAACTGAAGGAAATGCTTTTATAGAAGCCGTATTATCAGTTGCAGCTACAGTCTTCTGAATACCAATTCTTGCGAGCGGATGATCCCCATGTGATATCACCCTCTGAGAGCTCAATACAACCCACAGAATTGCAGAAAAAATAAATAAAACTTGCATTGCACCTTAATTAAAATCTGAAACAAACAAAAGAAAATGATTAAATTCATTATCACCAGAGTATGAATCAATACATCCTAGATTTCTCCCCAAAAACAATAAAGATCACACTTCTGTATGAAAATCTTCATTTACAAAAGGGAAACTAGGAATTCCAGCAGGCATGAATGCTGACAAATCTCCATTTAATTTGGCTGAATTTTTTACTTCTGTAAAACATTTTACCTCCAAAGAAATGTGGGCTGCAGTCTATCAAACACGAAAACCACGAAAACAATTTATTCATGCATATAAATCAAAATCTACAACTGGGATTCAGAAGGGCCTTGCAGGATATAGTGAACCGACCTTCAAGTCAAACTGGTGTTCAAGTCTTTAATAATGCTTGATAGCTAATCCAAGACTTAAAAGGGTTGTGCGGACCCCTCTTTTTTAAGAAGGAAATGATAATAGATTTAATATGAGGAATACACAAGAAAAGAAAATCCAATCCAAGACGTGTGTACTGCGTGCTGACTTAGAAAGGAAAATACGGCCTCGAGGAAACAGACAGGATGTATCCAATGCAATTCAGTTCAACTATTTTTGGAAGTCCAAGAATTTCTGAGGAATATTTAATGGAAGATTCCACCAATGGCCGGTTTTAGAGGAGTCTCAATCGTGGTCATCCGTCAATGATGACATCTGCAAATTTACAGTAGTATAACATAGATTGTGTGAAACGTCACAACAACTTGAAAGCAGCCACCAAAGGAGGTCGGCTACCAGATAAGAAAAGCGATTTACAATTTAAGTAAACATATTATTGTTTCGAGGAATTTCTGGAAAAAAAAATTGCCACAGAGAGAGTTATGGACGAAATCTGCATCCTTTTCATATATGTTTACACATAAGCATATATTTTATTTATGTTAAAATTTTGCTGCCATCAAAGTCAAACGTCAACCAATCGCGAGCAACTCGACTGGTCTATAGGCTTACTCTAACACTGGTTGGGCATTAGAACTCATCTCCACCCTTTTTGTTAATTGCATAATTGGTCTCTGGATAGTGTCCTCTCCTGCCAATTTCCATCTTCCTTTCTTGCAAATGTTCTAAAGCAAGAATATACCATGTCCGCGGGACATCAACTACTAAAGGAAGCAGATAACTAATTTGCAAATCTATTCCTCCTCTTGTAAAACATTGGCATACATGATTTTGCACATGAATTGTACAGCTAGTAAATCTTGTGGAAATAACAATCATCTTGCATCTATCAAGAAACAAAGCGAGAAAAAAATTAAAAAGAAAAAGCAAGTACAAGATCTCTCCAAGGGACAATCTCTTCAGCGTTTATCCAACTACTCCACCCACAGGTTAAAAACCAAAGCAAAATATGGCTCCTTTAAATGAAAAGGGAAATCCACAAGAACAAGAACCCTGACAAAAAATTAAAAAAAAAAAAAAAACAAAGGACAAGAATTACACATTTATGTTCAAAGAAAACTGAGCATATTACATTTTTCTTGGGAGTCAAAGAAGTAAGTTAATTTCTTCATTAATTTCTCTAATAATTTTGAAATGGAATTTAGAATATAAGTTGAAGACTCACATGTCATTTTTTTTTTCAAGAAATTCTATAAGTAATCTTCATTTGAAAACTGTTTGTATGGCAAAGGTCACATATAATGTGAAAGTGTTACAGCATCGTCCATTGTCTTTAGTCAAAGAAGACTTTTGGTCTGGAAGATGACAAGCAAAAAGTAACGAAAAAAGGGGAAAAGTTTTGCTTTTTACCTCCAAGTCTTAATTTAGTTTGAATTCTGTGTCTCCATGTCCCACTCCAAGCATATCCTGATCAAATCAAAATGGCATATCAAGTTAGTGAGAGTGCATAGTGTGTAATGAGACTTCATATCTGACCAAGAAAACTACACAGCTACCTCTTCCATAGCAATTGATGGTAGTATTCACTCCATTCCTGCAAATACAGGCAAATGACTGGTTGAAACCAGAGAATCCACAGAACCCTCCACTATCCTCACAGTTCTTGCATGACTCACTATAGTATGAGCCATTGAATTGCAGGGGGATCCCATATTGCCATTTCATTGGATTTCCTTCATCCCCTCCTAACCCATATACAGATGAATAAGATAAACGCTGGAGTTTAGGGAGATCCAACCAAACCATGACCTGAACCAAGGGGAATAGGGTGATCATACACACAACAGGTGGATATTGGTGCATTTGGATTCAAACCAATCTCAGTTATTGCATTCCAAGAACACAAGCCTTTACAGATGTTTGACCCTGAACCTGTATCACATAACATAAATCTTCATTTTGATCAAACACTGGAGATGTTGTTGAGCACCCAAGTAGAACAAAGATGTTGTCTGCTGTAATGCTGAATGGGCTTGCATGATCCAATGTGAAGGTTCCTGAGTTCTGCATTGAAGAACATGTTGACATGAGAGGATCTGTGACAAGAATGGCGTTGCTTGAGTAGTCTATTGAAGATCTAGTGTAAATGCCAGTGCCAGTGGAGAACTGGAGCACCACAGAACTGCATTTGATGTATCTAGCAAAATCAGGATGACCACAACCAAATCCAGAATCAAAGGGAAACTTTATGGGGATTTTACCACAAGTATCATGACACGTACCATTGACTGGAATGATGCAAGGAATGGCATTGACTGGCCCCAACTGAGTGAATTACGAGTAGCAAGACACAAATTTGCAATGGAATTGTAAGAAACGACACTGAAGAGCCTGGTAGAAATATAGTTTAAAACAGGGAATAAAGAAATATAAATCAAGAGAGAACAACCATTGACATATAAAGTCTAACAAGGAAGTGCTCTGTTTGGTGGAGGTATATGTTTACAAAGTTTCTAAAAAGCATTGCCAGCACATCTCACGGGATCTAGCTGAAAAGCACTGGCAATTCAGAAAAGCTTTCAAATAGCAGATTTTTTTTTTTTTTTTTTTTTTTTTGCAGTATTTTGAGGAATTGAAATAGCAGACCTAAATGTAACTCTGCCAGCATATATAGTTACGAATTTCCAGCAGGTCATGCCACAACAGGGCACCAATGTCCAAGCACAAGTAATTTAAGTTATGAATTATTTAAAGTACATCATCGTTTATCTAACAAAGAAGGCTTCAATAAATCCAACTAGCAGCCTCACTAACAGATTCAAGCTCATGACAACACCCCTATGCAGCATTCCAATCTAGCAGATCAGGCTTACCAATAGCAATCGTAAAAGTCTCATTAAAAAATGCTCAAAAACACAATAAAGCGACAGCTTTTCCTAATAATATCAAGCAGAACACTGTCCCACAAGCTAAAAGGGCAATAAAAATCTGTTCTTGAACATAAATTTTAACCAATGCAATATGTCACGGACTTACTCTATAACAGGGGCAGCAGTATTTCAATTCTTCATAGAATTCAAGATGGTCTTGTGGTTTCTTGGTTTGTACTATTTAATACAAAAATTGCAGGCTGCAGACACGAATAAAGGGTTGGAATTTCTGCTTCTGATGAAAAGGGTCTTCTTGAAAGCACAAAAGAGCTCTTCACATCACACCTATTCTTCCATGAGACGCCTGGTGAAGATGGAAGGAAGAGATGACAGGACTTAAATACATTTAATGTTAGCATTCCACCAATTGCTGGAATAGCTCAGTTGGTTAGAGCGTGTGGCTGTTAACCACAAGGTCGGAGGTTCAAGCCCTCCTTCTAGCGTAGCAAATTTTTTTTTTTTTTTAATTTCATTTTATTTCTTTTCTTTCGTTTTTTTTTTTTTTTGGTGAAAGGCATTTTGCTAAAATGGTCCTTAACATTTTGAAGAAAATATGCTATCAGTTTCTTGCATTAAAAATAAAGAAATTTTAATGCATCACATTTTTATTTTTAAGAAGTCTATCACATTTATAAATTGTACCAATGAGGTTGTTTTAGGCACAAAAGAACCCTATTTTGAAGTCCAAAATTGAAATGATGACTCTTCCCTCTTCAGAAAGTATTGAGATAAGTACATTATTCTTCGATAATGCTCAAAAATCATTGCTCTTTCTAAATCTGAATTATTTGATCATTCTCGCGGTGGGCAAGGATTGTAATTTCATTTTTACCCTTATAATATGTGAATGTGATTTAAGAGGTAAATTTTAGACTAGCAAATTAACTATAATAATGTAGTTTGGAGACAAAATTGTTTTATTTCAACACAACGACAAACTTTTTTTGAAAATGTGAGGAAACATTTTAACATTTTTGTTATAAAAATATACTTTTGTTCTAAAAGAACACTGCTTAATCTACTAAATTTAGCTCGATTTTGCCAAAAATTGTATGTTTTTTAATTGACCATATATGAAAAGCTACATAGACTTGGCAAAATTTGCATTCATAAAATGCTACACAGGCGTGACAAAATTTGTATATTGCAACTCGTAGATGAGCTAAAACTTGTTACGTATACTAGTCACTAATGAGCATCCCTTGTTCGTGCAAATAATAAAAAATAGAATTATTTGTTATAAATATTTTTATGGATATTTGTTTTATTTTGAAGATAAATCTTTGGAGGATTTTATGAAAATAAGAATGGATATGTGAGTGATTGTTTCATAGTTATAGATCATCATTTAATATTTATAAATATTAAAAAAAAACACACACACACACATATAGGAACATATTTAGGTGGATCGGGTTCACAGACCCCCATCTGTGGATTCAATGACTGAGATTAAGCCACAAGAATTCAAAGAGTTCTCCGAACCGTTGTGACTTAATCTTAACCGTTTGATTCACAGGTACACAGACCTTTGAATCCACCTAAAAATTCCCCTGAGAAGAGAGAGAAACGCCGCCACAATTTTCGCATTCATCAAAGTGAATAAGCCGAAATCCAAATTATACGTTTTGGACCTAATTATATTATGGTGATAGGTGCCTTTTAAGGTAAGGCTGTGGGCCTGGTACTATTAAAATGAGGCATGCCTCTACTGGACTCATCTGAAGCCCTATCCAAATTCTAGAGTTCAATAAAGAATTATGGACCGCCGTTTCAAGCAATAGTTGGGCTGCTGAACAGGGCACTTAAGACATTGGACCATGTGGCTTTAAATTTACGTTTGTATTCCCTCCACTGAAAAAAAAAAAATTGCAAAAAAAAAAAAAAAGTAAAAGGAAAAAAAATGCTTTTCCATTTTCTAGTCAACCACCACATTATCAATAATAAAAAAAAAGTTGTCAATCTAATATTTTGTTTCTTGAATTCAATTGATGATTCCAATCTCTAATTGCAATTCAAGAAATGGAAGTTGTCTTACCACTTGCCAAATTGCAAATGCTACTAGTGCAAACAAATTGCAATACGAAAGTAGTCTTTGACAAAAGAAATAGGGTAACAAATTTTCAAATTCATGCTTCAGTCTTAAAATTGAATCGCTTTGAGTTTTCTTTTTTTTTTTTCTCTAATTTCCTACCTCAAGTTTAGCCCTTGCTTGTCAAACTTGTTTTTTTTTTTGAAATTTTTCGGCACAAGACCTACAGGGAAATGGGAGAAAGGGAAACCTAAACCAATTCCACAATCCATCACAAAAGGCAATTACTTGTCAAACTTGTTGGGAGTTCATGCTTGTGTAATTCCACGTATTACAAACATTTTTTGAGGGTACTACATATCATATGGTTTTAATACTATATTAATAGTCCAAATGTGGTCTTTTTCACCATAAGGTATACATCACTTTTCTTATTATTTTGTTAAAAAAAAAGATTGTAATAATACAAAGTGATGTAACGAGACATACACTTTCACAAGAAACTAACAATATTCTTTGATAACTTATTAAAATTTTAAATTATTTTTCTTTTTTTTCAGGGAATTTAAATTATTTTTCTGCCGCCTCACTTTGGATATTTCCTTTTTGCACTTCAACAAACATAAATTTTTTTTTATTTATATATGGATTAATCTAATATCGAAGTATGACAATGTTAAAATCAAAGTTTAAGATTAGCAAATATTCCATGCTTTGACCTTTAATTCTAGACAAAACCAAGTAACTAAAATGTTTATATTTTTGTTTTTGTCTCTTAATAAAAAGACATGCAGCAAAAACCAAATGTTTAATTTATAAAAAAGCATAAACAAGAACAATTATCAAGCGCCCCTTGTTACCGTTAGTGGACAAATTGAATTCAAACATGGAGGCCGCGTCCAATCCACTAATGAAATATCCGACAGTTTCTTGATATATTGACAAAACTAATAATTCCCGTGCTAAAGTCAACTTCTTCAACTGATGTTATTCACAGGATTGTTTTGATTCACCCATTCTGCTCGTTAAAACCGGGGGAACTCCTAGGAAGGACTGATACTGACGTTAATATCCTGTCCTTAGAGCCAATTCTTGAGTTCTGGTAATAAATATTTCAATTCCAGCTCTTTCTTGAGTGATCAAGTCTGTTTGTAGTGGGTTTTAGCTGGGAGAGTTTTTTATGTTGTTTATTGTGTTCATATATGCTTACTTTTGAATCCCACTTGCTCATTTTCAATATTTTTGCAGTTGTTAATTGAGAAGGAGGTGTGAGGAAGAAGAAGAGGAAAGGGAGAGGGTATGGATTTATATTTGAATCTGCTCTTATGTTTTAAACTTTTCCTTCTTTTGCATGTATGCTTGATGATCTAGTTTTGGTTTTGGAAGTTAATGAAACTTTTTTTTGGTGCAGACAAAAGTAACATATGACTTTAAACTTTTATTTTGTTCACTTGTAAGGCTGAAAGGGAAAGATTCTAGTTTTGAACTATGAAGTGCATTACAATTGTTTGTTTTCTGCACTTTGCCACGAAGAGATGGTACTTTATTTGTAGATTATGAAGAGAGTTTCGTTTTGTTTTATTTTTGTATTGTTTCGATTGGTTTCAGAGCTTATTTTGGGTGCAATGCGAGTTGTGTTGTGTTTGTTGGTGATTCTGTCGGTTTTGCGGAGCCTTAAAGGGGTTACGTCTCATGGGGTTCAGCCACTCTCAACTATTGCCATTGATAAGGCCGTCATTGCAATTGACAAGCAAGCCACTATTGAAGCTTCTCCTTCAGTGCTCGGATTGAAAGTAAGTATGAATCATATGAAAACAGGACATATTTTCATTTTCTAGTGCTGTCGTTGGGCTAAATTTACACGTAATTAGGGCGCTGTACTTGCTGTGATCAAAACAACTTTACTGCAAGAATAAATGTATCAAATATTAAATGTAGACGAGCTCCTAATCGTATGATGGCTGTGTATTCCAGTTTTACTAACTTGTCCTCCTGGGATGCATTCATCTGAGTTTCCAGGAGTTCAAAGTTAAACAACTTTCTTGTCTCACGTGAAATTTTCCCTTCATATTCCAGGGAGAACAGAAAGAATGGGTTTCATTAACATATAGCATTCAGAGTCCAAAGATTGATGATTGGATTGGAGTTTTCTCTCCTTCCAATTTCAGGTAAAAGTAATTTGTTCAAACTTCAATTCCAAGATTCCTTAGAGCTTCCATAGCCCGCCCTCCATTCTGCCCACCAAAAATTACAGAACCTCTTTGGATTTAGTCGTCCATTGGAAATTTAACCAGGTTTAAATGATGTGTGTGCTATATTTCTCTTTTACATAATTTGAGGTCGATTTGTATGCATGTTTTTCAGTGCCTCTACCTGCCCGCCTGAAAATATAATTGCCACTCCACCTCTGTTATGTACAGCGCCAATAAAGGTTTGTGCTTCTTCTGCTTTATCATGGAATATTTAATTCTTTTACTTATTCTTCCGCTTCTTTGATATTGATTATATCACATATGATACAGTTTCAATATGCAAATTATTCCAACCCCAAGTACAAAAGTACAGGTAAAGGATCATTGAAGCTTCAGTTGATTAACCAGAGATCTGACTTCTCTTTTGCTTTATTTTCTGGGGGTTTATTAAAGGTATGCTTGAGCTTTACCTGGACTCCATCTATGTTATATCAAGTTTTCTGATTCATTCATTTTCTCTTACTAATCCTTTTCCTTAATGGACCAAGATAGTTGAAACATTCAACCGTGAAAGGAAGCTAAAATTGCTCATCCAGTAGATTCTGATTGTGATTTTTTATTGTGTACTGGATAACCTCATGCATCTAAACTGTTTAAATCATCCTGAGCAAGGTGTTACCATGCCGGATTAAGAATTTTTGGAAGGGAAGCTGATAAATATTTTCTCAGATTAACGATGATTTAGAATATTTTCCTTTTCTATGAACAGTATGATGTTTGCTTTCCCAACTGCTCCCAGATGAGTTAGTGGAAGTGTAACTTCCAGTTTTGAATTCTTGGTCTCACTGAAGCATTTTATATTCTTAGCTAATCCACAAAAAGCAGCCAAGTTTAGGATCCTAAATCATCAATAAATATTTTGTGGAGCCAAGTAATAGATTTGTTTCTTTTCTTTAATAATTCATGCCTCTTTATTTTGAATGTTAGTTTCCGTGCATTTCTGCTTTGCTTTTCCTTCGTTATCTCTTTTCTTTCTGTACATTCGTTTAATGATTTTTCTTGTGCTTTTCATCCATGGCCAATTTCTCTCTGTCTCATAAGTTATTTTATCATGTAACAGCCAAGGCTTGTGGCCTTGTCAAATATCATCTCCTTTTTAAATCCAAATGCTCCACTGTATCCCCGCTTAGCACAAGGAAAGCAGTGGAATGAAGTAAGTTTTTTGTCTTAAAAAAAAAAAAAAAAAAGAAGAAGTGAAAGAAAGTATCCATTGAGTGAATAAATTCTACATAGCTTGTGACATTCCACATTCTCTTTATAACTTGTTTTATACCTGTGCAACTTGAGAAAACTAAAGGTTTGGTCTTGATTGTCAGATGACTGTAACATGGACGAGCGGATATGGAATCGACGAAGCTGAACCTTTTATTGAATGGGGTCCACAAGGAGGGGAACAGAGACGTTCTCTAGCAGTAACATTGACTTTTGATCGCAACAGCATGTGTGGTACGTCAATCATATACTTGAATATGGAAGCGATTGGATGATAGAGTTGCAAGCAAATCATTCATGATAATGCCATTTTGCCCCTTCTTTGAGTTTGATATGTTGTAACTTACACTGATACGAGTGTCTTGAAAATGCACCTACTTGAACACTTATCGTGACCAATGCACTATCTAATCTTTTGTTGAAATTTAATTAATTAAATATAGGAAGCTCTGCTCAGTTGTAGCATCATCGATTAAATATTAATCTTTCTGCATAGGGTCAAAGAATGTTTTAGCATTCGAGTGGGACTTTAGGATTTAAACTTTTGAGCGCTGTATCATCCATGGCCCATTGTAATGGGACTTACCTACAGGAAATTCATCAGAACAACATGCTAGAGACTCTTCAATATAACTTTTGAGGTTGATATTCAACTATTTTGACAAAATTTTGCAGGAGCACCAGCGAGAACTGTTGGTTGGCGTGATCCTGGATTCATTCATACTAGTTTTTTGAAGGAGTTGTGGCCAAACTCACAGTATGTTGCTCTAATGGGTGGGACAGATATAATAGTTTTTTTTTCTGTTTATTCTATGAGATATCTTTACAGGATGTTCATGGAATTTAGTATAATAGATCCTCGAATCCTGCTAGCTCCATTGGTTCAAAAGTTTAGAGGACATACTTTAGTGTTGGAAAGCTCACTGCATCCTCCATCTTCCTTGTGCAGATACACCTACAAGCTAGGGCATAAATTGCTGAATGGTAAATACGTTTGGAGTCAGACGTACCAATTCAGATCATCACCTTATCCTGGTCAAAATTCTGTGCAACGTGTTGTCATTTTTGGTGACATGGGGAAGGTCTGAACTCTCTACAAACTATTCATAATGAAAAATATAAAAACCCTTTCACATAATTGTGCTTTCAGATATCATGATTTCAGATTATCTTTCAAATTTATTTTGATGGATTTATTGTCGAAAACTTATGTCTGCCAATCATTTCCATTTTGTCTTGGAAGAATTCAATGGCCAGTATTTGGTATGTCAATATCTTTCCAACCTTACCACGAGGCCTCATCCTATGTTGCAGCTTTGAGCTCCTTCACCAGTATCTGAATTAGATTTTTAAGTCCTTTTGTTTGCTTGTGCGAAGTGCATACCCTGACTGAATGAAATATTAACAAATTATCTTTGTTTTTCACCACAGTATGAGACTGATGGCTCCAACGACTATAACAATTTTCAGCCTGGTTCCCTTAATACTACATTGCAGCTGATTAAGGACATAAAGAACATAGATATAGTCTTCCATATCGGAGATATCTGTTATGCTAGTGGGTACATTCCCAGTGGGATCAATTTACTTCTCAAATTGAGCCAATTGCCTCAAGAGTACCTTACATGATTGCAAGGTACATTATGGTTAATTCAATAAAATCGAGTATCTACTTTTTTCCTCCTGTTTTAGGAGTGTCATTGATAATTTGTCTTTACAGTGGAAACCATGAACGTGACTGGCCTGACTCAGGTTCATTCTATGGCTATATGGATTCAGGAGGGGAATGTGGTGTGTTGGCTGAAACAATGTTTTATGTTCCTGCTGAGAACAGAGCTAAGTTCTGGTAAGGTGGCAAAAAAGTTTTCTTTCCTTTAGCCCAAAATTTTGCTGCCACATTTGAAGTATTTGTTCGTTGCATTATTGTCGTTGTGATATTGACTCTCTGCATGTCTATAACCTCCCTATATTTTCATGTTTATGAGCCACACTATGAGATTCCTCCATTATCGTATACGACTTTGGCATGACTGTTTATGAGTTTCATGAATGTTCTGGCAGCCAAATAAAAGTATTATCCTTTTAGCTTTTTAATTTTAAGCTTCACAAAATTGTTCGCTTATTGCTTCTCCTACTGGAGAAATCACATTAGTTAGTCTCAAACAGAGAAGCATATCATTCCTTAAGAAAGAATCACTATTGGTGGTTTCGTGTGCAATTCTGAATATGTTGCATCTGAAATATTTAGCAGGAAGGATTATATGTTTTCAACATCTTATCCTCTCAGGTATTCTACAGATTATGGCATGTTCAGGTTTTGTGTAGCTGACACAGAGCATGACTGGAGAGAAGGAACAGAGCAATACAAATTCATTGAGCACTGCCTGGCATCTGTAGATAGACAGAAGCAACCATGGCTAATCTTTCTGGCACATCGTGTTCTTGGTTATTCTTCAGGCTTTTGGTATACTTACAGAGGAATGTTTGCAGAGCCAATGGGAAAAGAGAGTCTTCAAAAACTTTGGCAGAAATATAAAGTCGATATTGCCATATTCGGACATGTACATAATTATGAACGGACATGTCCCGTTTACCAGGTATTAATGGACTCTCCATACTTCTTTCATGCATGTATTTTGTGCAATCAATTAATTGTGCTGGAATATGTATCTGGATATTTCATTATCTATATCTTATTCTGATCTTTTTATCATCTTACCTGAAAACCAAGTGAAACACGCAATAAGTAAATGAGGTTCTCCAAAGTCTCTGATTCACTTCAAGCAATTTATACTTCAGGGAAATTAAGTAAAAAGACAAAACCAAGTCCCATGTCTGTGTACACGTGCACAGGCGCAGAAAAATTGGGGATAGCCATGCCCAATTTTGGCCTTCTTCTTAAAACAACAGTTGCCTTGATGCAAAATTATATGTAGAATGCATCAGGGGCCAGTTTGGCACCTTGAATTTTGTTTACCTTGGTTTAACAGGACCCTAGCTGCCAATCAAATATTCATTTTCTAACTTTCTGAGAAAATAGAGACGCCATTAAGATTAAACCATTTTCTTGTGTCTACTTTGGCCAAACATTTATGTCTTATTAATTGTGTTTATGCAGAATACTTGTACAAATGATGAGAAGCATTTCTACAAGGGCGTCCTAAATGGGACAATACATGTCGTTGCTGGAGGAGGAGGAGCAGGCCTTTCTGATTTTTCCAGCATCGTACCTTTGTGGAGCATCTACAGAGACTTCGACTATGGATTTGTAAAATTGACAGCATTTGATCATTCAAATCTGTTGTTTGAGTACAAAAAGAGCAGCGACAGCAAAGTTATTGATTCCTTCAGAATCTCCCGGGATTATAGAGATATCTTGGCTTGCACTGTGGATAGCTGCCCAAGTAAGACATTAACATTTTGACTGGCAGATGAAAGAAGATCTATTCTGGTGTCGGTTAGCAAATAATAGAGACAGACACCCCTCATCTCTGTACCAGGTTATAAGGGAAGGTGGTTGAGTAAGTGGCCTCTTGGTTGGGGTTGATACAACTGTGTCTAAGAGCATACATGGTGCAAATAGAAGTTAACAATGTTCAATGTTTTCAAGAAATCAATGTATAATAATATGGTTCAAAACAATGGTATCTTTTACTTTCCTAGCTGACTTCTTAAGAATTTGGTCCTGGAATCTACTTCAGATGTAAGGTCATTGTAGATGATTTAAGATTAAAGTTTAAGAATCAATTTGACACGATGTTTGTCTTCTTTAAACCGCTTTTGCGTGATCCCATTTCAAAAAAGGGTAACGTAATGCAAACTGTGTTTAAACAATGATTCACTCGAGATTAAAACCATATATTTCATACTTCAATGAAACAGTGGAAGTATTGGAAGTATCATCCTTCTTTTCTTCCGGGGAATTAAATACAAAGAAACATTTGTTTAATCGACTTTTATAGATGTTTTGCTCAATGCGGCTTCTAGGTGAATAACTCGTTGGTTGTCAGCAATAAAACTGATAGTAAATACAAAGAAACAGACAAATCAGAACACCCATGAGTTTTGTCCAAGTCAAGACAGAGAACTGAACAGATTTCATCCACCATGCATGTCAACGACAATAGGAGTCATTCAATTGGTGCCCAGCAAGAAACGATAGAAAATGGCACTAAAAGCTACATTGAGCTAAACCATAAACTTATGATACATTTAAGGCTACATTTTGCATATAAGAGCAGATGGCTAAATGTTTATAGCTGTATCTGAATCTAAGTAGGCACCTCCAGAATCCTTTAGTCCTAAAATCTGGTTGGCCGGAGCTGCAGTTGCCACATGACCTTTTCAACATGACATCGGTTAGCACACTGCCAAAAAAAACTCAGCCAGATGAAAGGAAAGAATAAAACGAACTAGACGAAAGAATCAGTTTTTCAGATGAAAAAGAACTTGGTTTCCACCAACTGGATTTTGTTTTATACTTGGGTATTTTCATCTTTCAAATGATAGGATTTTGTTTTATGCTTCCCATCCCCAACCTTACACTTCAACTTCTTGCCAAAGTTACAAACAAAAGGAGGGAAGAAACCTGCAATATTTTCTTGAATTAGAAAGGTACAATAGATATTGAGATGCTCGTTAAAATTACAACTTGTTCCCTGTATTGCCGTAGTCTTTAATCCTGATGACGAGATCTTTTGCAATACACGCTATACAGAAAAATTTTCCTCTACCTAACATAAATTAAAGACTGGCAATATTGTCAGAGTACGAATTTTTCCTGCCAGAGCAATTTTTGATCAAATGTCAAAATTATCCTTGATAAGTCTAACACCGTATAATCTCATCAATTCTTTTAGAGTTTTAATTGCATTAATCACTCCCTTATCCCTCTCTCCCTCCCCCTCATCTTTCCCTAATTTTTCTCACTTCTATGTTTCTCTAATTTTTCTCTTTCTACTTTATTTTTTAGGACTTCTATTAGTAAATAAATTACACACAACTTATCATTTCCACAACCTCTCTCTTTGGTAACTTTTTTGCTAGTTTTTTATTTTTTTATTTTTCCAAAAAATTAGTGATAGACTTTTTGGGATTATATAGTCAGGTCCTAAAGTGATCTGTCACTAAAAAAAAAGTGAATGCAAGATTTGTTAAAAAATATAACCACCTTTGATGTGCCTTTCTTAGACAAAATTCTTGAATTTCACCAAATTCGTATTTTTTTCACTCTTTTAAATGAATTCAAGTACATATTGAATAAGCACAAAGCCTTTGCATTTTTTAATTATCCTTTAAATTTTGCAAGTAAAATCTAGTTAAATGAAAAAATATTTATTTATTTATTTATTTTGCATAAGATTAATGTTTTGCTATTTTTTCACAACTGGCAATTATGATTATGACAAAATTACTTCTCAAACTATTTTTATTTTATAGCAATGAAAAATTTACTTAGTTATATACACATACAAACTACCATTTCCTTCTCCCAATGTAATAGTATAGGTTTGATAATACATACATACATACATACATACATACATATATACATATACATATATATCTATATATATATATATATTCTCCAACAAAAAAAAAATTAATTGTGTCTAGTTGCATTTTGCAATCTAAATTAATGGAGAAGAACCGTAACCATATGTAACATGATGAATAAACCAATTGGATTAATATGGTTTTTTCCAAAACTCCCACCCTTAATTCAGACCAATTTTTTTATTTTTTTTACATTTTATAGATTTATTTTCAATCTTTAAAAAATAAACAAGAAATAACACTACTAAACTGGTCACGTGCAGATCACATGAAGGGAAAGTAGTTACAAGGGCAGGCGCGAAAGATAGCTACTGGTTAGTTATGGTGAGGTGAGGATATCTGACGCCATATCTCATCAACCGAAAGCTTCGTTTTGCCTTCCATGTCATCCCATAATATTGCAATCTCTATCAAAAACCCTACTTCTTTTTCCACATTTATGCTAATTTTAATATTTATTTGCGTAAAGGATCGATATTCCAGCCCTCAAAAATCGGAGGAGAATATCACAAATACTTATTTAGTTTTTTTTTTAAAAAAAAAAACCAAAACGACAAAAAAAAAAAAACATAAATAAACCAAGAAAAAGGAAGTCCCATAAATGAGATTCATCATTTCGGGTTAAGAAAGTTAATGCAAACTTTCCTGCAGATTATTAATTTTTTTTCCCTATTTTAGGCATATTGGTCTATGTATTTTTTTTTTTAAAGTTGTATTGGTCTAGTTAATTTGTGATATCTACCAATATATTAGGGTTTTTATTTGCTTTTGTCTATTGTTTGATTCTTTATTTGAGAGACTTTCTGGAGGGCTGTTAGGGATTTTGATGGAGAATTAGAAGATGCATGCATGTGCAAGTACCTGCATAATCAGTACTTTGAGGGTTTTTATGTATAGGACATAAACAAAATTAAGGTGAGATAATCTTTTACTAATGAATTTACTTGCAGTTTATTAGTGACGTGTATATATTTTCTCTCTTCAAAGATTGATTGTTAAGTTCAACCCATATATATCCACCGCAAAAGAAAAACTTACGAGTGATAGTAGAAAGAAAGAAGGTGGAAAGGACACATTTGTGATATGTTATTTGGAAAGCAATGGAAGAATTTATAACAAAGTTAGATTGATTTAAGTTTTTCTAGTAGATGATCATCTGTGAAAATTTATGGTTTTTACACTGAAATTTTAAGTTTTTCTAGTAGATGATCGTGGATTGGACGCTTTGAAGGAGTAAAATATTTAATTTATGGTGCTAGATTTGAAGCTTGATGTTTTTTAGAAGAAAGTATATTTATACTCCCAATCATGTTAATGCAAATTTCTTTGTGCCATTTTGTACCTCTCCCATGTTGATGTTTCCATCTGATTAGTCACACATAATTATGCAATCATGTGAAGTAGTTGGGGATAATAACCACTTTATGGTTGCAGAAGTTCATTTCTACAGTCTATTGTACATTAATTGTGTTCGGAGTTTGAAGCTTGGAATAGCTCATTCAAGATTCCTGATTGCTACATGTTCTCCAATGATGTTTGTTTGCCTTTTTTCTTTGGGCTGAACATTTGTACTTTTCAGTTATGGACTCTGAACATGAAAGCAAAAGTAGCAGTCTTCAAAGAATTATGGAGGAAGCTATTGGAAATTTGGATGACTCATTCCAGCCATCAATTTCAGTAGATTTTGAGTATTCTGGAGGGACTAGAACAACTTCAGAAGCTACATCAAGTGAAGTTGCAACTAACACTACTGAGAATTCTAAATCTTCCAAGTCTGAGCAGACATCAGAATATTCTTCTGATGATTTCTTCGGAGTGGATTCTATCATAACTCCCATATCCAGAGCAAGTGATCATAATCTGCCCCCAGAATCCAAGGAAAACACCAAACCACCACTTAGAGATGGGAAAAATGATGTTTGCAGTGGACCTCTATTTCAGTTGGAAGAAAGTATTGGATTTTCACGTTCCTCCTCACAAGATTCAGATGTCACTCATGAATCTTTTGTTCAGATCTTATCACCAACACAATCACCTCCTACTCAAGTGATGGAAAAACCAAGAGGTTTTGATCCTGATCGCATTCCAGCATCAATATTTACTAAACCCCCTTCACCAATGGATTGGAGTGCCGCTTCCAATGAATCTTTATTCAGCATTCAAATAGGAAATTCCAGTTTTAAGCTAGCTGGAGATTCAAACAAGCCCAATGATATTGGCAGATCTGGGGAATTATACATCTCTAAAGAACTGTACAAACCAGGAGGACTAGATGAATCTAGTGAATTGTACAGCTCTTGGGAGCTAAAATGTTCAAGTGACGTAATCAGGGGCAGGCAACCCTCTCCTGTGACAAGAGGAGGAGAAGATAAACCACAAATTGATTTAGACAAGACTGGAGCCTTTGAAAAACCAAAGGAAAATCTTCCTAACAGAACCATCAGGGATGAAGGTGAGATCAAGCAGAATGAAGCCAATTGTCGTCTGGATGGGACTAGGACCACTGTCCCATCTTTTGCTTTTCCAGTGTAAGTACTTAAGTTTTTCATTGCCGTAAGTTGAGGAAATTATTGCTGCTTTCTTACAGCTATAAGAATTGAATAATGCCTTAGATATTTGAGTACCAAATACATTTTTCACAATACAGATGTGACACCTTGGTTCATCTTTTGTTCTTCTACACGTAACTTTTAAAGGTATAGTATGTTAACTTCTTCATGTGAATCTATGCGTTTATGAACTGGAGACGGCTATTTTCACAAAACATGTCCACAGTGGATGAGAAATACACGATTTGGTGATTTGCAGAAAGAAGAAGTCTTCAAAGTCATCGGGAATTTGTACTAATTGTAGTTGCAAATTCTGCTCTTGTAAGTGGCTGTGCTGCTCAGGCTGCTCAAACTGCTCTTGTAAGTGTCCAAACTGCTCAGGCTGCTCTTGTAACTTGCCAGGCTGCTCAAGCAGCTGTTGTAAATGGCAAAGCTGCCATTGTAAAAGGCCAAGTTGGTCTTGCAAGTGCTTAAATTGGCCAAGTTGCTCTTGGAAGTGGTCATGCTTGCGAAGTTGCTGTTGTAAGTGGCCAAGCTGTTCTGGTTGCTGTTGCAAAGGTACAAGTGGCTGCTGTAAGTCTTTAACCTGACCAAGCTGCTGTTAGTGTTCAACCTGTTTAAGTTGTTGCTTCCATTGTTCAAATTATAGCTGCCTATCCTGCAACAGATAGAAATGCATCCCAAAACAATTCTGTTGTTGAAAGTATGCTTCTCTCTCTTTCATACTAAAATGTAACATTTACCTCATTTGTTTCATTGTTCTTTTTGGTCTGGTATTCTCTATTTTCTTCTGTAAACCAGGATAGTCAATGTTTATATTAACAACTAATGGATTATCTATGTGAAAATCTAAGTATCCAAACAGATTCAACTCATTCCTTGAATGCAATGCAGTTTGACAGATGGAGGAATTAACACAAAAGGAAAGAAATCAGTTGAAGAACAGGGAATACATCTACAAAGCTCGACAAAGGCTCCAAAAAGGCAAAACAAAAAAGTGTTATTCTTTCACTTGTCCATTGGCCTGTTCAGTTTCTGGGAAGAAAGGTTGGAGTTACACGCATATTGGCCTTCTGGTTTTATCATTGCAGAAATTCTTGAATGGTGAAGATTTGCGTTAGTTGATTCAGCGGTTGATATAGATAACTTAGATTTTATCTAGTCAATCAGGTTAGGATATGCCTTTCTTGCCTCAAGCAACTTGTACAGTAGTGCAATAATTGCTTCTCTCTTTCTAATCTAGGGGAAAAGATAATTCATAGGCAGCCTATAGATTAGGAACTTCCATATCTTAATCTCGTATTGGAATGGACTTGGCGGGCGGACTTGTATATTATTTTAGGACATGATTTCGTGTTTTTGAGAACTTATTGTCTTTCTTTCTTGCTGAAAATAGTATTTTCATTGCTGTATGAAATATCCCGATGGTTATGTGGCAGTTAACAATCAAAAAATAAAAGAGAGTTGTGAGGTTAAACGCCCAACGTCTTCTAAACCATAAGTTGTTTTTCTGCAAAGCATGATTTTAATCAATATCACCATAATCCAAGACCGACCCTTTTAGGTCAGATAGCTTATGGATAACTTGAAGAACAAATAAGTACACATTTTTTTGGAGGTATTGATCTGGTCATGTATTATTTAGGAAAATCTTGAAATTCAGTGACATTGATGACAGTTAGAATCTCCCAATACTTGACTTCCTTTTTTTTGCTGAATTGGATAGCTAACTGTCCAAAAAAGAGAAAACTGGAGAGCAAAATGCTTTGAGAATTAATCCAAATTCCAATACCATGTGTTGCTACTGATTACTATTACATGCATACCAAGAAGAACAGAAATGGTCCAACTGGAGGATTTTGAAGTGGATGAAAAACGTTAATTCTACAAAAACCACACACTAGATAGGATAAATAAACATGTCAATATTCCTAAATCTGCAAAGAAGATAGGGAACATCATCCTCATCTTTGGAGCCAAGGTTTAGTTTGTGGAAGTACTCAAGTGATACAGTTTACAAATAAGTTATATCAAAATGTCTATGGGGTAAACAACTTCCAAATATTTCACTTTTTTTGAAGTTCAATAACACTCGTGTGAAAACTGTATATAATTACCAGGCTCAAAACGGGCCAATGCTGATTGCTTTAATTTTAATAAGACAAATATGAGCTACCATCAGCAACCGGGTCCTTAGCTCAGTGGTAGAGCATTTGACTGCAGATCAAGAGGTCACCGGTTCGAACCCGGTAGGGCCCTATCAATGTGTGACTCCATGGCCCAATGGATAAGGCGCTGGTCTACGGAACCAGAGATTCTGGGTTCGATCCCCAGTGGAGTCGTTCGTTTTCTTTTTTTTTCTTTCTTCTTTTTTCCTCCCCCCCTTACACCAGACCAGCAGAAGTAGTAATTTTTTTCCATTGTTTCAAGGGCCACTGCAGAATATCTTAACAATTCAAGAGCCGCCAAAAAAAAAAAAACTATTCCCCAGAAGGTTTTAAAAAAAAATCTGAAATTCCTAAATCGAAGTCCATCGGATCATCACCTTGCTTTGGTTAAAAATGGGGTGATGACTGATACAGAAATGAACAAAACATAGATACGTCCCACAGGTCAAAAAGAGGCTTTTTGGCAAAACACGAAAGCTTACACTAATATTAAAAGAACAACAGATCCAACAATTGATGCAATATAAAATACCACTCTACATTTTAGCATATGCCAGAAATCCACCACCTAAATAAGAAAACTGCCTTTGCATCAACCATGTTTGATACAGTTATTTACATATCTCAACGTAGCCCCGGCAAGAATGAGAAAGACTGGACATTGCCTCTGCATTTCCTAAAACAATCCGCAATGGTACAGACAAAATTTTCTTTTCTTGTACCATATTTGTTTGTCCAAGCATAAGTATCCATTTATACATATAAATTCCCCTGTGGGGAAGAAGAAAAGGAATAAGCAAAGAAAAGAAAAAGATGTTATCCTTTTAGATGTCATCTTTCCAACCATTGCTGCCTTCTTGAATATCACATTTTCCAGGATTTCAGATCACCGAAAAGGAGAAGCATTAGGGTTCACAACTATATGCTTTAGCGGGTGAGTAACATCGCTACCTCCAGCATGCTTCACAAACTCCGCCGGTGAAAGAAAATTACCATGACACACGCACATAATCCTTACTTCTTCCCCCTTCCCATATTTGTACAGTATTCCATCCACTTTTCTTCCATTTGGACCATCTCCTTTGGTAAAGACGCATGGCATATCTTCTAATGCACTCATCCTGGCTTCCTTCCCTTGATTTTTCGCAATGTCAGCTTGTTTAGATGGACTTTCCATCTCCACTCCAGATGTCTTTCCTGCACTGTCCCTTGTCTTTGTCCCAGAAGAACCAACATCCTGACTGCTTCCTTCTTGCAATGACTTAATGCTGACAGGACTAAGGTCACCACAACCGCTGGATCCTGTTGAAGAAATAAATATGAAGACAAGATGAAGGAACTGCAGACCAAAAAGACAAGGAGAGATGCAAATTTAAAGCCACTTAAGATTGCACAACCTATATTGCCTTGGAATGTATTATCCATGCACTATGTGCACTTTCAGAAACAGTGCTTTTGGCCTTCTCATTGCCACCACGGAAAAATAAACTGATCATCAAGCTCAGGAATTTTTCAATAGCAGCACCTACTTAAATGCTTTGCATGTCAAGATTTACACCCACTTCGATACTTTTCATTCTTCAAGGCCACCATTTTCAGAAGAAAATCAGTTACAGAATTTGACCACTGCTTAAAATTCATACTTGATTCATGTCCACGAGATGACCTGAGAAAACATAATACTGAAAGTAGACTCCACAGCAAACATCTCCCAGGAAGACCTATATGCTTCCCTAAGGACCTCTATTGTGCCATTCATCAATCTAATTTTGTGTACCAATTTAAATTGGGATCAGGCACAGGTTCATACTAGAGGGGCACATAAAGAAGAAAAAAGAATAGAATTTGTGGGAAGAACATGAAATATATAAAATAGCATAATTGAAAACTTTCTCAAAACTCAGTATTCAATGAGTTCTTTATCTTTCCTCTCCCTCTCTCTCTCTCTTCCTCTTTTTTTTTTTTTTTTTTTTTGGGGGGGGGGGGGGGGGGGGGCTGGGGGGGTGGTTGAAGGGAATTGGAGAAGGTAGTGTGAAGAGGTATGGTCACCCAGACCCATCAGGCATCTAAACCAGCAAATCAACACACGAATATGTCTTTCAGACTACGAAAGTATATATTTAACTTCAAGCAGACCGTTAGAAATGAAGCCAAATTCATATTTAATTATAAACTATAAGTCATTTGTGTGTTTTTGAGTGGATGTTAGCTCCTGAGATGCATTTCTAGAGCCATGCTCATGTATTCGTCATTGCCCAATAAATTGTAATTAGAATCATATTACTTTTTGTAGTATGTGAATGCATTCTTAAATATGACCAGCAGCAGCACACGATTCAACCACCACCCTCACTCCATGTAAGCCTCCAAGCTGACCTCCTCAATGAACCACCCTTACTAAATCTCTCCCCTTCTCTTGTGAGAAGAAGAAAAAGGGAAAAGGGGGGGAGGGGGGGGGGGGGGAGAAATGGAAGGATAAGAACATTAATGACACTAGTCAAAGAATAACTTGAACCATTTAAGTTCACTCAAGGACAGCATACAACCACGTTCATAAACCAAAGTGTATTACCAAAATTTGAAGAATAACTTGAACCACATTAAGTTTGACCAAGAACAACATATGTCTACATTCATAAACCAAAGCGTATCCCCAAAATTTGAATTATCAAATAATCCTTAAAGCAAATCATTAGTGTAGATACGCAACTATGCATCACATTCCACATCGATTATGTCTGCCCGCAATGTTACACTAAGAAAATATTATCACAGTTCCAAGCTAAAAAAATTCTAAATTTGGATGCAGTAAAGTCGGTAACAGTGAAGCATGTTTGTTGCAGATTTTGACAAGGCTATTCCATTGATATGAAGATCATTTGTCCAATATTAATAACTAGTCCACATTACTTTATTACAATCAGACTAAGCAAATGAGAACAACTTAGACTAGCCATAACTGAGTATACAAAAGCTCCCCAATCAGTTCATACTTACATAGGCGAGTAGCACCAAACTGATAACAACTAAAACGTTGACAAGGTACATATTTTCACTAATTCAAAATGTTGAATTCTGGCACCATGAGGACCGATGTTGCTTGTAGGTGGCATGATTTAAATGTGAACTCAACATGCAGTTACTTGTGACAGTTGTTTGCGCTCTTTAAATTTAACTAATTATGCTTCTTAATCAGTCTACTAGAAATCTTTCTTCCTCTCCTGCTGCTTTATCTAAGAATTGATGATTCCAAATCGAAAAGTGAAGCCAGAGAGTTGCCAATAAAAACTACCAAAGACCACATCAAACGTCAAAAAACACATTTCAAATAGTACTTTTACTCCTGCAGCATTGTCAGATTTTTAACGAAAATTGGCAAAAGCCCTATCCATTAACTGAATAGTGAAATCAGAAATGGAGTGCAGAGATAAGGGAAAAAAAAAAAGTTGGGGGAGAACAATGATTAATGCATTCTAAAGGTTGAAGTAGTTACATGGTTAAAACTCAAGTTGTTAAACCACAGTTGGATAGAAGAAGAAAAGAGTAAATTTCCTTTTACATGGTTAGACCTCAAGCTGTTAAACCACAGTTGGATAGAAAAAAAAAATAGTAAACTTCCTTTCATTACGTGCACGCATCCACTTCTCATCACTAGAGAGCACTTGGTGACAGGAAAACACATCCACAACCTCACCTCTGACCCCCACCCAATAGGACAAAGACAGCATTAAGAAAAACCTATTACACCTCTACCACACAAAATGGAAAGAAAGCACAGCTGCACAAAGCCCTGTAACCAACTGAAGTACCTATTCCCTCAATTTTAAGAGACATTGACATTAACCAAAATATGGACTGCCAAGAACTGAAAACAAAGTCATAAATTGAACTAAAAATGGATTCCTACTAATTTTGTACAGCAAATTAAATCAGTTATGGAAAGAAAAAAGGACCGCTCACATGCAAATTGACCTGTGTCCCAAAAGAGATTCTTTTCATTAAAACTTTTTCATCTTCAATGAAAAAAATCAAATTTACCTAGATACTGAGAAGTTGGCTATAGATTGACTCGATACCTTTTCCTCTACTGAGAACTATTTCTTATTATTTTCACCTCTATGCTGACTGGAAGTCTTTGGGGGAATAAAATGGTCCACTTCTGCTTGACAGAACCATTAGTTGCAACTACATCTTACGGCTGATGAAAAATGAATCAGACTCAATCCAAAAAGCACAAATATCAATATCAATAAAAAACTTATCCTTTTCTTTTTGGGTGCAATCAAGAAAGACTGCACGATTAATCTCTCAAGGACTAAAAAAGAATTGAAAAAGAACAATTGAACCCATCAAGAAAATGTTAAAAACAATGATAATCATCATCATGATTCATGACCATAAATTCGTAAAGGACATTTCTAGTTTAAAAAATGAAAAAAAAAAAAACAAAAGAAGAAGAAGAAGAAGATAGTCCCCACAGAAGTATACTCTCCTCCTCTGCAAAAAACGAAGAGAAATGTAAAGAAGGCAATGCATTACCTTGAAGAGCTCTACTTTCCAATTCAGAAGAAGAACTTCCTCCCTGTGATTCCAAAGATCCTTGAGACATCGGCTGCCCGAAGCCTTGCATTCCACTACCACCAACATAACTTCCTTTCCCTTTTGCCATTGCCAAATCAACTCCACCTCCAACAATAGATTGTCCGGCATGAGCAGCAGCCGTCGTAGCCACCCCTAAAGGCGGCGCTACTGACGAACTAAATCTTTTAGCAGCTGCCAATAACTGATCTTTCTCCAATCTCCCCCTCAAATTTAGCTCAATTTCCCTCTTTTCCTCTTGACCTCCTCCTCCTCCACCTTCTCTATCAGCTTTCAAATTCCTCTGCTTCTCTGATCTTCTCCTCTTAGCCTCCATTCTTCTCAAAGTCTGCAACTCCTTCCTCTTCCTCCACTCCTCCTCAGTCTCTGCAGGAAGAGATGAAGTCCTGACTAAGCTAGGATACGAAACCGGA
Organism: Mitragyna speciosa; assembly: GCA_024721245.1. NCBI lineage: Eukaryota > Viridiplantae > Streptophyta > Magnoliopsida > Gentianales > Rubiaceae > Mitragyna > Mitragyna speciosa. The sequence continues at coordinate 3,372,696 of CM045570.1, forward strand.
GGCGGCGAAGCAGCTACAGCATCATCATCCCTCACAACAGGCAAACATTCAGCTATGGAAGATGATCTCATTAATTTCTTTGAATTCTTATCCACTCCAAATCTTCCTCCCAATGACAACCCAAGATTCAACTCAAGCTCTTCCTCCTCATCTTCCTCTTCATCTTTAACCTCAAATTTACCTTCCCCAGAGCCACTAGTCCCCATAAACCTATTCAAGAGGTCTCTAGAAAATCTGCTTGCGTCCAATGAAAAATTCTCCATTTCACTTCTAGTAATCATTTTTTTACCCTTATCGCTATCTCCCATATCACCCCAAACACCCCTTAAACAAAATGCTAGCGAGAACCCAATATTGCTCTCAAGTTCAACTACACAAATAGCTACATGCATGTTTGAAGCCTCCATGATGCGATTTACACCATCCCAGATGGAAAAATTGGATCTTTAACTGCATATTAAGTTCAAAAGCTCCAATTTTCAATCTTTTTCCAGACAATTCAAGCTTTAATTTTCCCTAAAGCTCAGATTTTTACTCCAAAACAAAATCTTTAGCGCGGAAGAAAAAACGAATAGCAAGAAGAAAACATTTGGTGAAGCTCCAGAATACTAATGAATGAAGATAAAACAACCAAAAGAAATACGAAAGAGAAAAGGGTTGGCCCGGAAAAGGGTAGCCGGAAAATCAAGAAAACGGTTTGTAGGAGGGAGGGAAACAAGGAGGAAGGAGGGGGAAATAGTGTCGAAACAAAATGAATGAAGACTCTGGAAGAAGGAACAGGGAAAACGGAAGCAAGGGAGAGGGGAATGAGTGAGTGAAAAGACTGAAACGCCCTTAGAGTTAGGAGTGTGGGGGACAAGGAAAGTACAGGGAACTATGGAAGAGACAAGTGGCAGATGTGAAAAAGGGTTAAGGGCGACACGTGGGTATGACTGAATAGCCCTTTAGATGGGAGTGAGTATTGCATGCACCACGTGCGCCACGTGGCGTGCCACGTGGTGCACTAGAACCAATCACACATCGCCAAATAATACAAAATATGACCCACCATTGTCACATAGCGATAAATTATTAGTTCTAGTACATCACGTGGCAATGCACGTGGTGTATTGTATACTTTTCCCTTTAGGTGGTGTCTCAAACGATAGTGTTTCCAGAGAAAGGTGCTGATTTTTTTTTGTGGGAGGATTCAGTGTTGTCGAGTTTCTGTAGTAGGGGCTGTTGTAACTTGTATGTAGCCAGAGCGATCTTGATCGAATTGATCAATCAGGTTCACACATGGGACCCTCTTTCCCCCAAGCCAATCACCGTTTCTGAGAACACTTGCACGAGGGGGAGCGGGACAGATGCAACCGTTAATGACGATTTGTAACAGTACTCAGTTATCTGTTAGTTTTTTTGCCTGATTCTGACAAAAAAATTAAGCAACCTAGCATTACTATGCTAAGAGATGAGGTAACAGATGTCGCAACAGCAACTAGGAGAACTAAATTTAGATACATTGTTTGGTAAAAATTCGATTAACTTTTTTTTTTCTCTAGATCAATTATCATTTCATGATTGTTTTAAAAGGAAGTTATTTTACGCATTTGATGAGGCATGATAGCGAAATTTCATATGATTCATTGTCAATATGTATGTGTGTATGATTTTTTATGTTATATTTGTCTATTGTTTTCAATACTTAAAAAATACCAACAACATGTTGATTTCTTTTTTTGATACTACAAGTAGATTGAAACTATACTAAACTAAATGAAAATATTCAACGGAAATAAGTCTAAAATCCGAACTTGCACAAACAAAGATGCTAGGGAACATGAGATCATGCTCTAGCGAGAACAATATTCCGTAATTGTTGGTTTAAAAAAAAATAATGCCATTTTGTTATGAACAGAACTTGATGGTGAGCTTATTGACATAGCAATACCTTTTTGAATTTCTTCTACATTAAATTTGAAGTGATTAATCATGAGTATGAATTAAATAGCAGTTCTAGTATTTACTTTGAGAATTTAAAGAAGGAAAAAATGGAGAGAGAGAGAGAGAGAGAGAATAACAATTCTTTCTTAGGTCTGAGTGTCTATTAGTCTTGTCTATTAGTCTTACAACCAACTATTGTGAATAGAGCAAACTTAAACACTTAACGACAAGTAACGAATAGCGGGTCAAGCGGTTAGAACTCTTCAGAGGTTGGAGGTTTGATTTCTATTGCTATCAAATTCGTAAATGTTATCGCAACTTGACAAGACAGCAAACAGGCACCATAGGAGTAACAGGAGATCCTCCAATTTGATTATTTCATTCTCCCAAAAACTCTCACTGTAATAGAATAGGATTTCTCCAAAAAAAAAAAAAAATACTTAACAAGTTGTAAATCCATTCATCTACTATATAATTATGAGCCATAATTTTAATAGAAGAAATATTGAGTAGCCAACTAGCCAATTTTTTTTTTTTTTTTGGCCAAGATCCAATTGTATTCTAATCTATACCTTAATTTACCCTACATGAAAAGTTCAACTGAATTCCAGAGGAACCAATAGAAATTGAATCACCATCTAATCAGAAGGTGCATTGCTTCCTAAATTTTTTGTCCTGATTGCCGCATGCCGCATGGGGATTTGATCCCTAAACTACTGTGCCGTTGCCCAGTGCCCCTAGCAAAATATTTCTACTAAGTAAAAGAAAGTTTGCTAAAACGGGAGAGACTAATAGGAAAATTAACTTGCCACAAATTTGTTAATTAGATGGTTGAAAATTAGAGTGCATAAAAAGTATCACTACGCCAACCACACGACAAAACCACACCGTAACCCTAAAATAAAAGGAAACAAAAAAAGAGACTTTTATTACTTTAGGACGCGTGTCTAGATCTAGAAACCGTGACGCATGGCAATGACACGTGTCGGTAGTTGCTTGGAGGCTTTCTATATCAGCCACGTGGACAGTATCTTCAGCTTCGTAAACCGCAACGTTGTCTTCTTTTGTTTTTTATTAAGATGAATAAAATTATGAGTCGCACTTACTACTACTTGTTCAATATTTAACGTAGCTGTCTAAGACGTCGTCGTGTCGTCGAAAGAATGGATGATTCAATACGAAGTTTTTTTTTACCCTAAGTTTGGGTCTCAGATTGGACACGTGGGTGATAAAAGTAAGGCAAGTGGACAGTGGTCTTCTGAGAATTTTATTCTGGTGGCTGGCAGGTCAATTTTGATAAATTGTAGTGGTGAAAATTTGCCTAAAGTGGAAAAATTGAAAAGGGGTCAAAATTAGTAAAATATTGAGCACAAAAATGTAGGATTTTGGAATCATGGGACTGTAAATACTGAGCTTAGCAGAAGTGTCTGTTTATATGTCTAATCAGGCCATCACCCATCCATGTGTAATGCACCCCTTTGTCTTTGAAGGTTTCACGTGGAAAAAGCAGCAATTTGAGGGCTATTCTACAAGTTCTTTTATGATTTTTTTTTTTTTTTTGGAAAGAAGCTCTTTATGATTTTGAATTGTAGTTTTAGTTGGTCAAAATTCTTTTGTTTGAGTTTTGATAGTGAAGTAGTAGAGAGGTTATGTTGCAAAGGGATTTTTGGAATGTTATAGGGACTCAGAATTAGATATCTAAAAGCAATTATTCGATAGTAAATACGTAAATATTTTATGTACATCTTAATATGAGGAAGAAATAATTTGATAGGGAAATTTTACCATTCTAAAAGTTTCTTATGCTTCTTTTGATTAGGTTTTTCACGATAGAAGGCGGCCACAGAGAAGAACAATTGGAATTCTATGGTAGTAGTCCAAGTCAATGGAGAGAAGCACAATCAAACTAGTGCAAAACTTAGAAACAATCCTACATTGGGACTTTGACACAGTTCCCATCTTCTCTCAAATTGTAGTGATATGGTTGTAGTCCAAGTCAATGGAGAGAAGCACAATCTAGTACTAGTGCAAAACTTTGAAACAATCCTATATTGAGACTTTGACACAGTTGCCATCTTCTCTCAAATTGTAGTAATTAGTCACAAACACAAATTGTAGTAATTAGTCACAAACATAGAAAGATTCACTGTTCTTTATAGTATTGTACAGAGGATTAAAAATTGAGTCGCCAACAACTAATAGTAGAACTCTAAGAAATATTTTATACACTTTACATATGTAAATGAATTCATGAGTTTTATCAATCAAATGCAATGATTTTATTATTAGATAATAATTTGGGTTTAACTTGCTAAATGCATTTTTTAAATATTTTTTAGTTCGAACACTTAGGATTAAGGAAGATTTTACCAAAAAAGAAAAGAAAAAGAGTTTTTTTGAAACTTCTGTCCCAAAAATCGTCTGTCTTTTCTATATAACTTGTCTACGACTGTGTATTAATTTACGATAATTTTATAAAATTTATACACTTTGCAAGTTATTATACTAAACACATATATGAATTAATACATATGATAACTAAGTAGGACAGATGAATTTTTGGGGCAGAGGATTTGAAGGGTATAAAAGGCGGCCAAATTCTTTGACGATATCAATATGAAATCAGCAGGTCACTTCGGATTCGGAAGATGAGAACTTGACGGGTGTGGAGGCGATTTTTTGACTGCAGTCAGCGGAACAAAGTACAAGTCAACGAGGAATTCGGTGGAGAAGAATCGTCGAATGAAAGGCGTGGATCACGTGGTCCTTGAAGTGCCACGGTCGTGGAAGAATGATGGGGGTTTATAAAAAAGATGGGGCCCAATAGACCAAGTTGCAAATTAAAAGTCAAAAAAATAATGCGTGTTTCTGACACGTAGCAGAGCAAGTATCGTGTCTGACGACATACAAATCCTTTCTCCAAGATCTGTCTCCCCCATGGCGTTACTATTTTTATGGTTCACCTTGATTAGAAATATTCTAAGACTAACCATAGTCAACAAAACATGAAAGGTCTGAAAGATTAATTAAGACGAACTTAATTATTCAGTGCACGATTTGATTTCAACTCGATCTAAATTCATTTGAATTTTATGTCAATTAATCTCATCAAGATTGAAAAGAATTTTAATGTTTGTTAATATTTCGAATTCAATTTGCTAAGCAAAAAAAATTGATAATCTATGTACAAGTATCACGGGTTATTTCTATCAATATTGATTTTTTTTATGTAAAAGTAAAAAATTATTGCCATTTTTAGTATTGTACCTAAAATAAAGAAGTCAATCCCGAGTAGATAGATACAAGTCCTTCTCCTCCTCCTTCTATGCCTGTTTGCTTCTTTCTTCACTTCTGATTGATTTTGTGATTGAGCAACAAAATTTTATAATTAATTTATAAAAAAAAAACACACACACACACACTAGTTTCTGAAGTCATGACAATCCGACAAACTGAAAATGCAGTAGATTGAAGGGCGGCAACAATCTGATAACCCAGCAGTTCAAAAGGGTATTATTTGGATTAAACTATAGAGATTGAGAGGGAGATGTTAAAAACTTGAATAAATCTTATCGGATGCGTGTGAGTGTTGCGTTAAGAAAAAGTTTAATTCTTCTGTCGTTGAAATATTTAAGTTACACTTTCCTTTGTAAATTAAGTATTTTGAGTTGAAAGTAGGTCTTTAAACCATGCGCTTCCATATTTATGCCAAAAAAAAAAAATCTTGATAAAAAATTTCAATATTTAGATAAAGAAACCCCACGTATTAAGCTATATATATATGTATTCACATTGAGAAAAAAAAAAGTATTTAAGCTTTTAGAACAATAATCAATTCGATCTCGGATGGAAATTTTAAACTTGTGAAGAAGTAGAATTAAATTTGCACTCTTTGAGTTCAATTCAGCTAAGCTCATCTTCACATTCACACGAATTTTGATTCTGGAAAGGGCTAATCACATTTGCCACCTACCACCGTGTTTCACTAATCCTGACATTACAACTCTTTTCAGTCTTCAGAAATTGTGTTCTTCCCCGTTGACTTAACAGGTTGTGCGGCATCAAATCATTGATTGTGATGACCAATACATGCTCATTTTGAAAAACATAAACACACAGGTTTTAAGACGGGGAAAGTACTAAAGAACCCAGAAAACAAATTAAAAAAAGAACAGAAGAGACTTGTCTCACTACCTTACCAATAGTGACCAGCTCCAATAAACTAGAACAAAACTTTTAGCTTGTTAAGAAACCAAACCAAGGGTGGACAATACAATATTGGCTCACTAATTGGTGAACTTTAAACACTTAATTTTGATGGAGAAGTAAATTGAGATTTGTTACCACTAATGTGTTTGTTTGTAAGTAATTGGATTGAAAGGACACAGTGAGAAAGAAATCTTCTTAGGGATAACATAATTGGACACGTCAATAATTCAAGACAGGGAGTTGAAAGATTCTCCGACACTAAGTTTGAGCCACGTGGTTATAAGTTAAAAGAGGAAAAGGACACAAGCGGAACATTGATATTGTTTGCTAGGGGACCAAAATAGGGTACAGACTTAGGTGTCAAGCTGGAATCATAATTTGCACCAAAACAGCAACACTAAATTTTGGGGAAAGTGGGATTTAATGATTTAGTACCAAACGATGAAAAACTACTTAGAAAACCGAAATGTGACTCGAACATTTTGTTTTATCCTTCGAGTACAACCCATTTTGAGAACAATTCATTTAATTTTCTTGTTAATCTTTCAATGGAATAAGGAGTGGATACATGACCTGGGCAGCTCCCAAGTACCACAGAACAAATTTTGAGAATCTCAAAAAGGTATATAAAACAAGGGGCTAGGAAGGGAAATCCAGCAATATTCAAATGGTGACAAGCACAAGCTCATCTAACAGGGGATAAAAGACCTCCTAAACATGTGAATACCTGTAGAAAAGTTAAGAAGTTTGGTACAAAATTAAAATTTTCCTGGCAAGACATCGTTTCCAATGTGGGGGAAATAACCCCCAAACCAATCTTGTATCGTGCAGACTCTTATCTAACCTTGTAAACTACTACCACTAGTTTTTGCAAAAATTTCCTACCTTGTTTAGTAAATCATAGATCGCACAGGAAGATTCAATTATGTTTGGTTCCACCTTCACTAGCTGCTCTTCGTTCCTTCTTTTGTTGTTCCTCTGATAAGCTCTTTCCTTTCTCATTCTTGGATCGGAAATTCTGCTGCTGAGCATCTCCGTTGGACCAACTTTCATCATTTCTCCGGTTGTTCCTGGGATATGCTTCTCCACCATATGCTCTTCCATCCTGCCCCTTCAAATTTCCAGTACGAAATCCACCACTAGCTCTGTTACTGTTGCCAGCTGCAAAATCAAATGACACTTTAATCTCAACATGCAAAGGCAATGAGGATCATTTACTCACCCCTCTATCTTCAACAAATATCAGATTCACTATTGACAAATCAAAACGTTTGGATTTGGATTTCAAACTAGACGAATTGCTTGCTAGAGTAGCAAACTGTAAACATTTTTTGCCAGTGTATTTGATTATGCAATGCAAAATAAAACAAACTCAACCAGCTATAGATTCTTATCTGATACTAGCATGTCTCCACAATTCCTTCCCTAACCAAAGGGTAAAAAAGAAGAGAGAAGAAATAAGGATAACAAATTACTGCAAGGAAATTTCAGAAATATGAGGCGACTACTTATTTTTAGGTGAAACATTCTCATGCATCTCCTGAAAATTCAATAATTAAACAGACAATCTAGCCACTTGTTAGATGAAAAGAAAAGTATATTCTGCTAACTTAGACCAATGCTGCAAATGAACAACTTTAAGATTCTTAAAAGAATATGAAGAAAAGAATTCACTAACCTCTGGTACCAGATTTTCTGTAGGATATCCGGGCTTCATTACCCCTCAAAGTAATAATATGGGCCTGAAATAATGAAAATTGTGGAAAGTAGAAATTAAACAAAACTACACATGTTCTACATGCTCTGTTAAGCTAAAAAACGTTTCTAGATGGATATCACTACTAATTACCTCAACTGCACTTTTTGCGGAGCTTGGAGATTCAAATTCCACAAATCCAAAACAAAACCCATCCTAGACATAGATTTCCAGAACTAAAATTTTAGAATTAATTCAAGGAAGATATTTGTTGTAACAGAAATTTCTGGATTTGATTTAAAAGCAGACCTCGAATTTTTTGAGCTGGATGCCAGCTGGCCTAACTCGTCCAAATTTCTTGACGGCCTCAGCTAAATCATTTTTTGTTATATCGGAAGGCAGATTTTGTATATATACAGTCTTAGACATGACAGCTGCAACCAAGTATACAGTCAAAGAACTTAACAGGAAAATTTCATGTTCTACTTATACTCTTAAAGAATCCATATGTACATACCTTCCGCATGGATATTGCTATTATCGCTCTTGTTACTATTGTTGTCGGTCTCTATTGAACCATTGCTGGAAGAAGATTGTTTTTTTGTCACACTATTAAAAGTAGGTGCAGGAGATGCGGAAGGCTGTTGATCAGCGGTTGCAGCCACTCTTATAATTCTATTACCAAAATTTTCTGGGGGAGAAGAAATTTTGCCCTTTTTTGCCACCTATAGAAAAACACACGGTACTTAGAGATCTTCAAAATGTTTAATAAACTATATCATTGTAAAAGGACAGACCACTGATGCATATGAAATTTTCTGGCCTTCATGTTCCACATTCTGGCTTGGGGTAATCGACGGCCTGGGAACTTCAGCAGCTGTGTCTGTGACTTTTGCCTCTGTTTCAACACTGCTTATTGCTCCTGTGCAAGTAGGTACCTTTAGTGGCTGAGGTTTGCAAGTAACATCAGCAAGTTCTGAGAAGAGAACAGGTTTTTAAAATAAAAAACCTCAGAGAATCAGATGTTAAAGTTCAAACATTAATTAAGCAAAAATTGATCAAATTGTTGATGCAAGGGACACACCTGGATCGTGGGCAAAGGAAGTAATTGTAGCTTTTTCATCCATATCACTAGCAGAGGAAGGGTTTAATGATTCTTGTGCATCTACAAAGTGGAAAATATCGTTCAAAACAAAATAGCCTCTTCCCTGCTTGGCAAGAAAGAATGTTTGACAAAAGATCTTTCTCAGTTTGTCCTTCCCAATTAAACGACCAGTTACTGCCAGAATAATTCCATCCATTAGAGAGTCTTGGGCATAGGCATTTACAATCTCCACCAAGCAGCCCTTATAATCTGAAGACATTATCATGTCTTTTATTCCCTGCACCATTTAATGCTAACTTATGTAATTCTCAAAATGGAAGCGCATAGAAAGATGAAAATGCACGACATACTAAATAAGAAATTTTTCTGTTAGAAATCTAAAATTTCATCCAAATCAGATGAAAAAAGAACAAACTTTTTTAAGTTTGCTATCTGATAAATCAAGAAAATGATATCACCAGTTACCAGTAGTAAAAAGGAAGTTTAAGCTTAGCCATAGCATGTAAGAATGAATATAAGCAGGTAAATTTAGAGTAGAAACTTTCCACAAAAATGAAAAGATCACATTATCTAAAATTAAAATTGTTAAGATCACATACTCAGAACTACAATTGTTAAATTTACACTAAATCCATCTACTTTGCTGGAAAATTTTAAAATATTATCCACACATTAAGAATGGTTTAGTATTAGAGCAGCCCATAATTTCATTCAACATGAATAGATAATATCAAGAACTGCTCTACACATATTATTACCAGAAAGATTCAGACAAAAAAATAATGCTATGAACTAAGTAATCTGAGAAGAAACAAACAAAAGTACACCTTCATCGTGCCAAAACAAACCGAAGTCAGCAACTCCGATGATTGATACCGACAAGAACAGCGGATGATGTCCGCTTTCACAGCTAAAAGAAGAAAAATGCACTGTATTACGGCCTTGAGCCAAGAACACTTACTTGCTTGGTTGTCGCTGAAGCCATGGAACCATCAAGCTTTGGCCATTCCAGCACGCTTTGGTCTTTATAAAATTTATACAACAGTTCAGGAGACTGATGAAGAATCAAATAATACTGAGCGACAAAAGCATTTGAGACAGATTGAGTGTCTAGCTCCTCTCCAAGAAATGTGCCTTCTGTTACCTGGATTGCCATCTCTGTAAAAAAAAAAAAAAAAAACTAGCACATCATTGCTGGTACTGATACTAATAAACGAGTTCAAAAAATCAAAAATCAAACGACAAATAGACATTAGAGCATATAATGTGAACAAGAAGTATATCCTGGTTTAATAACCATGTAAATATTCATACAAGACCAACGATTTCAAAACAAACATTCTGGCAGGAGAGGCCCTGTTACCATACATAATCAACGAGCATTCATTTTGAAAACAACCAAAAACATGTAAATTACAGACTTAGAACAGGCAACAGGATTATTCAATACATCTTTTGCAAGATCTTAGGTTCTAGAAAACAATAATTGTACGCGATAACCAACATTATGAGAAAGGCTGACAAACTCAATATGAATGCACAAGACCTTTCATCAACCAAACGACAATAATTGTACGCGATAACCAACATCATGAGAAAGGCTGACAAACTCAATATGAATGAACAAGACCTTTCATCAACCAAACGTAGTCTACCACAATAATTACAATTTAGACAAAAAAAAATTCAGTATAAAAAGTGTAAAATCAATCAAAGATCAAAATTTGCTATAAACCAAATCACTACATGCACTTAAGAGCCAAACACGCCAAGAAATCAGCCAATACAGAAACTCTAGACTAAAAATTCCAGTCTTTAACAAACAAATTAATTCCAAAAAAAAAAAAAAGAAAAAAGAACTATCTTAGATCCCAATTTTTATTTTCTTCCCAAAACCCTTAAATCCAAAAATCGGTACACATGAAAAGTAAAAATCCCATCTTTAACCATGCAATCACCCCCCCCCCCCCGGGGCCCCCAAAAACACCAAAAAAAAAAAAAAAAACCTCAACAAGAAAAGGAAAAAACCAATTCGAGTTCGTTTTTTATAAAATCCAAAAACTTATTAAACAAGCCGATGAGGAAAATTCTCCCCTTCTAATCAACAAGCAGAAAAACCCACATTATAAATTCAAAAAATCATAAACCCTACCAATTTTTTATGTTAAAAAAAAAAGAAACCATACAAAAGAAAATTTTAAAAACAATATAGATTCAGTACTACCTCGAAGGGCTGAAGAACCCCACAGAGAGATTACAAAAGACACCCTTTTTTTCTTTTTATTTTTTAAACAAGAATTATAAAGTACTACGAAAAATTCGGAGAATACTGTGAAAGAAAGAAAGAAAGGGGTTGAATTTATAAGAATAATTAGCCCATGAATTATGGGAGTTTTCCCGATGGGAGAAGGGAACAATTTTTTTCAGAAATTTTAAGGAAAGATTCTCTGATTTCTCTCACTGAATCCTATTTCATATGTATTTGTTTGACAGCTTATTTGGAGGGAATTTTTGTAATTGTGGGACCCCATAATAGTATATTTGGTCCCACTTAGTGATGATTTAATCAGAGTAGTTTTGGTCAACGGTTGAGATTGATGGGTTCACGAGGAGGTACAGAAGGTGGTCGCTGGTTTTGCTTGTTGCCCAAGCTCTACAATAAATAATACCACCGGGAAAAGAGGCCATAGAGAATCTCAATGGGCAATTAGGAGTTACTAATTTAATATAGTATTCTCTTTTGGTTGACAGCATGGGCTTATTTGGACTTATTATTTAATTTGCTATAATGGGACATAATTGTTGAATATATAAGTAGTTTCTTATTTTGGCAATTATTTTTCCCTCCGCCCCATTTTGATAGGTTTACAGGTTTTTTCACACAGTTTAAGAAGAGTTAGTTAACTTTATTGAAATAATGAATTAATTCTATGATGTTACTAAAATACCCTTATATTTATCATTAAATATTTACATTAAATACAAATAGGAAATTGCACCATAAGTCAAATTAATTCTATTTGATGTGTGAATGCACGGTTTGCTATGCACTTTCACTTATAACAAAGTAATTAAATAGGGACATTTTAGAGAACTTGAAAATTAACTACATTTTTCAATTGGAAAGTGGACTATAATTTGGGACGGATGAAAAAGGAAAACAAGCCTATGAAAATGGGACGGGGTGAGTATTAGTATAAACATTAGGGTAACATAAATAGTACTAAAGAAGACCACTAAATGAAATTGGAGTATTAAACTTACTTTTGGATAGGCAAATTTATATGAGATCAATTTAGCTACAAATTTGTCATTTCGATTAATATGGGTATGGCTTGAAATTTTTATGGATGAGTTTAAACATTCCTTTATTGCTATTGCTAATTTATTTTATATATTGCTAATTTATAACACACACAAACACACATTCTCTACATCTTTTAACAAACCATAACGGTGCTCATTGAATCTCATTGCATTTGGGATTTTGAGATATCAATCAATCTTTTAAGAAAGGGGACACGAGGGAAACAATTAAGGAGAATAAGCTTGTTCGATTAATTGAAGGGTTGCGAATAAGCTCTTATCATCGTTGAATGTACTGAATGGAGTAAAGATTTTACAGATGTTCTTTGAGAATGAAGAATAAAAGAGGCAAAATAACCAAAAAAAAAAAGATTGAGGTGTTCTGTTGTGTTCCCAAAAACAAAGGACTAAGTGCACCATTCTAATTTTTAACTCCAAAATGTCTAGTTTAAAGTTTAAACTAAGCAGCTGATTAGTTATTGTAGCTTTGCTTGCTTGTAAAACTTAATTGGGTAAAGTGGAGGATGACACGTAGATCTCCCATGACAATTCTTTTTTTTTTTTGAGCAATCCCATGACAATTCTTTGATTAGAACATTTCGTCTTGATCTTTTGGGTCGTACTTTTTTGGGGGAAAGCAAAGTTTTAAATGGCTAAATGGCTTTAAATTTTAGGAAAGAAAAAAAAAATGTTACAGTACTGAAAAACGATGAACTGCAGAAGTAGAAACAAAGAAGCGATTTTGGAAGCCCCCAGCGAGGATCGAACTCGCGACCTTTCGCTTACGAAGCGAACGCACTACCACTATGCTATGGAGGCGATAAGCAATATGTTTGTTTTGCTCTAACAATTTTAATAAATATTTCATGGGAATCACTAAAACTTTGCTACTCGGGACTCCCTTGCGCCTTTGTCTTTTGGGCTACCAATGCATTTTTTTTACAGAGATAATTGTGTGAAAATTACCAATAAGTTGTATTTTAGAATGTCAAAAGATTCCAAATTTTTTTTCCTAAGACCAAAACGTGTTATTTAGTTTTTTTGTTTTTCACATATAATCCCCACTAGGTCATGAGCATTATAATAGAAAGACTCTTTTTTCCCCCATATCAAAACTTTATATTCTAATAAAAAATAGCCATAATTTTTACAATTAAAACGTTTGGATGGGATAGTTCCTTAAAAAAATATTTTTAGAATGTGAGTATAACCTTTTCACCAATAAATCAACTACCGAGACATAGCACCTGGGGTGGTGAACGAATTGAATTAAATCGAACTTTAGAATTCTCGGGTTTAATTTGAAGATTTGAGCTCAAATTCAAATGTGAGTATAACCTCTGTATGAGTTTAAAATTTGAGTTCGAGTAATTGAGTTCACATAACTTAATATATGGTTAAAAAATTTGCGCGTCTGTGTTTTATGGACATGCGAAATTTTGTGTGACTTCATTAGCATTTTTCTGAATAAAGAATTCATTGTTCTGGGAGGTTGTTTTTGTTGGAAACAAAGGAAAATAGATTTGTTTTATGTATATAGATATTGTCTACGTTTTTGTGATTTTATCTTGGGAATTAGACAAACTCGATTGGCACTGTGGCTTGTAATGTGGTGCACATCTTATGATTATTATTAGGCAATACATTTTCTTCTTTTGTGTGATGTTTTTTTTTTTAATATTAATGTCCTAATAATTTGAAAAATTATATTTAATAAATATGTGCATAAAATAAAATATTAATTAAAAAAACATGTTTAAATTTTTTAAAAAATAAGTCCAAACAATAGCAAGCATGCACCGACTACCAATTCATCCACAGAAACGATGAAGATCAAAACAGAAAGGAAATTAGAGCTGACATTAAATTATCCATATAAGGATGTATTACTAGTACTAACTCAGTGACGTGACGTTTTTTCATTGGGGACAAAAATCTGAACACCTTCTCGTGGGAAATAAAGAGCTATTTTGCAAATAAATTACCAATAAACATCTATTCCAATGTGCTAAAATTCCTTCCCATTAGAGTTTTCTCAACCATCTTTGCAATCTTTTCTCAAAATGTAAACCTTTCTGCTAAATAGAACTCTTTTTTTTTTTCTTGAAAATTTAAGAGCTTGCCTACAAAGAATGCACATTTGTTTTTTCCATCCAAAAGTTTTAAGGGCTTTGGCCACAACAAAAAAAAAATTCCCATCAAAATTTTAACTTTTTCACCTTATTCAACATTTTACTGCCCCTTCAAGTCCTAAAAGTTGAATTTTTTCAGCTACTTTGGCAAGCTCAACAGAGCCGTGTTCTTTCCCTTCTCATTTTCATGCAATTTTGATGCTGTCCCATTTGTTTGTTGAAATTACTGAACAAATATTTTGATAGGAAAAGTCATCTATTCTATCAATGCAGGCATTATTTGTTGGGTTTTTCTGCGTTCTTACGAGAAGATTCTTGGGATTGAAGATTTGAAGTGTAGAAATGAACTAGTTGTACAGGCAAAAATAGCCAAAATTGCTGTTGACCCTTTTGTAAAGATCAAGTTTTGATGATATTTTCTAGCTTTTCACTTGGTGTTCTATTGCATATTTTTGGGTCCTGTTTGTTTACTAGTATGTGATGGGGCTGATGGGGTTACTCTTTGATCTGCTTGTTCTTTTATCTGTTCCAAGAAATCAAGAAATCCCAGAAAAAGTTAGGATCTTTCAACTGTCAACAACACCTTTCTCTGCGCATAGAAACTTGGTTGGCTCTTGTTGTCATCACTAATGCTAGTGGTTGGATCATTTTCTGGAGCCGTTTCTTGGAGTTTCCCTATTCATGGTTTACTGCTGTGGTTTCTATCAATATTTTTCGGCTATTGTTCAGGGTCAAGCCAACAATGCCTATCATTTTAGACTTGGGAGTGTCTCTGATGCTGCAATGGCTCATTTCTTGGGGTCATTTTGGATGGAAATGGGCATTTTTACTAGTTTTCACACTAGTAGCAATGGTCTTTTACAAGGGGTATTTTGGCATTATATTAGATGAATACGTGCATTTGATGCAGGAGAATCCAGACGCAAGCCAACTGATAGAACTTGTATATCCTCTGTCCCCCTTACTTCTTGGAGTCTCTTTGGTGGACATCTGTCTTATTAATGGATGTTTGCTGTTAATTGCATGGTTTTATCCATGGAATGATGGATTTTGCCAGTTTTGTCAAGATAGTGTTGGTTTTATTTTGATGAAGGAAAGTATTATTTTCTTGACATGTTACAATGTTCTGTGCTCTAAAAGGGGGGGATTAACAATTCCAAAAGTTGAAACTGGGAAGAAGAAACCTTTACCTATAAATCTCGAAAGAATCTCTTGTAAGTTATGGTATTTGGGGGACTACTTTCAGTAGGACGCTGACGGAGAGATGATGATGGAAAGTTAGAAACTGATGAATTTAGGATTCAGGGTGCATGCATAGGCAGTGCACAATGTCGGGTGTGCAGATGTGTTTATCAGTTTTTCACAAAGATTGCTTAGATTTTCTAATGCATCAGTTAAAACTCTAGTTCTCTGTATTTGTCCAATCTGCCTAACAAGGACTACAATACAAGTTGAATGAAACAAGGCTATGCCTTCTTACTGTCATTTGCTAGGAAGGCTGCAATGTCTTCTTTATGGTTCAAAATTGCTTCTGGTATTTCTATGGTTTTCTACTTTTCTTTGCCCAAATAGTAGGATTGTCAAGTAGAAAAAAGTAGGTGTTAATTGTATAAATTAAAGTTGTCATAACATCCCTTTATTTACAATTTACCTCTATATGCCCAACTAACACATTATCAAGTTCATTTTTGTAGATAGCTATTGTAAATGAGATTTAGTTCAGTAGATCGAAAGGTTCAAAACTAAATATTGGAAGAGTAGAAGAATAAAGTTAACAGAACTTTATTTTGTTAGGGACAAGAATGTGTTTTTCCTAATAATTTAAGATGTTAGGAATAATAACTGTGCTTCGTGCCAATAATATCATATGATACTTTTTTCTATGATAAAAAAAAAATCTCTTCCATTTGTAGGGAAATAAAGAAATTCTATTATGGGAGTTAATATTGGCACTTTCATATTTATTAATGATACATTCTTAGACTATTTATTTAATAATGTAAAAAGAAAGCAAAGATACCCTTGTTTTTCAATCCAATTAGGACTTTAAGAAACCATGCAATTTTTCGTTAATACAAAATTAGCTGGACAAGTGTTAAAATTCAGTATTTGATCAATCTCTCAAACTATATTTAAGTTTAGGTAGCCGATTCAAAAAGTAAAACATATACACGAAAACTTAAACCACTACTTGAATTTAATTTGAAGAAAACTCGTACACTTTCATACTAACAATAATTAAATTAAATTTGAACATAAATTTCGACGGGTTAAAAATTAAACAAAGATGCATTTCACATACAAAGTTTAAACTCATTATATAATTCACCACAACAAAATTGATAAATTTTCATATAAATTGCAAGTTTCATAAAACAAAAAAACTACTTTTGTTTGGTGAAATGATGTTACAACAGCATTTTACAACAAAATTAATCCATTGTGTTTATAGAAATTTATAGCGTTCAACAAGCAGTAAAGAATTGAGTTATGAATTTAGATTTATTTTCAAAAAATATATATATAACGACTTCGAGTTCATTTGGTCAGTCTTTCCTTCTCTTTGTCCCACAAAAGTCAGCAATTGCCTTTTGAATTGAGTTGTGGATTTAGGTTTATCTTAAAAAAAAAAAACATAACGACTTCGAGTTCAGTCGGTCAGTCTCCTCTCCCCTTTGTCCCATATCGGTGAGTCGAAAGAGTCCCACGACTCCTCTCAAAAACTAGCAATTGCATTTTGGTTGAGTTGTGGATTTCGGATTATTTAAAAAAAAAAAAAAAAAAGGCAGTAAAGGAAGCCCAGCATCACTGGAATCAGCCAACCAGCTGGGGAGCACTCAACCAGGCCAAACTTTTCATGTCAGCATCAACTCCCCAAACTTTACCCCACGCAAAAGAAAAAGAAAACGAAAGAAATGGAGGAGGATTTTTCCCATTCTTCAACATCATTTGGGCGGACCAGAAAGCAAATTCCTCACCAAAATGCCGACCTCTACTCCACTGTTGTTATCCACACTGAAAAAAACGACGCCGTAGAGGCAGAACAAGAAGGAGAAGAAGAACAACTGCAAGATCCCTCTTCAGATATTTATGCCACTATGGTCCGGAAAGAAGACGATGATCAAAACGACGATGATTCACTCCCACCTCT
Organism: Mitragyna speciosa; assembly: GCA_024721245.1. Classification (NCBI taxonomy): domain Eukaryota; kingdom Viridiplantae; phylum Streptophyta; class Magnoliopsida; order Gentianales; family Rubiaceae; genus Mitragyna; species Mitragyna speciosa. The sequence continues at coordinate 3,390,218 of CM045570.1, forward strand.
ACTTAAACGCCTCCCTAAAGACTTTGGCTTGGACCCCAGTTTGAATTTCGACGTCGACGATGACCAGTTTGACGACGGCGGCTCATCTGTCTCCGGTACCATGATTGTCAAAACGTCGAGCATTCAGAAGGGGTCACGGCTGCCGATGCAATTTTGGGATCGGAGTGAAAAGAGGGGTAATGATAATGCGGCAACGTATAGGAGGAAATTTGAGGACGAGGAGGAGGAGGAGGAGGAGGAGGAGGAGGGGAGTTTTTCGACATTTGTGGTGAGGAAAGGAGTGGAGGAAGAAGAAGAGGAGGAAGATGAGGAAATGGGATCAGGGACTGTGGTGAGGAGGACGAGAAGGAAGAAGAGCCGTGCAGGGAGTGCGGGTGGGACAATGAGTAGGGCGGTGGCAAGTATGCAGGCGGTGGGGGAGATTGGTGGATTTGGAAAGCAGAGGAAAGGTGGCAGTGGAGGCGGTGGGATGGTGGACGAAGGCGGTGGCGATGGGAGGTTAAGAGGGCATGGAAGTGGGAAAGTGTCGACGAGTTCAATTCCGGAGAGTGTGACTAAAGAAGATCCTGCAACTAAGTATGAATTGCTACATGAGCTTGGTAAATGTTTTCAAAGTCTCAAAATTTTTCTGTTTCCACAATTTGATAGCTTTTTTGTTGAAATCTGTTGATCCTTCTGGTTGCACTGGTTATTACATAGTGTAAATTATGTCTTAAGTCCTGTGTTATGGTGGTCTTACTGTCGTGTTTTAAAGATTGGAGCTTTTTTAAGCTGGAGCTCTAGTAGTTTATATACAGTGGATTGCTTTGTTATCCTGTTTTTGTGCATTTGACCAAAAAGTTCCTTTTTTCTGGATGCTACGTAATTCAGGTTACTTTTATGATAAAGAATTGGACTGACCTGTTGATCTATTTTGGAATAAATGATTTGATGGCTTAGAATGTTCTGGGTGTATTTTGCAACCTACTTTGTATATCTAAAAATTGGTTTATTGTACATTTGTATTAGGTAAGAGTTGTGGGGTTATATGGACCATGTGGTATAGAAGGTTGAAAGTTGTTGAGTTATTGAAATGCAGGGAAGGGATCATATGGAGCTGTGTACAAGGCTCGGGATAGAAGGACTTCGGAGTTGGTTGCCATCAAAGTGATATCATTGTCTGAAGGGGTACGTTTGGGCTTTATTTTGAGTTGTAGTATATGGAGTTAGTTTGTTGTGTAATGGCACTTGATATTTATACTTATGCACATTCAGGAGGAGGGATACGAAGAAATCCGAGGTGAAATTGAGATGTTGCAACAGTGCAATCATCCTAATGTTGTTCGTTACCTGGGGAGCTATCAAGGAGAAGAGTATCTGTGGGTATGGTCATCCTTGATTGCTGACATTTTCAAATAAATTACCATGTCACATGCATACACTTGTATATGATGTGTATGTATGTATGCTAAACACACAAAAACATGTATATACATACCTGCACGTGTATATATTTTAGTTTCTGTTGTTTAGTTTTTTCTAAAAATATCATTAATATATTTTACTTTTGTTTGTCTTGAGTTTCTTTTTCTTTTCTTTTTTGGTGTTCAATGGATTATGGACAGAGATTTTATATGCTTTAAGTCTTATGGGAAGTCTACTTTTTCACAGATAGTAATGGAATATTGTGGGGGTGGCAGTGTTTCTGACTTGATGAATGTCACTGACGAATCATTGGAGGAGTATCAAATAGCATTCATTTGTAGGGAAGCATTAAAGGTAACTTTTCATTCGGTTTCCCATGCATGGAAACTGGAACTAAGTAGCATGTATCAAGCTATTTAATTGTTGGTTGTTGAAGATAAGTTTCCTATGTAATCATGAAAGAGGAACTTACATTCTCTTCTTCCTATTTCTGGTTCTTGTTCATCTCCATATATATTCTTTAGCCTCTTTTTCCATTATGCATGGTGGTTTTTGATATGTTATTCTAAGCAATATATATTTTGGATTTGACTTTTAGTCTTTTATGTTCAAAGCTCTCTAAGATGCCCCCTCTAACACCATCACCCCGGGCACCTCTCTCTCTCTTTTTCCTGTACGTCGTTGTGGGTTTTTGACTGGGCTATGTTTGGTTTGTTGTTCTTATGACTGTATCTTGAGATGTTCTTGCCTCTTCTGTAGGGTTTATCCTATTTGCACTCTATCTTCAAGGTACATAGAGATATTAAAGGTGGTAATATTTTGTTGACTGAACAAGGAGAGGTCAAGTTGGGTGAGTAATCATCTTTGCAGGTCATTTTTGTCTTCCAAATGATTGCTCTTTCCCTCTTTCATCTGGTTTTGATGTCATGCTTGTTTTTTTTGTTTTTTCTAATTTGATTCTTCATGCACTCGAGTAATTACAAAATTGAGGTTTCTTTTAGCTTTCAATTTTTGGGTAAAGTAAAAGATGAAGTTGATTTCATTTTTGATATTTACATATGATAGAGTCAGTCAATCACTTTCCTTAACTTCTTGACAACATGAGCAGGTGATTTTGGAGTTGCTGCACAACTAACAAGGACTATGTCCAAACGCAACACGGTATGACTATCAACTTCACTGATTTGTTGACCGAATACTTTAAGCTTTCACCTAGGAAAAAAGAAAAAGGAAACCACAGAAGAAAACTTCAGTTGATTCATCCACTCTGCTAGATTAGTTAATTTATACTCGTAATTTATTTGTTACTTGGAAGATCTTTCTATTGACATTTACCGGTTCTCAGTTTATTGGCACACCTCATTGGATGGCTCCTGAGGTTATTCAAGAAAGCCGTTATGACGGGAAGGTACTATCAGTTTTGTCATGTCTGTATCCCGTTACAGTGGATGTGATTATTTGTTTTTATTTTGATATTAGGCTAATCAACAATAGGCAAGCAATCTAACTCATGGATATTCTGAATACAATCTTTTTCCAGGTTGATGTGTGGGCTCTTGGAGTATCTGCTATTGAAATGGCAGAGGTACATCCTTTTGTTTTTATCTACATTATAATAATATGTTTCTGTAAAAATTTCTCTTTCCATCGATCGAGGTTTGCCCTCTTCCTTTGGCTCTCGTCATGCAGCCAAAAAATTGTACAACAGGGCCTTCTGTCAAATGTTATAATAATAGCGGTATCATATGATAGCTGACAGGTTGTAACTTTTTCTGTATATTTGCTCAGGGTTATCCACCAAGAGCCACTGTTCATCCAATGAGGGTTAGTACATTAATTTGAAGCATTTTGTTTTTTCTATGCAGGTTAATGGTTTGAAGTTTGATCATAATTGCTATTAAACTGAGAATGGATCAGCTATTGTTAACTTGGTATGGCATAATGGTTACAGGGAAAAGAAAGGGGGTATGGTGTTAAGAGAAGAAATTAAATACGAATAGATATCTTTTCTATATATAATTTACCTCATTGTCTAAACTATTTAAATTATATATGTGACAAAAAATAGATTTACTTTGTATACAGGATGTGAATTTAACAATCAAATGGCATGCTTTCTGATCAGGGATGATATGCAACTCAAATGGATTGATTCAGAGAAACCTGTTGGACAGAAATTAACAAGCAATATTTCTTCTATGCTTGACAATGACAACTTAATTAAATAAATCATTGGTTTTTTTGTCCAATGACTCCAAAGGAATTTTTATGCAATGTATTGGATTCTAGTTTTGCATAAATGGTGATCATGACAAGATTGGTTGATTTATGAAAGTAGGTTTATATGTAACTGAACTTGTCATATCTCCGTTACCCCTGATATTTTTGAATCTATTTAAACGAACTTGTAAAAATGTTCATCCTCCTGGAAAATAAATTGTTTATATCTTTGCAAGAATATTGAAACTGGTGCCTGATATTTAATTTGTTAATTTAGGACTGAGAATTCATTGGGCCTAGATTTCTGTATTCCTTATATATTAAGTATGCTTATGAATCTGATTTATGGCATTTTGCGGCTTAATTAGTTTTTGTGGTGCTATTGTTTATAATATTGATAGAACAGCTCCAGTGCTTGAGGATAAAGAGAAATTATGGATCTGATTTAATGAGTTCTCTTCTCGTGACAGGTACTGTTTATGATATCAATAGAACCAGCTCCAATGCTCGAGGATAAAGAGAAATGGTTTGCCTCCCATCCTTATGAAAGCTAGAATTTTCCCCGGAAGATTCACTCAGTAATATCTCACTGATCTTGATGGCCCAGAAAATAGATAAATAAATAAAATAAAAATTGGCATTTACGTGATATTCTTTGTGGTCAAATGTCTCCTCAGCATCCTATCTTATTAATGGCATTGGTTTAAATGCAATTTTTGTTTGGAGCTTATATAGAAATAGAAAATTAAAGAACATCTCCATGTCTATAAATTTTTGCAATTTCTGGTTTAAACAAAACAATCTGTTCTATCTGATTTTTCTATTCTTGTTTTCTTACAAATCCTTTCATCCAAAACCTTTTCCTGGTGCTTGGAAAATGCAAAGTCCTTGTGACATTTGGATAGGGATGTGCACGAGAGTTATTAGCTGATAGTATCTAGATACTTCAGGTTGTGATTGATATAGATTACCCACACTTAAATATCTTATTGATGCAGGTCTCTTGTGTTTCATGACTTTGTAGCAAAGTGCCTTACTAAGGATCCACGGCTTCGTCCAACTGCAGCTGAGATGCTAAAGGTACTACTTCAGTATTTATGCAGTGTTTGATTCTTTTTCTTCCTTTTCACCATGTTCTTTTCATACTTCGCGTTAATTATGCTATAAAGGATTAAGAAATGGCTAATGATAAGAAGTTGGGATGCCATTTTAATTACAATAACTCTTTAACAACTTACATAGTCTTACAAAAGGAAAGTGTTGTGTTTAAAAAACCCTGCTTTTCGAACAAAACAGGAGGTCAGTCTTCAGTGTGGATGCTGAATTTGCTATAAGAGTATCTTTTGCCTAAGGCTTTCCCTGATAAGCATATAATTTGGAAATTCATCGTTATGATGGAGTTTATTTTCCAGATTTGAATTCCTTAGCAGAGGACCTCAATGAGATCCTCGGTCACAGTTTTGATATTTGAGAAAATTAATCTGTATACTGTGTAATAGTTCTGTTATATGTGAGACTGGCCCAAGTAATGCATAATGTGGGGAATAATTTTGATATTTGAGAAAAATAATGTATAAAATGTCTAACAGTTCTGCTATATGTGATATTGGCCCAAGAAATTGGAGAATTGAGATAAAATCATTTTATCTTTTTGGTCGGAAATTTAAGAGGTTCTGAGAAAAATATAGCAAAGTATTCCCATTTTATCTTTTCAGTTGGAATTTTAAGATCTCGAGAGTTGAGATTAAGAGGAATGTATAAACCAGTGTTTCAGTGGATTGCTAACTGTTCTCTTACCGATCCCTTTTCCTTTCCCTTCCCCTTTCCCTTTCCCTTTCCAGTTCCCTCTCCCCAGGAAAAAGAGAGCAAACTATTGGGAAGGTGAAGTGCTAAGAAAAATTGCTGGGGACTTTATAATACACTTGTATTTTACATGCTAATTTATGATTTATGTGGATTATATATTGGATTCTGAGGTTGACTTAGTCTCTTTTATTTTGTATTTTAAAAGCATAAATTTATTGAAAGATGTAAAAGTGGTGCTTCTGCAATGCTACTCAAGATTGAGAAGGCAAGGGAGATCAGGGCATCCATGGCATTGCAAGCGCAAAATGTTACTTCAGGACCATCTTTACTGGGAGATAGTGTATGACTTTATTTCCTGAAACATTTTATTGCAAAACTGATTGGGTGGTTATCCTATCACATATATATATATTTTTTGGGTTTTGTTCAGCAACAAAACTAATTCGTTTCTCTAGTTTTCTTGTCCCTGTTGCTCTCAAGCTTTTGAAAGTTTCATGGAGAATTGCTAATATTTGCAGCACTTGGAAGGTCCAAAATTGAATGAAGATTATGGAGATACTGTCCCATCAAAGTCTCAAAATGTTGCTCCTGATCTTGCTAATGGAATACCCGCAGGACATATATCTGATAAAGTGGATCCGGTTATGGAAGGTAATCATGTCCAGTCACAGTTTATTGTCTCTATATTAATATGCTATGATTGCTCCTCCTCAATTCAATTGTTGCTTGCATATTTGCTACAGATAAACATAATTCTTTTATGGATATGAAAATATTTACATTAGAAAATGGACTTGTATATTCAATGAATTCTTAATTTGGGTAGTGTTACTGTACTTTGTATACAAGTCTGTATGTGCACTTCTCAAGGATGGGTGACACTTGCTGTTTGTTTTCCTCTTGAGTTTCTTTTGTGCACTGATATATGGGGGCACTTCTAAGGTGGGTGGCTTGACAAGATTGCAGTTTCTCTTGACCAGGTGATTTTGGGACTGTCATAGTTCGGGATGGAGTTGAGATAGATATGACGGCCAGACATTGCACAACAGTGACTAGTGCAGAAGCTTCAGGACATGTTAGAATTCCAGACGTAACTGGTGGTAGAGATAAACCTATAGAATCTGGGTAATTCTTGAAAACTTTACACGCAAGTGTGGCTTTTTACCTGACAACATAAAGAGGAAGGGAAATACGGAGAAATCTCTTCTATGTCATTTATTTTGACTTGTGTGTATACTCGTACGCAAACAAATGAAGGATGAAGCTTGTTGCTATCTGAAACTGGACCTTTTGCATTTTATATCTTCCACTTTTACTTGTTGAAGAATGTAAAAAGACAGAGAGCACTAGAATGAATTTGTTTGTTCTCTATTCTATCCTCTTGCTGTCTTGTGCTTTTAGTAAACAAAATATTTACTCACTGTGAGGTCTCACAAACCCGGAATGCGTGTGCTTGTTGGCCAGGATGGGTGACACAAGCAAAGTTGTTTTCCCAGTTGGAGGAACTATAGCTGTTGCACAGTCCATACAAGCTTCTACTCCTCCAGTCTCTGGCTCTCCTGAGCAAAAGCTGGATGCACATAGCAACGCCCAAGCAACTGCAGTTGCTGCTGGTGTGAGCAGCAGTTCATTTATGAGTGAAACTGTGAGCCGGAAGGCACTGGATAAGGTAATTTTTGTTTTCAAATTAGAAACTGATTATCATCATTCCTTCGAAGATAATGAAAGATAATTTCATATTTATGCGTTCAGAATTTCCATCAATCCTATGTGAAATATGGTCCACTGTAATTGAGCTTGCTTATGTCTTCCCTTTGCTTCTTTCCTACCTTCTTGCTGATTATTTTGTTTTTGTCCTTCTTGATGGTATGCTTTACACACGCACACTTGTGCACATATAAAATGTTTTGATGTTTGGTTTGGTTGATGAAACTTGGGTCCTAGCTCATTTGGAATTTATTTTTGTGGTAGCTGTGGTCAATATATTCAGCGGGGAACACTGTGCCCATTCCATTTCTTAGGGCGACGGATATATCACCTATTGCTCTTTTATCCGACAATGTACTTGGAGGCCCACGACTGGATGATAGCGGAAGTATAGCTGTTGAAGCAATTCAGGAACTTTTCACGAGTGATCCTCAGTCTAAAAAGGGCCGCAATAGACAAACTGAGGTCCTTTTTCTTTCGTACTCTCTCTCTCTCTCTCTCTCTCTCTGTGGCTTCTATATGGCGTTTCTCTACTGTTGCAGGTACCTTTACCTCCCAGCGTATGCCAGAGGCTCACTTCAAGTCCTACTTTGATGAACCTCGCTCAGGCCCTGGCGTACCATAAAATGTATGTTCTTTTTTCTGTTTCTCTTTGTTCTTAGAATATATTTCTATTTTCTTCAAATGAAATGAAATTCTTCATAAACACTGTGTTGAACGTTAAGTGGAAAGGAAGGAAGAAATAAAATAAATTTGTTACTTGCTTCCCTTTTTTCTTTTCTTTTCTTTATTTGTTGAAATTTTCCATTTCCTAATTGATCCCTTCATAATATGCTTCAGGTGCTATGAAGATGTGCCACTTCAGGAAATGCAAGCAGCACAAGAGCAGCAAACCATTCAGAATCTTTCTGATACACTAAGAACTATTTTGAGATTGTAGTCAGAACGTGTGTATATTTGCAGATTAACCCACCCTCAACCTCAGTCACCAGGAAAAAAATTAAAAAAAAAAAAAAGGTTCCTAGTCTTACGAATTGTACTGCGAAATTTTGTCTTTCATTCTTATTTTGTCAGTAACCAGAACATGTCCTACTAGGCTACTATTGCTTATATATATTCAATTAATTATTTTGAGGAATAGTTGTGGTAATTAATTTTAGCTTCTCTGATATCTAATTGCCATATTCTCCACTGAGTGTGATATCGAATTGTTCTGGGTTTTTGAACATCATGCATTTCTCAAGGATTAATTGGTATATCTCTGGCTACGAAAATTGATAGTTCTTAGTTATGAACAGTCATCACCCTATTTTCATCTGATGAAATGTCATCTGTTTCATATTGTTTATGCACAAAATAAAAAAAGAAGCAAATAAAATAAACCTCGCCATATGGGAGAGAAAATCATTCGTCCCAAGAAAATGTGTGATTTTTATTGTCCTCGAAGGAAATATTCTTTTTAATGTAAAGCTTATATGATCAAGAAAACCAACAAGATATTTTTAAAAGATTTTTAAACAAAGGTTATCATATCATTTATTGAATATGTGTTTGTGAAATGAAAAGGTTATTGAGGAACATGTGTGAAAACATAGTTTTTCTCAAAAGAAATGCTTAAATAAACAAAGCCGTATAATAAAAAATAAATAAATGATTTCATTCAAGAAAATGTGTGTGTGATGATTTTCTAAAATGTTTTTAAAACAAATGTTATTGTATCATTTCCTGAATATGCGCATTTGTAAGATAAAAGACCGGTTATAAATGATGTTTTTTAGAAGTTTTTGATATAAATAATATCGTTTCGCATTTGTAAGAGAAAAGAATTGCTATTAATAATGTATTTTAGAATTTTTTTAAAAATAAATGTTACCATATATTTCTTGTATATGTGTTTTTGTGAGATAAAAAGGTTGATATCGATGACAAATATGTTTGAAAAAAATAAGATTTAGAAAATAAATGCCTAAATAAACAAAAGCCATATAATTAAAAAAATAAAATGATTTCAGTCAAGAAAGTGAGGAAAATTAAAAAAAAAAGGCCCAAAGAAGAAAATAAGAAAAGAAGCATCAAAACACCAAAAATCAAGAACCAAAAAGAAAGCACCAGCAACAGCAAGTTTGTACCAGAAAATTGCAGAAACTGCGTCAATTTCCATCATCCCTCAACAAAAAACAAAGCAAAATATGAGAAGAAAAGGCACTAGCAAGATTTCATCTTTATTGTTGTACAGAGCTCCAAGGACCCTTTTCTTCTCATCACCAATTTCCCACCAAATTGATTGCCATTATCATAATCTTGCCACTGGGACACCAGTAATACAAGGGCTTCAAAATTTTTGTGCCAAAGAAAAAAACGAGCTTTTCTCAAAACGCACCTCGCTTTTCACTTCTTTAATTGCTCTGCGATATTTAAGTAGCAGTTCTTCTGAAATCATCAAAGCTGAAGGCCATGGTGATCTGAGAGGTCTCTGTAGTAAGAAAATATTGTAGCTTTTTCTGGGATGATACTTGTTTTTGTGGAGTTAATTGTTAGATCACCACGTGTTTGATCTTTTGTCTACAGACAGTTTAGGTGGTGGTTGTTGTTGTTGTTGTTATAAAATTCACCGTGTTTTAAAAAAAAAGAAAAACTTTTTGCCTTTATTTATGAATTTAAGTATTTTTGGATGTAATATATGTGTTTTTGTTGATATTAGATTCTGATATTGTAATTCTTGACTGGCAATGCATAAAAAATTCTTATTACTAATGATAGTGGGATGATTTTAGTTCTTCTACATTGTGGTTCTAACGTCTGATTTACTTTGATTTGGTAATTTAGTGTCATGCCCAGTTGTGAATGTGCATAAATACCTATGGTTGAAGGAACTTCATGCTGAATTCTTAAATTTTGTTTGTTTGAGAATGTGTGATTGTTATGGTGTAGCTTTTTTGGGTGTTGTTTGAATTTTTTATTTTTATTTTTAATTTTTTTAGGCATTTATGCATCTTTGTTTGAATTGTAGACGAGAAGGATATTGAGGTTGAACCCATTGATTCATGGGAAGAAGAAGAGGAAGTTGAGCCTAAGGTATGTATACATGTTTTGAACTTGAGTTCTGATTTACGTTCCACAGTGAAATTTGTACTTAATGACCGGGTATCAAATTAGATTGGCGATGGTGGTGACGGAGGTGGAGTGGTTCTTCAAAATTGTCCTTGGGGTGAAAGGGCACTTTCCATCGCTCATGAGTTGCTGCTGCAGTTTGGTGATGACATGAAGCTGTTCGCCTTTAAAACCTCTCCACGAGGATACATTTATGTCAGACTCGATAAGCTATCAAATGAGTAAGATTATCATTGCATTAGTTTCTATATGCTGTTCAAATTTTAAAGTCCTCTTATCTGTGAGAAGGGTAAGAAGCTTTTACATTGTTTTGGCAATTTGAATTTCTTTATTTTCGGATTAATCATGAATTATTTACCTTCCCGACTCTTTCAGTTTGAGCATAAGCAATATATGTATATATTTCATCTGCCAAGGGTGTGCATACACTGCATCTACTTTTTTCTACTATTCGTTTTGTCTTCCTTGTGGGAGTGTTTTAGTTGACTTCAAAGATGTTTAGGTGCAAGAAAAAACAACCATTCCTTTCTCATCATCAACGAATGGAGTATTTATCACAGCTCTCCAATTGTGTCTTTCTTGTGGTGTAGCTAAATGAATCATTTGTGGAAGTACTTTCTGGACCATATGAAATCATACATAGTTGAAAATTAATGTTTTACATCAAATTATATGTTTTCAATGTAATTTACCAAATCAACTAGTATGTTAATATGTTGGTAGTTAAAATTATGAATGTAGATTAATTTGTGGATTGTCTATTTTTTGGAAGTGATGTCCAAAAAATTTGTGCTTAACTTGCTGTTTTGTATCTTCAGATATGGGTGTCCAAGCATGGATGAGATCGAATCTTTCAGTAAATGGTACAAGGCAAAGCTTGATGAAATAGGAGCTACTGGAGAAATCCCAGATGATTTGGCTCTTGAGGTAATAACTTTTTTTCCTTCCTTTCTTTTTTCCTCTTTGAATATTGCATATGGCAACTGATTGTCATGGTAATCATTTTTCATGACACTAATCAGCTCATACATATCATGTTTTTTAACTTCTTTAAGGTATCCTCACCTGGTGCTGAGCGGCTACTTAAAGTACCAGATGACTTAGAGAGGTTCAAAGAGATGCCTATGAGAATTAGCTATGTTGAAAATATGGAGGCACAATCGCCAGATAAAAACGGAGTCTTCCTGCTTGAGTCGATTGAGATGGAATCAGGGTGTTGTGTGTGGAAGTTGGCTGATGTGAAGGAAAATAGAGACCCTTCGGCTAAAGGAAGGCCATTGAGCCGTAAACAGAAAGATTGGAGATTAAGACTGCCATATGATATGTTCAAGAGGGTAACTTTATTCCTCGATTACTAATTTTCTTTTTTCAGTTTGTAGGATACACAGGCCACATGTTACTTGGCTTAGGTCTATGGCCTCTCGAGTGACATAACTTCTTGCTTGCAAGTCCCAATTTTGATGACCTTTGTCAATGTTACTCAAAGAGGCATATCTGCAAACTTGTTGTAACCTACAACGCCGATCAAATTTAAAACTGAGTTTATTATGGTCACATTTGCGTCTCAAGGCATGGTACTTGCCTCTGTTTTTGCTATTACGTGAGCCATGTTCCATCTGTCAATCAGCCAAATCTTGAACGATAAGATCACTACTAATCTTCGTAACTAGTCTTGGCAAATAATGTTCTAGCTTCATGGTCACATAGTCGTCTTTCGAGTGAAGTCCTTAGTCAGAATGCTGTTTAAAGGTGCAATTTGGCAAGTCAACTAATTTAGTAGGTAACCTAGTGAACTGTGATGCATGAAATCAACAACATAACAGCACTTATCTTTCTGGTGGACCATGGACACCAACATTAGGCAGTGGCATGGTTTAGAACCCAACAAATCTCCAAGCTACTAGTACTAGTGGTTCCAATTTGGGATCCATTATAAACCTGTGGTCTCGTTTTGTGCTTTTCCAGCGTCATACTGAATATTAATTTCTTCTACCCCAAAAAAAAAAAAAAAAAAAATTCCCTTGCCATTCCACTACTCCTTATCTCTCTGTTTTTCTCCCTTTTCCTCAGAAGAAGATTAACCGTGAACCTTTTATTTCCTATAAACATATGCAAGATGTACATTATTAATTAAGCTACTCCAATGAAATTCCAGCAAGTTGGTTTGTCTACAATTGATAAAGGCTAAGACTGCCTAGAAACTCAATATCAAAGCCAACTAGTAATAAAGCAGGAAAGTTAGAAAGCCGATCTATGGCTTATGGTTAATCAGAAAACTGCGATATCAACTCCAATGCAAATTCTAAGGACCCCGTTGGTGATCTAACTCGCACTGTTGCTCTAAAATTATTCTGTGGTCGTCTTAAAATATGTGGGATTTTTCTTTTGCATCTGCATACTACGTTGGAATTCGTGATGACTACTAAGTAATAAACAACTAAATATCATAATCATCTTGCTACTCTTCTTTTTATGCATCTTCATCATATTTTGACAACTGGATTGTTATCCATGATTAATCGAGAAAAGCATTCAGACGAACTAATTTGATTAGATAAAATTTTAAGAGCCCCATTACATTGTATATGACAGTCTTAGAAGCTTAATTCACTAAATTAAAAACTAAATAAATAAGCAAGCAAAATCAAAGAGGTATTTTGGGTAAAGGGGTAAAGAATAATAATAATTAAGCTTAACGCAAAATGGTCTTCAAGAATCAAAAATTTTTATTTCACAGAAATCTAGAAAAGTCATTCATCAGGGACAAACGAGCTAATCTTCTTCTACATAAGAAAACAAAAAATCAACATCAAGAAAAAGTGAAGCTGTACCTATTTGACAGGTCCCCTAATCTATGGAACAAGAAGAAGTCTACACTCCATGAATAGCATTGGTCCCAAAACCTGCAAGAGATTATTTTCCAATTCTTTCCTGTGATACAGACCTTTCCTTCATCATTAATTGACAAAAGCTTATTAGCTGCACAACACGTATTGTGAAAGGGTATATCAACTGTCCTATAGCTTTTGGGTCATTACCAATCTTTGTCAAGATTAAGGGTCTGTCTACATTTCTCACTTTAAAAAACAAGGGTTTGTTGGATTCTAATGAAGTATAGCAATCTAGTTTTATACGTATTGGAAAGAAAGAATAAAACCCATGTAGAGCCAACATGGACAAACTCTGTTGGACCACCAAATTCAGCTGTATCTTAACAAAATATCTGACCTATTTTTCACCTACAAACATTTCTCGTTTCCCTTGTGTCATTTTTTTTCTTTAGCTTTTACAAGAAGCAATGTGTTTTTGTCAATCAATTATTGTATAAGGCAAAAATTCATTGACTTGCATTACGGTCCAAGGAGATAAAATTAGGGATTAGACATTAGAATTAACGTTTGATATTGATGAATACACTGCATAATTGTGTAAAGAATGTGATTATGTAAAGGGTTGGTGCAAGATATGGTGAAGGAGTAGAGGGAAAAACTTAGAAAAAGACAAAACATGTTTGTCATGATTAATCTCGATTGCTAATGTTGGACTGATTTAGGATTGAGTTCCACAAGTCAAGGAATGCTTTGTATGATAATTGTTTGGGTTTTGGTTGGTTGGAACAGGAAAGGACACTTTAATGATGAGCATTAAATATAATAAACCTTTTCAATAATACATACTCTCTTCGTCCCATTTTGATAAGCTTGTTTTCTTTTTTCATCCGTCCCAAATTATAGTTCACTTTCCATTTGAAGATTGTAATTAATTTTTAAATTCTTTAAAATGTTCCTATTTAATTACTTTGTTATAAGTGAGAGGTACATAACAAACCGTGCATTCACATATTAAATGGAATTAATGTGACTAATGGTGTAATTTTCTATATTATATTTAATGTAAATGTTTAATAATAAATATAAAGGTATTTTAGGAACATCATAGGTTAATTTATTCTTTTAATCAAGTTAACTAATTTTTCTTAAGCTTTGTGAAAAAAATTATAGGTCTATCAAAATGAGACGGAAGGAGTATTAGGTTTAGAAGGTGAAGAAAAAATACACTTTTCTTCAAACACCTAGTACCAATGCTTTTGAGATAGCCTATATTATTCAGATCTTGAGAAAGGGAAGATGGTAGAATTTGAACCTCTAATTACTGAGGACGAGTTATAGAATTTAACCACTTGACTTATTATTAGTTATCACCTAGTACAAATGCTGGACGGATTTTATATTGAATAGGGTTATTGTATCTGCTAAAACTCCATGAATTTAATTTAATCATTAGAGCTGCATAGGGTGGTTGAATTGGCTGAAAGAAGAGACTTGGTGGAAATTCAATGTTTATCCGGTGATTAGCCACTTTATTGAATGAAACAAAGAAATTGAATCATAACACACAAAACACCAAACCCAAAAAATCTAACTTCTTGATTTCATTTATTGGCGTGTGTCAGCATTTGTAAATTATTGGTGGAGAGGTTCATATTGGACTAGATGGGAGTTGAATTTTGGAGATGAGTCCTGATTCTCATTTGCATCTTCTACTGACCAAACAAAGCCTCATTGACAAAATGACAAAAAATAAAAGAGTGAGATAACTCTTGAGAAAATAAGTACATTTTATTGACTTGGACCTACTACTCACATATGACCAAAACCTTATCTCATCTGAACAAGGATTGTTTTTTGGTTGAAAGATCTTTAATGCCAATTCAAAATCTATAAATCTAGATGCTGCCTTTTCTTTTCAAACCCCCGCTCCTCTCTCTCTCTCTCTCCCCCCCCCCCCCCCCCCCCCAACCAAAAAAAAAAAAAAAACTATGAGCATTTTCAAACAAATGGATTTTTCTATGGCTATTTTAAAAAGTGAAAACCAAGATATTCAGCAGTTGGCTTGAAAATATACACACAGATGCAAGTGCTTTTTTTTTTTAATTTTTCAATTATTTCTTTCTGTTGAAGTAAGAATCAAGAGACGTAGAAGATAGCATTAGCCAAGACAATGTTCATGGCTGATGCTTACCCTGAAATGTAGTAAGCAATACATGCAAGTTAAAGAAATGGGCCATCGATGATGTCAGGGGGTATGATAATGATAATGCTAGATTCCTGAAACGGGGGTATTCAAGTCTTGATTTGTCATGATGTGGGGTTTTGATTAGTTGGGAGCATTACATATCTTTTACTTTGAACCTCTCTAATTTGCCTCCACAGGTTGATATTGATTGCTTGAGATTCCAAACATCTCTTCTTGATGTGTTCATCATTATTTACTTTTTTTTTCTTTTCTTTTGGGTGGATGGTGGAGGTTGGATAAACTGAAGAAAATGATGGGCTGATATGATGTCTTCGCTACAGACACCTAGATAGGTGACATAAAGCTGGTTTTGTATTGAGTGTAGAATAGGTATGGATAGAAATGGCATATTTCACTTTCAGATTAATGGCAAAACAGAGCGAGCCAGCAAACTAAGGGAACGCTGACGAAAAAGGGAAAGGGAATTCAACACCTAATTTTTTTCACAAAATCCAATCAAACGGGAAATATGAGAATCTTGGTACAACATATCCACTGTATAATCCAACCATCAAACTCAAAGCAATTGCATTCACTGTGACCAAAATCCATCTGTCCTATGTTTAAGTTCAACTACAAGTACAATTAACTGTTGATTAAGACGATATATCAGACAATCACCAGTATGCAAGACCATGTTTATTACCAATCATTTTGGTAGATTGAAATATTTCACTGCAGCAAGTAAAGAAAGGATTGAGAAAGATTGAAGTCTATGACCTCAATATAATATAATGAGACACCCTTTGGTCACTTGGACATCTCTCGCATTCTTTTATCCTTATCTCCACTAGAAAAATAACAATAATAATCAATTCAATCACAGACAAACTCAACTAGTCAGAAATTAAACCTTTCCTTGTCCCACCCAAGCCCAGGCACGGGGAAAAATTACATATTTCATAGGCTAGTTTTTCAAGTTGATCAAGATCCCCAAAGGGGTAGATTCGGGGGGCAGCAAATGAACCACCACCTCATACAATAAATGAAGAACATATAAAAAGGGTCCATCTCATCAGTTGGTTTTAGGGGGACATACCTATGAAAATTTACATAAAGCCATCAATAGAGTGACAGATAATATATGCTTTTTTTTTCCTTCTTTTTTTTTTTCTTTTTTAAAACTAAAGTTCATAAAGTATCACTAAAAAAACTTGAAAAGATAGAACTAATGTAACAAGATAAAGTAAAATACATCAAAAATATATCACCACTTAGATTAAAATACTCTAATTGAAGTGTGCAAGTCACTAGTACACATGTCACAGTTCTATTTGAACAGGTGTTAGGTTCAACACTTAATATGATGGATATTAAACTCAATTAACTTCATTACATTAATTATCTTTTCGCTAAATCTCTTTCCTTAACAATACATAAAAATGTAATCTAATATAATATAATATGATAACATATAAAAGCTAAATATATTTACCTCATTATTTTTTTAATAATTTCAATATTATTAATTAATTATTATTATTATTTTTACTTATAGTATTGCAACAGACAGTAGAACCGCCAAATCCAAAGGCCACAAACAATGTACACAAATTACTATGATGACTTTAGAGAATATACAGGGGCAGATGATCTAAGAAAACTGAGAACAAAGTACACTTTTTAATTATTTTTCACTTTTCTTTCTTTCTTATCTGACAAAATGGTCATTGAAAATTTTCATTTTTCTGCGGCTGTCTGTCTCTGATCATCTACCCATTTACTTTCTACGCAAAGAGACAATCTCTGTGTGTGTTTTCGGGTGTGTAAACAAGAACTGTGAGTGTGTGTTTTGTCACCATCATTGGCTGCACGTGGAAAGCCCGGAAGGTAAATTCTTCTCTTCAGATTAGCAACTGATTTTATATTCAGTAAAACAAAACCAACAAAAATGTACCTATCAGATTATATCTGTACTGTTTTTGTCTATAAAATACATAAAAATACAAACTTTAAAATATTTTATGGACATATATAAATAGTGTTTGATACCAATCTTCTTCCACCTTCCTCTGTTTCTTCCTTCTCTACCGTCCGTCTCTCTCATACTTTGTAAGCCTCTCCTTTTCTCTCTTTCTTCCTTTATTTATTCAGTTTAGATTAGTTTCAGGGGGAAAAATTATTAGTACTTATCAAAATATGCACATATATTAGTGTTTCAAGAATATTTCAAGAATCCCTTTTTATTTTTTTAATTTTGCTGATCTTTACAGCTAGAGTTTGTTAATGTGGTGTAGCGTGAATTGGGATGCTTTTTTTATATGGGTTTTGGCTAATATTATTTACTTTTGCATTTTTGTTAATTTGCATGTGTGGGATTTCCTTGGTGGTGGGGTTGATCCATTGTTGATCAACATTGCAGTCTTCGCCAGGCTTCTGGTAATTTAACTCAACATGCAGATTATCTGGATGTTGTTAGTACTGTCTTTATTGTGCTTGTTACTCCAGAATTTTGAATTTGAATTATCGCCACAAGAATCAGTGACAATGTAAACAAAATTTGGTGGTGCTTTTGACTTTATGCTGCATGAGTGAAGATTGTTTCACTCAATTGTAATTTCAGTTATAATCAGCTAAAAGTGTGATGTTTTCTCATTTGGGCTCAATTCTCATTTGATAATTACCAAAATTTTGATTCATTTTTGTGATGATTGATTTATCATTGAGTTGGCAATGATGTTGCATGATTCGTTAGGACTGATCTTGGTTCCCTATTGTTTTTGTTTGTGTAGCGGAGCTCTGTTTTATAGTATTGTTGTCAGAAGTATGGCTCTTTATGGGGCTAAAAAAGATGGAAGAGAATTGAAAATTTACGAAAACACAGATGAACTGAGCACTGATTTGGCAGACTATATTGCGGAATTATCAGAGGCTTCTGTGAAAGAGCGAGGGGTGTTTGCTATTGCTTTATCGGGTGGTTCTCTCATTGGCTTGATGAGGTATAGAAATAGTGTATTGCTCTTCTGTCTGTTTGTTCCTTTGCCCTTCCTTTACATGATTTAACTGTTTTGGCAGTAAACTCTGTGAGGCTCCCTACAATAAGACTGTTGATTGGGCCAAGTGGTCTATATTTTGGGTTGATGAGCGTGTTGTGGCGAAGAATCATGCAGATAGTAATTATAAGCTGGCAAAAGATGGCTTTTTGTCGAAGGTACGCATTTGATTTGTTATTGGAAATTTAGATATGGTTATCCATTAATTTGGTAGCTTCTTCTCAAGGCTCGTATATTATGAATATTCTTCTTTGCCTTTGATTGTTGCATTTTTCTCTGCCTTGAAAAGTCGTGACCATTTTTTCATTGCAAATTTGCTGATTTTGTTTGAGATCATAATTTATCATTGGGTTTAATTACAGAATAATCTCTTGCCTTCTTTAGGGAATTTCTATATTGTTGTTGTCAACATTTAACAACAAAAATGCTCTTTTGACAACATTTTACGACAAAAATTCTGTTTTAACTTCTTAAAGGGAAAATTCAATTCTTCTGATTGCGTATTTGTGCAACAGAGCGCTCTTCTGTCATGGCAATATTGGCCTTTCATTAGTTGATTATGTACAAAGGCCAAGTGGCGAAAATGAACATCAGACAATTGTCGATGTCTGGTGTATTTATCTTGATCACGCAAAATGAAGCACCGATCTACAATAGGTTTTTGCACGATTACGTAAGGTTTGACTCTGTGGCAAGTGATGAATGCGGTTCTGTCCTTGTATTGTAGTGAATTATGATGTATAAAATTTGGGAACAGACGGCTGTGAGTGGGGAAGTAATATGAAATTATTAATCTGATTTCAATTTCCTTTGATTATTCTCCAGAGCTCTTGCGCTTCTCTTTAGACCTTCCTTCAGATTTTTGTCATAAACAATAACTTGAAAAGGATGCTAGCCTTCAATTTTTCAACTGGAGACTGTGTGATATTATCCTAGGTTCTAGCAAGGGGTAGAACATTTTAAAAATCTTACTTGATACTTGCTTCAGTCGTAATGCTCTTTATATTATCCATTCCCAAATATGTGTATATGTGTCTCCACGCGTATAAATGCATCTCTGTGCCTTGATGTATTTTTCTATGTTTTTTTCCCTTCCTTATATTAAGGCATAATTGGGGATAAAATGTCTAAAAAGAAGTTATAGAGGTCATTTTTTGAGTTAAAATATCTGAAAAGAACTGGAAATTTTCTTAAATATTACCATTGGATGCTTCAAAAGAATGTTCAGGAGCAAGAATAAGTGGACCTTTTAACTTCTCAGGGGGGAGACCAGTAGTTTTATGACTAGTCTTCTTCTCATATTCATGGCATTGCTTGGGTTGTGGAGTTTTGAGTAGCTCTATGATGTTACCAATTGAAGTTTACTAGGTGTTCTATATTGATTGCCACATATATGGAGACCACGTGGTTACTTCTCTAGTTTGTGACGCTTTACAATCATGACTAGGCAGTGTTCAAAGAATGAGGCATTAATGGAATTTAGAGAAAATTTGAGTTAGTAGGTTGATATGATCCAAGTGTTACTCAAGGAATGGCACGCCTGGTAATCTGAGAAGCTTTAATTTTCACCTTCAGAAATTTGCACTACTTTATGCTTGAGATAGTTTGGAGATAGGATGTTCCTCTTTCTTATGGTTGTTGAACTGCAACCAGGGGATGATGTTAGCAGGCCTATGCTGAGGCAACCACCTGAATGTCTAAAATAGGTAATTGGAGAATGAACGGCACGGTTATCCCATGGATCAAAAGATGGGAAGGGAATATTAGGGAGGGAAAAGTAATAAAGGGTAGTTGTTGAAGGATAACAATAGTCGTACTGATCAGAAAGACATTAGCAGCTGTTAGATATCCATAGTCATACTGATCAGAAAGATATTAGCAGCTGTTATCATTGAAATTATGAAGTAGATCAATTAGTGGGCTGCAATTGGTAATGCACTTTATGTGAACCAAGACTTATCTGGAATCCACAATTTTCCTTCTATTCGAGAAAGAAATTTCCTGAAACCTGAAATACACATTTCTGTAGGAAGGTTCTCTACATTTTATCAGAAATAGAAGTACTAAGCCCGATTATATTAAGTGCATTAAATATATCCCAAATTATGGCATATGTATCATGTATTGGCACAAGAGACTGATATGAGACCCAACTTTTGGGTAGGAAAATCATATTGATTTCTCGAGGAAAATGATTATTTTTTCTTGTAAGGAAACAATTCTTTCAACTGTTGATTGATTTGGGGATGTCACTGTAGCATCAAAAGTGTCCTTTTTGTCGGTGCAACAAAATTGGAATGTTATGCAACATAAATGGAGAAACCTTGTGTGAGCATCTTTGGTTTATAGTTTTGTTTTTTTCCTTTATCTCTGCATCATATCATTGTGAATCAGCATGTTTTGGAACATATATGGATAAAAGTTGTGAGCTTTTTTTGGTTTATAATTTTGTATCTTCTGCATCTTTGCATCACATCTCTATGCTAGGCATTTACCTTTGTTTTCTGCCATTATGTTGAATCTTGTCAAGTATGATGTAAATTTATTGACATTTCTTCTTTTTCAAAAGGCTGCTGTTCTCCTATCATTTGTTCTTCAGTTCTGTATGATTTAATGATATCTATCATTCAGGTGCCGGTTGTTCCAAGCCATGTCCATTCTATCAATGACACAGTGTCAGCAGAAAAAGCTGCTGAAGACTATGAGTTTGTCATCAGACAGCTTGTGAGAACTCGTGTAATCGGTGTTTCTGATATCAGCGACTGCCCAAAGTTTGACCTGATCCTTTTGGGGATGGGTCCTGATGGACATGTTGCATCACTATTTCCCAGTCACGCGGTGCTTGATCAGAAAGAAGAGTGGGTGACTTTTATCACCAACTCGCCCAAGCCCCCACCTGAGAGGATCACTTTTACTTTGCCTGTGATCAACTCTGCGTCCAACGTGGCTGTCGTTGTAACTGGTGGCAGCAAAGCTGAGGCTGTACACTTGGTAATTGATGACGCTGAGCCTGACCACCCGTCATTGCCTGCTAAATTAGTCCAGCCAACCAAGGGGAATTTGGTGTGGTTTCTGGACAAGGCAGCAGCTTCAAAACTTGACGGCACAAAATTTTCCGAGTAGGGCTTGGCACTTCATGCCTAAGTGTATGTTTGTATGTAGTGAAGGATATTGAAACTTTGTTGATTCACAGCTTCCTTTAAGGATATTTCTTTTTTGTTTCTTGTTTAGCCAATTAAAAAGGAGGTCTTAGTGTTGGATTAGTCTCTTCCCCATTTCCTGGCCTGAATTCTTCCTGGATGGGGATTGTAAGTGTGATATCCTTTTTGTTAGAGAAACCAATAATCAGTTGGGTCTTGATACACAAATCTTCCTTCTTTTGGTAGCGTTTAGGAATACTTAAAGTTGGATAATTCAGCAAGATAGTGATCTGGTCGAGTTCAGTGAATGTCTTGAGTTAGTCTCTTTGGAAGTGTTTGGATTAGTCTTTTCCTTCAAAAGTCAGTATTACGTCTTTTGCATGATATAGAGCATTGTTCTCTTCAATAACGCAGTGGAGACCGCCTGAAATCAAGGATTTGTGTTGTCCTAGGTTTAGTGAATGCATGCCTTTTGCTATTCGCAATTCGCAATTCGCAATTCAAACAGCATGATTTGTTTAAAGATTGGCAAAATGTGCTTCTCTCCAGTGCATTTCACATAACGCCTCCCCACTACACATCCAACCCGTCCCCATCTCCCCACCCCCCCGCGGAGGGAAAAGATAAACAGAAAAAGCAATAATGCAAAGGAGTGTAGGGTGTGACATGCGAAATGCGGTTTTTTCTTTCCTTCACAATTTTTCTTGAATCATGTTTTATCCAAGAAAATGAAACGTCAAAAAAATCTGTCTAGGTTACCTCTACCTCTTGTGTTGAACATCTTTTACATCACCCACGATAATGACTGCAATTGGGTGAGTTGGCCTGCGGTTTTCAATTGAAACTAGATCAAACACGCAAGCGATTAATACCTAAATACTTAATTGAGTTGTTCAAGTAATTGTTGATCAATCCATTGTTTAGTTGGATTGTTCAAGTAACTGCTGGCAAATCCCTCATCCACTCTTACCATGTGAAACTTGATATTGGCCATGATCCATCTTTCCCAACAGTGCCTTTCTTAACAACACTGCTTTTATCGTTAAGCCTATAACTTACAAATATTCTAGATGAAGAGAAAAAGGAGATGAACCCAGAAAAGAGAAAGAAGAGCGAAAGATATAAGTCTCACGTCACATCCGTTCACCGCTGGGATCTCTTACTCAAAAAGGAAAAAAGAAACAAATAAATAAAATAATACCACATATCCTAATATCTTATTGCTTATTTTAACCCCACGTTTGGTACACTGGAATGGTTCAGAATAGAAAGGTCATTCCACCCAGAATGCGTTCCCTCCCAGAATGGACTGGAAAATTTTTTTCAATCCATTGTTTGGTAATCCAAGTCAGAATGGAATGCATATTTATTTTCTAACGTTTGGTATAATCATATTTAGGTGTCAGAATAGAATAAAATATATATTAATTTGACTTAATTGCAGTTAATTATTTGCACTAAAATATAGTAATATTTTTATTTTGTTTGTTTATAATTCTATGCCTACAAAAGACGACTTTAATATTTTTAATTTTAAAATTCTTATATTCTTGCTAAAATTAAATCAATTATACTCTTTAATTAATTTTAAAATTTTTTATAATTATTAGCATTATAATTAAAAATGTGGAAAAAATTAATAATGAAATACATTCACAATTTAATTTAATTAATAAAAATTTTAGTTTTTACACATTTGCATAAATTAAAAATAATATTTTAAACATTTTTATTGCAAAAAGAAAAAAATTCTAAGCATATATTAAATTGATTAAGATTTAAAAATCATAAAAAATTATCAATTGAAGTTATTAAAAGCTTAATATTTTTTAAAATTTTAAAGATAAAAATTAGTGAATGTATTCGAGGAAAAAAAAATTAGCAGAAAAAAAGTGTGAGGATAAAGTGAACTCCTATTTTTAAAGCCTTTCCAAGATAAAATTGGAAAGACCTTTCCCTAGATTTTGTTGAGAAATGGAATTCTAGGTGGGAAAGACCTTTCCAACATAAAATATACATACCAAATATGAGAATGGAATGGACAAGTTAGAAAGGCCTTTCCATTCCACCCCATTTCTGCATAACTAACGTGGGGTAAGGTAAGAAGTTGACATATGAAGATGTTGTAGCCTGTTTGCCAACCAATTATCATTCTCTCCAAAGTCTAAAAAAAGATACAACAGTTGCATTTGAGGCAAGGTACAACAGCTAGAGAATCTTGACTAAGTAAACTTGTCTTTCAATGTGATAGATGTAGAGTTGTACAACGCTACAAGTTACGTCTACAGTGATCAAAAGAATGATTTGAAACGAAAGACAACGTTTACAAGAGTGACAAAATTTAGCGTGTTGCATATGTATGGAAGAGATGGACTAATAATCATAGCGTCATGCCTTCAACTAGCAGGTACCAACGTCTGATATTCCTTTTCTGTTATGGACCTTATGCCACTGGAATCAGGAATAACATCTTCTTCCATACCTTCTTTAGATGGGAAACCACGTTGCCTTGCCTGTAGCCACTGGTCTATTACTCCACAGCTTATGGCATACTTGATGGTGCGTTCTAAATAACCTTTATCAGTTATAAGGTGCAGCTGGACTGTCAACATTCTCATAATACCTGAACCATTAAGAAGGCAGCAATATCGAATAAACTCCAGTTTTTTAGGTAAGAATAACAAGTGAATTTTTATCTACTAGTCAAAATTATGTACCATTCCAAGCCTTTATGTATATACAGTAAACAAACCAAAGCAGGTTAAAACTTGTTAAATTGAAACCAAATTCTAAGACAAACTGATCCTTAGAAAGGCATACTTGCCCAGATCTTTGTGCCTGAATTTTTCAACAACATACTGGATCTGCTATAACATAAAATCACTCTGCCTGTTCAAAGATGTGGTGCTGTGGTAGGGCAAGCTTTCATAAAATCCTAAATTAGTTCTTTTTGCAGTGAAAGATTATTAGCAAGGAGAAAATCCGTTCAGATATTGTCAATGCACACTTGCAACTTTGGCTGCCATCATAAATATGATCAGAGTAGACATACTAAGTTACAAAACATCAAGTTTGGCAGGAGTCAATGCAGTGTGAGCAGGGATATGCCTACACACTAACTTCCAAAGGCACAGAAGAAAACAAAAACACAACAAGATGTGGACAGCTTTTTGGGTTTACCTGCAACAATGCCATCTCCAGACGCAGACATATCGGATGTATAAGAAGCGAGGGTTGCATCCTCCATTCCAAGAACAAAACCATTGTGCTTCTTAGTGTAGTAATGAAACTTTGAAGTCCCGTTTGTCACAAACAAAACCTTAGGATTTTCATGCCAAAGAGGAGCAACTACTTCTGGTGCATAATCAGCAAACTTAGATCTGTCATTATTTTAGGTGTCAAATTCCTCAGAAGCTTTGATCCCACAAAGAAATTCAAGTTCTTGCTTTGTGATCTCAATAACATCTGCAAGAGCCCATGCTTTCTGTATAAATGTCTTGGTTTCTTCAGCAGATTTCCATAGTGGGTAACGGTAAGTTAAGATCATAAAAGATAACTCCTCCCAATTTGTTTGAGATTTTGATGGTTTGCAGTATAGTTGATCGCCTGTTCCAGTCAAGCAAAGAGAAGGTGTTAACATAAAACATTTTTGCCTGCATGGATGGCAATTAAGACAATTACAAAATAGATGAACCGAATCAACAAGGTGCACTAAAATTGTTGATGAACAAAAAGATAATAATTATCCAAGATGTGAATGACAAGTCGGTAGAATATATAAATTATAATTGAGCTATGAAACTTGAAACTCGAAACTCGAACATTGGCATATTTCACAGAACGTTACATATTTCAGCATTGTGATCTCAGATACGAGGAAAAATTTTAGAAAATATTTTAAACTTAAGAGCTCATAGAATCTATAGATCGTCATGTGAATGTGAGAAAAAAATAATTTGCCAAAACCCTTTGCAAATTGTCTATGAGAAGTTGTATTATGGGGTTTTTAACACATAACTTACAGAATCTAACCGGAACCACACTCCTGAAGTGTGTATATTACAGAGGTCCATGCTAGAGAAAAGAATGGAGGTGTTTCAATTTTATTTGACTAAATGGAATTCAGTAGCTGATTCAAAAAATTTTAATCAGAATATTTTAAAAATTATTTTCAAACTTTAATAACATTTCTTTATGCTTAGCTTTCTGCATCCTCAGAGTTCACCTAATAGATTGTTACCTTCTTTGGTGAAAGTAAAGAACACTGCAATCAGGTGATCATTTTTGAACAGTTAATATTTCACTTAAAAGGTGAACAATACCCTGTATCTATTTGTACCTCTAAAAGTAAACTAAAATATCCTTCTTAATTAGGAAAAATTGGAAAAGAAAATTTAAAACTAGAAATTTCTTACCTCTTTCAAGACATCAATATTAATCTCAGACTTTAATAAGGAATCCTCTGCACAGGATTTAACAGTAGTCATCCTCGAGCCACCCTTCTTACCTTTTTTCATCTGTGACACAGCCGTAATTCTTTTGCTGTCTATGTGAATTGATCTGGTCTGAACTTTGTTTATGTTAAAAAAAAATAGCAAAGACTGACCATAGTTATCACCTCCAACTTTCCCCGTAAAGGCCACTTTACCTCCCAAGCATGCGAATGCTACATCAACACTACTTGAACATCCGCCAGGAGACCTAACAAATTTTATATTGCATCCTTGCTTCTTTCATGCATTTCATGATCTATAAGTCTGTTAGCATGCCTTCCTGCAGGAAGGCATGCTGCGCTGCCCCAAAGCAACAAACAAGAGGTGGCCAGCCATATGTGAAGCTGATATCCTCTCCCTCATCTATTTCAAGTTCTGCTTCCTGCTCACTATCTTCATGTGCAAGAAATGTGTCCCCATCCTGATCGCTAAATCCTGTAACACCATCTTGATCCACTGTATTATCAACCTGCTTCTTAGTTCTTCTCCGCCTTGTCACCTTCTTCTTTGTTGCTTCTTCCACTGGGTAATCAGTAGCCAATGCATCTGCCCACCACAAAATCACAAATTTTCAGCTCTCGAATGATTGAATTGTCAGTGAGCAAAGACTCTGAATCATGACACAATATTGATAGATTCCTCGTAAAAAGCTAAAACATTTTCACCTTTCTTCCTAGCATGTCTGCGGGTGTTCTTTGATCACTTAATTCTGAAGCAGTCTTATTTTCCTTATGTATTTGATTTCCGTCCACGACAGATACAGAACCATTTTCTGCATTTTCTGTTTCTCCTTTCCTTCAAATCCTAGCAGTGGCTCGTTTAGAAGTTTGACGAGTCTTTTTTTCCACAACATCCCCCAATTCTGACACCTCCTGTGCTAATTCCTCTGTAACCTCTCTCTTAGGAACAGCAGCAAGATGCCATCTACCTTTTAATCCAACATGGTCCGATTCCAAAGACTTCACATTTGGGAAAAGGGTCCATCTTGACTGCCACCTGCAAATTATTGATAAAAGTTGCCATCTTGATTTTTTCAATGTACTCAATTTCAGGATTATGAAGGCTAATCCAGCTACAAAAACAACATTTACAGAAAGCACGATTATGAGAGTTTTTTTATGGACCTAAGTCCTATAATTCACCTCGAGATAAAGCTCCATTTCAATTATACATATACACAACACACACAAACATAAAGCATAGCTACAAAACAATAAAAACTATGTTGAATTCTCCATGTTCACCATGTGACACCAAATACAAGATTAAAGACAAGAAACTACAAAAGAAAGAGCACCTGGCAGAGAAAAGAAATGGGTGTAGGACAAATAAGCCATCGGAAGAACAGCCTGCACACTTTTTTCTGCAAAACCACGAGCTAGCTCAATAGCGAAGGGGTTTAAAGGTGACACTACTGACAGAACTAGGAGAAAACAGGACGAGGGCTTTGCCTATCTGGGGGTTTAAAGTATATTTTTGTTTTTGCTTTTTGTTATCTTTTTCAATTTTTATTAAAGAAAACACATTTTCAAGGGCAAATTTGTTAAAATATTGTTAAGAAAAAAAAAAATTCGACAATTGTGAGCGTTCAGAGGAAGTTTTTGGAAATATAGAAGCGTCGCGTTTAGAAAACGCAGTGTTGAATTTTTTTTTAATAATAAACAGTATCTTTGTGTTTTTCAAACACGAGCATGAACAATAGCCGCGTTTGGGAAACACGGTGCTACTGTTCACGCACTATTTACCGTTCTTTTTCTTTTTTTTTTTTTCAGAAGAAGTTAGTGTTAAAGGTTTTTTGGATTATTGTTTAGGTAGATTTATAGGATTTAAGTAAAAGTAATTGAGGTAATTCAATGTTTGCATTGAAGAATTTTAGATTTAGAAATAATAAAGCTATAGATACCAAATTTTAATATACCACTAAATTTTTTAATATCTTGTGGGCTATTTTTTATTTTTCGAATGCGAAATCTAGTTTTTTAAAAAATTTTTCCAAAAGTCTTCTAACAAAATTGTAATTTCAGCACGTAAACACTTTTTTTGTCAATTTTTTATTTTAAATTCATATTTTATACCTTTGTACAAATTTCTAAATTTTGTAATTTTTTTAGGATGAATCACTATTTTTCTAGTGTACTACATCAATTCAAGGCATAAAATAGATCATTTCAATTTTTGGAATGCCTTTTTTTTTGCTATTTTTGAATCCCAAACTCATATTACATACTTTTAAGTATATTCCTAAATTTGTGATAATTTTTCGGGTTCAAAAAAATAACGATTTTGCCTCACGTATGTACATAGAAAAAATAATTTTTGAACTCGAAAATTTATCACAAATTTAGAATATACTTAAAAGTATGTAATATGAGTTTGGGATTCAAAAATAGCCAAAAAAGGCATTCAAAAATTGAAATGACTATTTTATTCTTGAACTGACATAATACACAGAAAAATAGTGATTCACCTAGAAAAATTTCAAAATTTAAAAATTTGTACAAGGTTATAAAATATGAATTTAGAAATAAAAAATTGACAAAAAAAGTGTTTACGTGCTGAAATTATAATTTTGTTAGAAGACTTTTGCACACTTTCTCTAAAAATCAGATTTGCACATTCGAAAAATAAAAAATGGCCCACAAGATATTAGAAAATTTAGTGATATATCAAAATTTGGTGTCTATAACTTTATTATTTCTAAATCTAAAATTCTTAAATTCAAATATTGAACTACTTCAATTACTTTTACTTGAATTCTATAAATCTATCTAAACTAATAATCCAAAAAACCTTAAACACTAACATCTTCTACCAAAAAAAAAAAAAAGTGAACAGTAGATAGTGCGTGAAAAGTAAGCGCTGCGTTTCCAAACACTGGCTACTGTTCATAGCATTGCGTTTGGAAAACGCAATGCTGCTGTTCATTTGAAAAAAGAAATTCAGTGTGCCACGCTTAAATTTCCAATTCTCCCTCTGACACTCATAATTGACGAATTTTTTTTTTTCATAACAATATTTTAACAAATTTGCCATTTTCAAGGGATATATGCATTTTTTTATGGCAAGTTAATGACCAAAACGTCCCTCAAATTTTTCTTAAGATTTTGTCAAAAAATGCACCCTCAGCTTTTTCCTATCCAAAATAAAGCAAGTAATATCCCTTTCAATCCCCTACTCGCTGCTACTCCTCTCAGATTCTGTCATCTGTTATTGATTTACTGCTGAAAAGTGGCGTTCAAAAGTTCATTGTGTTTGGAAGACCACTGTTTATTAATATTACTTTTAAAATTTCAATCTTTTTCGTAACCTTATAGCTTCTGTTTTTCATCTAATTAGTGAGACATTCATGGCTTTTAATCTGATTGATTCTGAAATATTTAAGCAGTTTTGAAGTGGGTTCTCAATCAAGGATTCAACTTTACTATAATGGATAGGCATGTGTTGAGATGAATCTATTGAAGAGCTTAGCTCCCATCAAATTTGTCTACAAGCGGTCCTACCACCTGCAGAGGTAGTTCTTTTTCTGTTCTTGTACAATGCCAATCACAAGATATTTGAGTTATTGGAGTTTAGGTTTTGTCATCTCTATATGGATATATCTCAACTATTTCAATTTTAGAATTTAGAAATTTGTGTTTTTGGCTTTCCCCTAGTGCAAATTACTCCTTGTTTGTCCAAAATTAGCAAAAATGTTATATGTGGACTATGCAGCCTATGAAATAGAAGAAAGTTTCTGTCTTTTCTAGTGAGAAATGAGGCTACGGATGCATTATTAATATTTATAATCTTTCTTGTAGCAGTATGCCTTTCATTTTTCCATTCATCTACTGATGCATCAGTGGAGGTTTATTCCCTAGATCAGGAAGTTGTTATTGCTTTGGGGAGCAATGTTGGGGATAGACTTAACAATTTTGATGAAGCTTTACAAGCAATGAAAAAATCAGGTATACAGATCACAAGGCATGCTTGTTTATACGAGACTGAGCCTGTTTATGTGACTGATCAGCCTCGATTTCTCAACTCTGCAGTAAGAGGCATCACAAAACTTGGGCCTCACGAGTTGTTGGGAGTGCTTAAGACAATTGAGAAGGCCATGGGTCGTACTGGTGGAATTAGGTATGGTCCAAGGCCGATTGATTTGGATATATTGTTTTATGGAAGGTACAAGATAAATTCTGAGATTCTCACCGTTCCACATGAAAGAATTTGGGAAAGACCATTTGTAATGGCCCCGTTAATGGATGTATTGGGCAGAGATATAGACAGTGATACAGTTGCACACTGGCATTCATTTGCAAATCATCCTGGTGGGATTTCTGAGTCATGGAACAATCTTGGCGGTGAATCTCTAGTTGGGAAAGACGGGATGAGAAGGGTTTTGCCAATTGGAAACCAGTTGTGGGACTGGTCAGAGAGAACTTCTGTTATGGGTATTCTTAATTTGACTCCAGATAGTTTTAGTGATGGGGGAAAGTACCCAGTACCCATCTGTCGAGGCTGCAGTTTCTCAGGTTCGTTTGATGTTGTCAGAGGGGGCTGATATAATTGATTTTGGTGCACAATCTACGCGTCCAATGGCTTCTAGGATTTCTGCTGATTAAGAATTGGAAAGGTTGCTGCCTGTATTAGAAGCTGTTACACAAATGCCAGAAGCGGAAGGAAGGCTTTTGTCAGTGGACACATTTTATTCTCAGGTTGGTTTGGAAGCAGTGAAAAAGGGAGCTCACTTGGTAAATGACGTATCTGGTGGAAGGTTAGACCCTGAAATGCATAATGTTGTTGCAGACCTCAAAGTTCCCTATGTTGCAATGCACATGAGAGGTGATCCATCTACAATGCAGAATGGTGAAAATTTGCAATATGGTGATGTCTGTAAAGAAGTTGCAACTGAGCTGTATGCCAGGGTTAGGGATGCTGAGTTATCAGGTATTCCTGCTTGGAGGATCATTATTGACCCTGGAATTGGATTCTCCAAGAAGACTGAACATAATATTGACATTCTCATGGGTTTGCCAACCGTACGAGCTGAGATTGCAAGGATGAACCTGGCTCTATCACATGGTCCTATGCTGATAGGACCTTCTCGAAAAAGATTCTTGGGCGAAGTCTAGTGCTCGCTCTGCTGTAACCGAGAGAGATCCAGCAACTGTTGCCTCTGTGACTGCTGGAGTTTTAGGTGGTGCTAATGTTGTGAGAGTTGACAATGTAAGGGATAATTTAGATGCCGTGAAGGTCTGTGATGCAATTCTTCAGAGGAGTAGATAGTTTTCGACGTTTGAGAAATATGGAATGCAACTGTTTCATTTCTGGCCCTCAAGGAAATTATTTTAAAGCCTTTCTCTTTCCACCCAGAGCTTTCAGTTGTTGGAAAAAGCTTCCGTGGGTAAACTTGAACGTAGTAGATTCACGCAGGCTTAAAAATTTTGCATCCAGTTAGGTGCTGGTTCAGGATTGAATTCAGTTCTCTCTCTAGTTGTCTTAGTTTCTTATCTTCGTTCCCAAATTCTGTCAAAGAAGCAAATTATCTAAGAAGTTGTATTAGTATAGATGAAAATTTTGTCAGTGTTGCTTTATCTTTGTCCTTTCCTGAAAGTGTTCCACGAAGTTACCAATTTTGTTATTAACCAACAAATAGTTATTCATTTTGTCCATCTGTTTCCTCTATTCAGTAACTCTTATCTTTTTGTTCCCTTTTGAAAAGTTTCAGTCATTATTTTTGAGCAAGATCAGGTACACATTTGTAAATAATTACCACGTATTACTAGGAATTTTGCAATGAAGATAGCCTGGTTGTGGTTAAATTGCTTATTACTCAGCCAGACATTCAAAATTTAAACTCCTTGCTCTTTAAATACGCACCGCATCCTCACCAAATCTGGAAAGAGTAATAACTTTTGCAAATGGCATATTGGCCACGTATATGAAACAGATGCCAGATTGCACCATGGCATAATGTGTAGAGATTACATGGAGGGAATCTGGATCAAACTACAACACAGAATTCATGTTAGACAAAGGCACAACATGTTGGACTAAAGCAAATTGGCCATCTGACACCTTACAAATTTGTGCTTGAAACAGTAGTCATTCTCGTGTTCCTCAAACAAAAAAATCAGATACTACATCAGGAAACTGCAAAGCACCACACTCTGGAGATGCAATAGTTCTCATTAACCCGCAGCCTCAATCATCTCTTCACAGAATATAACTGCTTATTTCTATCTTATACTCGCCCTTGACAAAAACTAACCATCCTGCTTTAAAGCCTCCTCTTCAGCCTTTTGCATGGGATCATTCATAGCATCTACTTCTTCCTCCTTTTCACCTTCTCGCTCTTCAGCCATCTTTTTCCTATGTAATTCTTCTGCTGCCTGCATTGCAGCTCGATGCTCTGCTTGAAGCCTCTGCATTTCTTCTTCCTGCTGCTGTCTTTCAAACCATGTATCAGCATCCGCCCAAACTGAAGACAAGAAAAACCAATACAAATGTTAACTCCCAGGCACCAGTATAATTCTCCTTGATGACAGTATCCCCATTAACATATGAACGACTAAGAAACCAGACATGTATGCACTTGCAAAGACTACAAGAGTACAGAACTGAACCACACATCACATGTAAATGTTGACTAAGTACATGAATGACCAAAGGTCTCTTTCGCAAGATCAGTTAAAATTCCAGAAATGTTGCCAAACGAAAATCGAAACGGTGTCAGCTACTCAGGCGTCCTTATCAAGACCAAAAAATTCCAAGAACAACATTGCGTCTATAGAACTATTTAGCAAAAATTCAAAGCCCCTCATGCCTTGCTCTCTTGAAAGCAAAAGTAAAGGTTTAAGAATCAACTTTACAAAATCGCTTATCTACTTTAACTCTTGATGTCGTCCAACACAAGCATGCAATTTGTAGTCTTCATGAAAATGTTGTAAGAAAGATTTTCAACCAGATGTATTAAAGAGCCCTATACTTTTCTAACTAAACATCAATTCCTACTCATACAGCTAAATTATGCCAAATTAAATCAAATTACTCAATTAAACTGACACCAGTGCATCCAATGGTAATTCATTAATACCAGCAACCACAGCCCTATGAGATGCTAACTAAAACTTGAACACTAAACCCTAATACAGCATCATAAACCCTGACACCAAAATAATCAAACAGGAAAACCTAAAATTACTCGTTAAAATCCAGAAACTTAATATAATCATTAAACCTATATATCATCATTTCCCTTTTTTTTACCCAATTTATTTTCTTTCAAATTCGTTGATAAATTCCAAAACCCAACTTTTTTTTTCATCTCAAATTAAACCCTTCAAAATAAAATGTATCCGCAACCAAGAACTCCTCAAATGTATAAAGGAAAAAAAAAACCGAATTTTGGAAAGATTATAGAAAAGTGCTTACTGGGCTGTGCAGCCCAACCCTGTTCACCACCCTTAATACGTTCAGGGAGGGCATAATTAACGGTGAGAACACGGCCGTATAGTTCAGCTCCGTCCATATTATCCATGGCGGCGGCGGCGTCTTCTCGCTCGAGAAAAGTAACGAAGCCGAAAGAGCGGTGCTTTTGGGTGGCCTGATCTAACGGCGTCTTGACGTCCTTAATATCACCGAAAGGAATGAAAGCAGCGTGAAGAATGGATTCGTTAACTTCCTCCGCTAATCCTCCGACGTAGAGGGTGTTCTTCTGCACCGCCTGATTCATTGCCTCGTCTTCGCCTTCTTCCCTGAAACGCCTCTGATGGGAAATTCTTCTTCTTTCGGATTTTCCTTTGGCAAATCCTCTAGTAAAATAATGTGTATAAATTTTATATAACTATTTATTTATGATATAAATGAATGCAATTTCTTTAAATTTATATTAAAAAAAAGATAAAATTTAAATTGGGTAAGTTATCAATTGTAGCTACATGTTTAGAAAATATTGTAGGAAGTATCAACGTAGTTATATATTCAACACGCAAAAAATTTATTTTTAGAATAACATAAATTTTGACATTTCACCGAAAAGCATTTCTACTTTGTAAATATAGCACAATTTAGGTGTGTACTTTAGTATCTATTCATGATATAAAAAACAAAAAAAAAAAATCTTGTGCTTTATTATATGGGATAATTTCAAAAACTCAGTCAAATTCTTAACAATTTCACTTAGCATCTCTCTATTTTAAAATACGACACCTAGTATCTTCTAATTTCAGTAATTGTGTAACAAAACTTTAAAAACAATATAATTTTTTATTGAAAATTCTATAAGATATTTTTACTACTAGAATCACGATATCATCACCACCACAACCACAAAGCTGTTAATCAGACTACTGTGAAGCTATTGTTAATGAATGTCCAAAACTAATGACAAAATTTATATTATATTGATATCATCCAATACCACTTGACGTCGAATTAACATACAAAAATTATATATTCATTTCAGTTTAATACCATCTCGAAATATGATAAAATATGATTTTAGCCTTGTAGTTGTCCAAAATAAATGAAGAAACAAAAAACAAAAAATCTAAATTTCAATATAATCGAAATCAAACTATCTTGACTAAAACTACAATGATTTTAAGGTCATTACAATCATTTTATATAATCCAAGGAGGTTAGTATATTTTTCAAATTAGATAGGTATTGAGTGAAATTCTTAGAAATTTCATAGGAGGTTTCTAATACTAAAGTGTCATCCAATAGGAATAGAAAAAAATAACAGGTGAAGTTACTAGGAATCAATTATATTGATGCTAGAATCCGATTTTCAACTCATGTGAGATCTTATTCGTTGTAGCCCATCAGGCCTCAGGATTTTGATATTTGCTATTGAAAAGGAAGCTCAAAAATCAACACGATTATCTCTTATTAAAACACTGCAAATTGAAGTGGCAATTGCCAACTAGAAAGGTTATGTTTATTTTTGTTAGAATCATTTCATAGTTGAACTTTGCCGTTTTTTTAATCACTTAGGTGGTGTCCATGTGATTCAAAATCTTTCCCTCCATGTAAACTTCTTCATAGAAGGATTATAAGCTATGTTTTCAGACTCGGACCGGGTATCGACTCGGCCGAGCTCAGGGGTCAGGGGTCAATGGGTTCGACCGGGGGTCGATTCGGGATCGAACCGGATGACGTCATAAATACGTTATATATATATATTCTCTAATTTTAATTCTTAGTCAAGAGTGAAAAAAATTATTGAGTTCAAAAAAATTATAGCTAACTAAAAATTTTACAAAAAGTGGAGTAGTTTATTCTATTTTTATTGGGTAAAGAAATAAGATGATATATTACATAACTTTTACTACCAAAATGACAAATTTTTTGCAAAATATTAGTCTGAGGATAATTTTTAAACATATATTCGGACCTCTATTTTTGGAAGCTTACAAATTAAAAAGACCATTTTCTTAATATTTGAGGTTTAATTTTTTGTTGTCAATGTATAAAAGTGTTGAATAAAGGAAAAAGAATTGAGAACCACATGAGTCTTTCAATTTTTTAAGTATGGATTGGAACCCACATGAGCTGCCATTTACTTTCTTTTTTATTTCTTTTGACTTTTGTATCCCTCAAATAAATAAAATTTCTAAATTTCACACCACAAAGAACTAAAATTTATTTCTAGAGGTTTTTCAAAAAAAAAAAATTATACCAAAGAAAGAGGGGTAACCGAGTAAACTAGACGGAGCTATTTACTTCCTAATAGAAATGTATGTGTGTGTGCAATTTTAGAAAACAAAAGTGGGCCCAGATTTGGTAACATGCTAAAATACTGCAACAAGAAATGTCGCTTTCAGATTTGGTACTAAAGGCTTGCTGCTTCTTCTTATCAAGACGCGCCCGACGTTCGAGGCTAGATTTGATTGAGGTTGGGAACGTTGGGCGGAACCGGGTTCTAAAAGGACGGGCCAAACCGGCCGGTTTTGACCGGTCAAATCCGGTTTTGACCGGATTTGACCGGTTTTTAAATTTCCGGTTATTTTGACTAACTCGGACCGGATACCTGACCGGTTCCCGGTCAGACCGGTCGGACCGGCCGGTCCGGTCCGAGTTTAAAAACACAGATTATAAGCAGAAGAAAAGCCTATCCTAACACATAATGGCATATGATTGCATGGGAATAATTGAGGGGCTGTAAAGAATGAAGCTTATGGGTGGTGTATTAGCTGTGAAGCAGTGAACTTGCAAGTTTGGAAAAGGCCTTACCTAGTTTCTACAATTATTGGTGCAAATTTGCTGTCAAACCCACGTTGTGCTAGTTCATTCAAGAAGACAGCTATGTAATTTTTATTTCAGATCTTGCCTAAGAAAACAAGTAAACAACAGCTTTCTCTAAGTTACATGCCCAGAAATTTGGCTAGTAGGTCAACTAATGTTCATTTCAGGTCTATTATTTTAGGTATTTAATGTATGAAATAAGTAATATTGCTATTGTTTAGTTCAATGAACAGTTGAAATAAACTGTTCTTGACGTCTTGATAGATGACACACAACTAAGTACACGATTCCCTATTCCCTTGAAGTACCAGGCTGTAAACTATTGCAGTTTTTCTCATAATACATTAAGGTTTTTCCCATTAATTGAGTTCACCATATGCTGCATGCAAAAATTACAATATAGTTTTTCATGTTAATTTTTGTATGATTAAGAATTAGAAAAAGCTCTTACAAAATGAAATGCCAGTCATCGATTCAAGTCAACCTGGTAATAGACACCCTAAAACACGCATAAACGCAAACAAACGTACATATGGGTATGGAAACCTTGCACTTGTTCTTTTGTAAAAATAAAGACTTCAACTTTATGCGCATGAATAAATATTAATGTTAATACAATTTGTCTCTAAACTTTGAGTGACATGTTTCAAAATTTAAAACGTAGTACCCAAATTAAATTAGAGCTAATATGACGTGGAATAATTATTTAGACTTGGCAATTGTTCACGCTTTAGTTCTAAGTGTCAAATTTTTGTCTATTTTGTCTAATTGGATCAGGTCCTACTTCGTGAATCTGTGCCGACTCCCAGCATCCAACTTCCAACTCTTCCCTCCAACAGGAAAAAAGAAAAAAAAAAGAAATAAGTAAAAACCAAAAAAAAAAAGAGAAGTATTGATATTTTTAGACAAATTCCCTACTTTTCAAACTTCAAAAATGGGAAAAGAATAGAGCCAATAGTTTTTTTTCCCATCCTTCCTACAAACAGCAAAACAAGACTAAAACGCAACTAGTTCAATCAAACCAAAGACTAAGTCAATGTTCCCATAGTTTACTATTCCCACTAGCGGTCTATAAAACCACCAAGAGCCTTGTAATAATTCCTCACAAGATTGAATTGAAACCCCTCAAAATTCCAGCCTTTTGAGTTCTGATTCTATTCTCTCCTCAAGAGTCAATAGACATTAGAACCACAATGGCAGGAGTAGCACCAACTCCAGTGCTGAAAGATGAGCTTGATATAGTGATTCCCACCATCAGAAATCTTGATTTCTTGGAGATGTGGAGGCCATTCTTTCAGCCATACCATCTCATAATAGTCCAAGATGGTGATCCCTCAAAAACCATTAAAGTTCCAGAAGGCTTTGATTACGAGCTCTATAATAGAAATGATATCAACAGAATTCTGGGTCCTAAAGCATCTTGCATCTCCTTTAAGGATTCTGCTTGTCGGTGCTTTGGGTACATGGTCTCTAAGAAGAAGTACATCTACACCATTGATGATGATTGCTTTGTGAGTATATAGTGCATGATCAATTCTCGCCTTTCTTTTATTATTATTTTTTATTTGGGATGCTTTTTTGAGATTTTTACTGATTTTTAGAAGTGCCCCTTTTGTTTCTGTGGTGTAAAGATTGGGTCTTGATGTGTTTTTTTTTTAGGCGTAGAAATGTTCTATTTATTTATTTTTTTTAAGTTGACGGATCCTGAATTTTCCCATTTTCTTTTTCTGTGCATTCAGATTTGCGTGTGAACAGAATTGAGATTTCGTGTTTTAGTTGATTTTCTTTGTGATCTCATTAATTAGTAAATTTTGATGTGGTATAATTTTTAAACTGAGCTTGTAGAATTTCCTAGGTATTTTATCTTGTGTAATTTCTCAATGATGGGTTTATCAAAATTTGTGTATCTGATTTGTGTACGATGAAATCATGCCATTAAAATTCTGTTTTGTTCTGGAAGATTGAAAAACTTCCAGAGCTTCCGTTATTTTCTGCTCATAAGGATTATAAGATACTATGAGATCTGCTTATTGTTCTCTTCCTTTGGGATGGAATGATTTCTGCGGATGTTTATTGCTAGAAGGCCATATCTGCCTTTTGCTTGTGTTTCCACCAGATCTAGTTAATGCCTATAATTTTCTACTTAGATACCTAAACAAAAGTATCATCACCTGATAATTCTTTTGACCAGCTTTTGATACTGATACAACAATGAAACTCCTTGTCAACAGCTTTCACTTTGCTCTCTTAAAAGGCTTCTTCCAAGTTGAACTGCATAATTTGAAACTATAAGGCTGGCTGTAGTCAGTAAATGTTCCTCGCTAACATCTTTGATGTGTCATATTGTTGCCAATTCAAAAATTTTTTTTTATCATCCAAGTTTTGCCCTTTATGATTGATTGTTTATCTGCTTTTGGAATGTGGACAAATGTTGAATAATATCCTTTCTGATGTGGCTTTGATGTAGAAGTGAAAAGCATAGGGTCAAGCTGTTGATGTTTTGTCCATTTGTTTGCCTTGTAGACAATTACCACAGTTTGGGTGTGTGCTATTGTTGTACATTTCTGAAACCTTATCCCATTACAATGAACAGGTTGCCAAGGATCCATCTGGCAAAGATATCAATGCCCTTGAGCAGCACATAAAAAATCTTTTGAGTCCAGCTACTCCAAATTTCTTCAATACTCTTTACGATCCATACAGAGATGGCACAGACTTTGTTCGTGGCTACCCTTTCAGTCTTCGTGAGGGTGTTCCGACGGCTGTTTCTCATGGCCTATGGCTTAACATTCCTGATTATGATGCACCCACCCAGCTTGTTAAACCTCGTGAGAGGAACACCAGGCATGTGGATCATTTATGGATCGTGAAAGCTTATATACTAGCAACTGAGTACTTTAGTAATGCCTGTTTACCTTTTCAGATATGTTGATGCAGTCATGACCATTCCCAAGGGTACTTTGTTCCCCATGTGTGGTATGAATTTGGGATTCAATCGTGAGCTGATTGGACCTGCAATGTACTTTGGACTCATGGGTGATGGCCAACCAATCGGACGCTATGATGATATGTGGGCTGGCTGGTGTACCAAGGTACAAGATTGGCCCTTTGTGTTTATCATTATTGCCTTTTTCTTTTTTTTTTTCCCCCCATTTTTTCCTTTTTTTTTAAAATGTTATAATGCATCAGTTGAGTTAGCATTTTGTTATCAAGAGCTTGTGCACTTAACATATTGCATTCAGTTTCATCCTGGGGATTATTATGTCAATCACTTTGAATAGAAATTAACTTGCATGGGTTCTGTAATCCTGTGAAAGAATAAACGTGCTGAACATTTCAAAATGTGTACAACATAAGAAACAAATATGTTCTTTATTGCAAGCAAGGACATGGGCAGCCTAATGTTCGGATAAAGCATAAGTCTTTTGTGTTAATGTTTATCTTTTTGCTTGTTGGGTGCTTAGCTGGGACACATATGAATTTGCAATTTCCTGGGAACTGAAATTATATTAATTTCTTGGGGCTTTGTTAAAACACTGAATAATTTGTGCCAATTGTTGACGATGCCTTCTCTTTGAACCTCTTGTGGAAGCACTAATTTATTTACTTTTAAGCATGATCCATGGTATCACTAGTAGATCTGTTTATCCTTGTTTCCTGGTTGCCCAAAGAAAAAAGCTTTAAATACAGGCATTTCTGAATTGCAATGTTTGGCCAAAATTTGCTATCATTGAGTTCTGATTGCAGACTGGGTTTACTTTTGTTTTTCTTTGTAGAAGCAGCATGGTAATCTTACGTTATATACTTGTAGGTTATTTGTGACCATCTGGGTCTGGGCATCAAGACTGGTCTTCCCTATATATGGCACAGCAAGGCCAGCAATCCTTTCGTTAACCTTAAAAAGGAGTACAAAGGTATCTATTGGCAGGAAGAGATCATCCCATTTTTCCAGCACGTCAGCCTCCCTAAGGATTGCATAACTGTCCAGCAGTGCTATATTGAACTTGCCAAGCAGGTCAAGGCTAAACTGGCGAACGTTGATCCCTACTTCACCAAGTTAGCAGATGCCATGGTCACATGGATTGAAGCATGGGATGAGCTGAACCCCTCAGAAGGAGCTCCAGCCGACATATCCAATGGCAAAGCTAAATAATTTTCATTTAGCAATCTATTTGCTTTTAAATTTGTGGTCTTAGCTCATTTAGTTGACTTAGTGAGTTGGCCCCAACTTACTTCCTTTTCCTTTTCATTTTTGATTAGTTGAACTTTTCAATTTGTTGAGATGCTATTTAACAATGCGACCGGGCAGAGATTTATATTTTTAGTTTCAAGATCTAATATTATTAATTTATTGTATTCTATTCAAGCTTTTTGAGTTCAATTATATATTTGTCCATTCTCTCCAAAGCCAGGTCAATCTTAACTTGCAATTCCTTTCGAGATTTTGTCTAGTTAATTCTTCGTTTTTGTTGATTATGGTTGTAACTTGAATTTTTTTGTTTCCGGGTACAATTCTGATTATCTTGCATGTCAACCCTGGCTTGACTCAACAATCTGCAATGCAGCCATGCATAGGTGATTATTATATTGAACATCTATCTAATAATTCTACTCAAAATTCACAAATTCCTAGGGCTTAACAATTGGTACATATGATATTTCTGCTAAATGAATGACAGTAAATCTAACTTCTGTGTGATTAAGCTAGCACTGGGTCTGATTTTTGTAAAGGAAAAGAAAAAGAAAAAGAAAACGCCAAATCATCAATGAATACTGTCAAATAATGTAACAGGGACAGAAACGAGGAAAATAAAGCTGAACTGCTATTTTTTTATATTGGATTCTAACCAAGCTCGGGTCGGACATCATGTTCTTTGACGGTTTTGGTTTCTAGTATGACAAAAGTTAATCATGTACATCTAACAGGAGAGTTTCAGTGACTTGCGATCCAGTTCTAGAGTTGCATATGCAGTTTGGCAGAAGTCTTCAGTGGTGCACATAAACCAGCAACTCACCTCCATCGCTTGCTATAGCCAAAGCCCCTGATGTTGTACTGTCAGTGGCAATACATGACACCCCACTTCCTAAATGAAGAACCGGACAGATTAATGTATAATCAAACCTCAAAAAGAAACTACAGCTTGGCAATAATGACTACCATCACCAAACTCATCAACCTTCTTAGGTTGAACAGACAGCAGAGCCAAGAAATGTTTTTTACAAGAAGCACAATAGAGACAGAAGAGTCGCAACATGTACCAATTGATGACGATTGGCCTTGGGCAACAAATCAGGGAACTAAAAGAATACGATGTTTGGGAAATTTTTTTTTTTTGTTTGGTTTGATGGAGGGGTCACATAGTTATAACTCTGGCCAAGGCTATACCCTGGACATCTTGCCCTAAAACAGTACTCAAAGGAAGAGGGGGTTCTTCCATCTTGTAAAGCCCTGGCTGCATTTTCTTGCTCATTTTCGCAAAATAGTCGATGTTTGGGAAATATTAGTTCTGAAGATTACCTTGGAACTGATGTACGTTACAAACTTCAATTCCTGTAGACAACTCCCACATGTAAACTAGCCCATCAGATCTACCAATAAATCCATGGCCAACTGATGCACCAGCTGCAGCAGCCCTGCATGTACTTCATTTATTAGTTTCTCAAGGACAGGTTACAAAATATTATCTGCTACTCCAAAGATAAAGGACAATGTAGACTAGGCGGTTGATTAAAAGTTCAAATTCATGTCCACTGGAGCTCATATAAAATAATTGTAACTGGATTTCTGTCGTTGCAAGCTTATATGATTTCTATCTTATTCTTGTCATGAAATTTTGAACATCAGCCTCTGCAGAGTCACTTATTATAGGGAATATCTTGTAATTTTCCCCTCAGTAAATAATCTTGCCCTTTAGTTAGTCAAGTAGTGAAAATCAAACGTGAAAGAGTAACAATTCCACCCTATTGAGGGTCCAACTGGAAAGCACTTAACGGGCTTGATCAAATGGAACTATAGCTGTCTCTGATCACGCTGCAAAAGGTCTTACAAGTAAGGCAACATGTAATTTCTAACTCAAGAATTCAACTATCAATTGGAATTCTAAAACAGGATATCAAGAATGTAATTTCCTTCACTATGTAGTCCAGAGTGCCTTTGTCTCAAATCTAAGAGGGACTCACAAGTATTTTGGTTCGACTGGGAAGCTACATTGTCAATAATGGGGAGCATTAGATCCTTTGCCAATTAGTTGCAGTACACATGAAAAGCATTCTAATAATTTAGTAACACAGCAGGTCTTTCAACATGGTATTCATAAAATTTTGAAAATACCTAAAATCCAAAGGACCTCCCATGACCACCGTGTTTTTCACTAGAAGAGCAAGCCTCCAAGTTCCCACTGAGTTTGTCTGCCAGTCTACCGACTGATATCCCTGTTGAAACTCCGGATATGGCACGGTTGAAATAAGAAGCCAGATGGCCAGATCTTCACCACCAGTTGGTTGGGAAAGTTTGGTATCTCCTCTTGAGAACCACATTTTTGTTGCATCCAAGACTTCATTGATAAGCTCCACGTGGTTGCAATCAGTGGGAACAGTGCCTTTTCTTTTCCAGTGAAACAAGCTGATCGGAACACATTTAGAGATTGGAGTGCACAAAGCAGAAAAGTTTGACACAAGAATGCGTTTTTGGATATCCCTGGAAAAATAGAACTCTAGAGCATAAACGATAAGAAACTCTTGTATATTCATGTAAATGTAGCAGGGATATGTATTCCACCACGTACAGATACTTGTTTATATTTTTTAAAGTATGTAGGCTTGTTTCAGAATGTAGCTGCCTAGAGAACTTTATCATCTCTTGCCAATCAAACTGCTCTTTCAGTTGTAAACAGTTTGTCAACAAAGACCATCAGAACAAATCCAGATGATTAAGGCTTTTGCAGTGTCAATAAAAGTTTGGTGAAACAAAATTAGAAATTCGCTAATCAAAAATCCCTGCCTAATCTGCTTGCCTCTTTGAGACCAAGGAGATATGCTTGGTTAGAAAATTATGAATAAACAGTGAAAGCTTGTAAAAAGTAAGTAGAATTGCATTCGATACAAAAGCTATCATACCATAAGCTAAATTCTCCAAATCCATTGTGACCGATAATTAGAGCAGGAGATTTTGGAATTCTCTTTAATTGTACGAAAGAAGGCATGTTATCTGGCACAGGTAAATGGCATTCCTCCCTCTGTGCACTGCAAATTGAGAACCAGATCTAGTCACACTTTAGATATTGACAGGAGACAAATTATGTTAGTGACTGAGTACTGTCAAAATCAGAAGCCCAAAAAGTTGCACTATCATGATAGGGGTCTTCAGGCACTTACTAAGAAGTAAACCACAAACTTCTTTCATTTACCAAACTAAT
The DNA here is from genome assembly GCA_024721245.1 of Mitragyna speciosa. NCBI lineage: Eukaryota > Viridiplantae > Streptophyta > Magnoliopsida > Gentianales > Rubiaceae > Mitragyna > Mitragyna speciosa. The sequence continues at coordinate 3,433,813 of CM045570.1, forward strand.
AATTCTTGTATAAAATTAAAATTATATAGAGCGGAAGCAGTTTATCAATGAGCTACCATTGCAACATCACCATAGCCTTGCAAGAGTATAGCATTCAGACCAACCCATTCCACAGACCATGAATATGAGGTATAAAAACATATGACGGACATTTTCATGTATTCATCCATGATATACGTTTCCAAGTGTACAGAGCGAAGAAGATTGATTTCCAAATAATAAAATACCAATAGAAGAGAATGTTGGCATTCAAAGGCATATGATGGTTTAAAGAACAAGGAACACACGGCCAAAATGAAAAAACAAAAGTAGCTTCAGCATTCACCTCCATATAAAGTCCATGACCCACAGGTAAAGCTTCCCATTCTCTTCAGCAGCAACAAGATAATTAGGCTCACAAACCAATATACAACCTATACTTTGAGCTGTTTTGAGTTTGTTCACCACTGAAACATAGCCATTTTTTACATGCACAATTTTTACTGCATTCTTTTCATGGCAATCTGAAGTACATGATGGGCATGGGCAATGGATATTACCCTCCCTGAAAACGCAAATGAACAAGAAAAATTGCAGATGAAAATTATAATTAAGTTCATATGCAGGAAACAATCAAAAAGGGCAAGAGAGAGAGAGAGAGAGATAGATAGATAGAAAATAAACCTGCAGCACGGCACTTTTATGCAATTTAGTAAAACAAGAGATTCTCCGTCTGGGCTGAATTGTAAACCAGAACTATCCACTGCAATCTGCTGAGAGAAAGCATGTTTCATTACATGCAACTGGCAACTCTAGCCACTACTGCAAAAAAGAAGAAAACAAAGGATAATCTTATCTTACATTGCTACTAGAAGCATCTTTGTCTATTGGCAAGATAACTGATGTATGACCAATAAAAGAAGGGCATCCAGTCTTTTCTCCAGTAATTGGTATATTGTAGACAAAGAGAATTTTGTCCTCTTGCACCAGGGAGCCACATAGAACACATACGTAGATGTTATCCCCTACAATGCTCAACAACATTGCCGAAATTGGCATGGGGTGGACATAGCATCCAACAAGCTCGAGAACATCTTGCATCTTGCTGTTATGCTTCAAATTTGCATTATTTACTTTAAAGCTATCTTTGACTTCCTTCATTTGTGCAACATCATCCGAACAGCTACCCCTCTGGATCAGTGAATACGATGTGGGCATATCAAAATCAGCAAGATCTTGGTCAAAGAATGAAGTGGGATCAAGAAGATCTGAAACAAAAATGTCATCTTATGTCAGCAACAACTTAAGATTTCCTATCAGGAAAGTCATTATATAAAACTCTGCTCAGCACTGATAACCCCCTTGCCTCTTGCAAATCATACGTGCTCGTTTATCAATCCTAGTTTTCAGTACCAATGAACAACCTTTTAGGGCGTTGTCTTTGGACAGAAGGCGTCATATGCAAGGATTGTCGAGCAGGAAAATTTTTTTATGATAAGAGTTCCTTCGATAAAGTGTGAACATTTCTCTTTACGCGTAGTAAATAAGTGTCAAATTTATTTGTGCCCATTGAAACAAAAGCCACCACAAAACTTGATACTGAAGGAGATTCAGCGTGGATTATCATGTTAGTACCTTCAGTATATTCAGGAATAGTTTTGGCGTCATCGTCTGCAGGTTGTTTTTCAGCATATGAAGAATTCTCCTCGATGTTTTCGAAGTTATCCTTTTTGCTGGGGAATGCGAATCCTAAAGAAGCTTTACTGTTAGGGTCATCACACACATGAGGCCCCTGATTCAAAATTAATTCTGTTTTGCAGTCGATACTAGGTTTGCTATCAGTGCTCTCAAGACGATAAACCAATTTCTCTGCCTCTGTATCTAAAATTATTTCACTCTTACAAGTTTCAGGACTTGCACAAGTTTGATCAGCTATTGCAGTATCTGGAAGCAGACGCAGCTTATTATTTGCAATTTCACTTTCATAATCATCAAAGCTATCAGGGATTATAGATTGTATATGACCATCAGACTCGTGATCTCTAATAGAATTTTGTGTTTTGACATTCTGGTCCCATTCTGGATTTTCTTCAAGCTCCCTAACTGCAAGTTTGATGAATAAAAAATGCTTAAGTTAGAAGAATATATTGTTACAGCAACTACATGCGGCAAGTAATAAAGAAGCTAAGAAAACAAAGACATGTGGGTGGACATTTTTTATGGCACCTTTATGTTACCGGCAAAACTGTAACATTCAAGGGTGTAACACATTAAATACATTACCAGGACTTGCTACTTTATCAGTCTTATCATTTTTGGACATGGTTATATGGGTAGACATTGTTGATGGCATAGCATTTTTCCTTTTCTTTCTTGAGAATGTCTTGAGCAGAGGAAGGGCTCGAGGAAGGAGAACTGTCATCATTGATTGTGCTATTTCCTGACCAACTGAATCTAAATCACCCTTTTCAGAACTGCCATTTGAGTTAGATGTGCCCATCTCATCTTCTCGAAGTGACTCAGAATCAGTCACCAAAACATCAGGAATGGCCGTTTCAGTGGCAATTACGTCCTTCAACTTGCAAGAATCTGCTGTCAGCATTTCTTTTACAGTTTGATGGCCGAAAAAGGTGGAAAAATAATCTGAGGAAAGGATTCAGAATTGTTTAACAAATGAGGACAGGATACATTATATGATGACATAGAAATCAAATTGCATTTGCATTCAAACAATAAATTATTGGTTAACAGCACCTGGTGGGTTATCCAAACTATCAGGGGCACAATGCTCAGTTTCATGAATTGTTTGAGGACATACTCTCTCCCCACCTTCATCTTCTGTTATTGAGCACTTAAAGTGGTGTTCTGCCGAAAGTTTTGACCTGTCAATCTGTGAGAGATTGTGAAGATTTCTCTAGCTAATCTGATTGCCAATTGAATCACCTCACGTACGAGTTCACACAAATTATGGAAAAGGAAAACAAGACATGATTTTTCTTGTAGCAACTTTTTTTTTTTTTTTTAATTTTAACAAGCAAAAAGACAACCATGTCAAAAACTATGGAACCATGGAACAGCCAAAACTAAAAAGACAACCATGTCAACAACTATGGAACCATGGTACAGCCAAAACTTCAGTGCAATGAAAATGTGCATGAGTGAAATAACATAAGACAAACCCTCTTACAGGTTCCTTCTCTTTCAGTAAGTTGGCATCTTCTCCAGTGGTTGTAGAGCTTCCAGACCCAAGAGGTTCGCTTTGTTTTTGAGCAAAGTGACCATCAACTTTGAGGTGACCAGATACATCACAAGAATTCAACTGTAGATCATCTTCTACTGAAGCTAAAAGTTCTTCATCCTCAATCATGGGTTCCCAGATTTCTGATCTTAACAATGCTCTTGCATTCTCACTAAACTCATTTTCTTCTTTTGGGGCAGGAATTGTTGAGCAATATCTGTCATTATAGTCCGGTTGGCATGTCAGCCTACAACTTGAAGCATCAGCATCATGTTCTCTATTTTCAGGATGAACTCTTTTAAGATCAGGCACGCTTTTTGATGTAGTTTTAATGATTTTCTCTTTCCTACTTCTCTTTCCCGTGACCTTTGGTTTTGGCAAGGATGATTGCAGATCATGATTCAAACTGAGGCCAGTGAGCTGAATGGGATCTCTTGTCTCAGACGCCTCAGTGCAAAAGGCAGAAGGAAGCAAATTTTGTTCTGCAGTGCCACCAACATTTGCCACCAATTCCCTTAGTAACCTCTGGACAAATGCATTTTTGAATCCGAAAAACTGCAAATTGTATACAGAGGAAAGGAACCAACACAGAAATGAGCTTAGATCTTAGTAAAGCACTACAAGTATAATTTTCTACCAGAAAAACCCAGGATACAATGAATGAGATCACAATAATCACTACTGCAACAGGATTTATCGAAAGAATGTTTACACCACTTTGTAATTGTAAGCCGAGTAGGATGCTTAATGTTTTGAGATCATACTCAAACTTTTAGGCTCGTTAAATTAAATTTATTAGATAGGCTGTGATCTAATGTCAACATTAAAACATAAATGGAACTACTATTCCGGTAATACAAAAAATCTTTAAATTATTATATAAGACAATTCAAATGTGCAAACAGGTAAGATAGACAAAAACAGAACACCTCCATGCCATCTATCTTGCATGAGAACCTCTTTCCACAGAAAGACTTTACACGAGAACAGCTTTTCTTCTGAAAGCTCTCCCATGCAATATCTGGAGTTTGACCAGAGCATGACAGTCCATCAGTAGAACTTATCTGAAAGCAAAAGGTGGTTGCATTATAGATCACAATGAAATTGACGAAATGTACAGGAAAATGTAGGTTTAAAACAGCTCTGATGAAAAAATCCACTAACCATAAATAGAGGACCTTTAAGACCTTGATTAATTTCCATTCTGTATGTAATCCCATTTTGTGTACGAACAGCTTTAAATCCAACAGGATAAGGATAGCGATCTTTACCCTGCAAAGAGAGATAAGTTATGCTCCTAATTAATCCCCAATAATTCCAGCTTCCTAGTAGATTAAACCTTTGACACAAACAAATAGTAGCCAAACACATTTTCCTCATGGCAGATTGCGTAAAAACAAGAGGTACATTCCCAGGTTCAGCAATTCTCTCTAATTAGGCGTCACAACATTGTTAAACCCACATGAACTACTAGACTTCAGCTTCTTTCTAAATTACTTCTACAAACAGTCTGTTATGCATTTCATGCAAATATATATTAAAGGAATTCCATCACCATAATCCACATACTAAAAATTAAGCTAACCAAAATTATTTTCTACTCACCAAGAAAAAAAAAAGATATTTTCTCCCATAATTCAGGACGGTGCATGGAAATCAGAGATAAATACATAAAACACTGAAATTTAGTGGTAGAATAGCTTCAATAATTCCAAAATTCCGAAAATTTATCGCCTTTCGGTAGAATTTTTTCATTACTTTCAATAAATTTCAAAACAAAACTAAAAAGTAAAATTCGAAATAAGAATTTTAACTAACTAAAATACTATCCAGCAAATTATGACAAGCGAAAATTAAACTAAAATTAGAAGTGGAGGATGGAAAAATCGAACCCTAGATGAGGTCCAGTACTTCTTCTCCCAAGCACCGGTGTAAAGCTGGCCGATTGACATGATCTCCAGACCGTCCGATTTGTCATCGATCGGTTTCGACATTGTTGATCGATCTCCGGTCTCTTCTCCAACAGTGAATTCCAGTGTGCGTAGTGTGTGAGAGAGAGAGAGAAGGTGAGAGTGAGCGACTAGCTGAGGGAGGCAAGTGAAAAATGAAGATGGCGGGAACCAAAAAAATTCGCAATTTATATATGCTAAAAAAAAAAAAAAAAGAGGGAGGAAAAAGATATGAAACGCCGTTGCCGGGGATCGAACCCGGGTCGCCCGCGTGACAGGCGGGAATACTCACCACTATACTACAACGACTTCGTTGGCTATTGTGTCATTATCAATGCTGATATTAAAAACATAGAGGTTGGGATTTTACTATTTTCTAGATTTGTTGCTTTTGATTTATCACTGGAAGATGACATCATTTTTTTTTTTGATGATTTCATTTGGCTGTCACTGATTAATGATGACAGCTTAGCCTATCCAACTATGGCAAATCATTCTTTGTTAAGCCCTGGCTTCCACTGTCAACAATTAATTTTCACAACCTACGATCAAATAATAACACAATTGACACTTCCAAAAGAGTTTGTCATTTTATGTAATTGTTTAGGGTAGATTGTTAGTACTATAATATGAAGAAAAGAAAAAGAAAAAAGAAACTACCCATCCCACCTTTAGTTTTTAAAAGGAAACAAAACAATCAATTCATTGTAAAAACGTTGCCTCTAGGACTTTAAAATATTGGTGTTTGGTGTTTTTTTTTTGTGTCTTTGGAGAGAAAGAGAGAGAGAGACATGTCCTATCAATACTTCCATATCTAGGTATGTAGGAGTGTAAGCATAGATCAAATGATTACATCCAAATCCATATATGATCAAAGTCACTAACTGTGAATGTGTACACGTTTTTATTGCCCGTGGGCATGGCAAACTTCGAGGTTGAAATGGGAATCTCGTGGCTATGACTATAAACATGATGAATGAATGAATGGACTAGATAAATACAAAGAGGTCAGGCATGTTAGAAAAAACTAGGGAAAGTTGTTTATACCAGCAAAGAAAGGTGTAAAAATCAAGTGCAAGAATAGCTGTTTTCCATGTTTAGCAATCTATAGGAATAGTCCCGTCATCAACTAAAGACACAAACAAACCCTACATTACCATCCCTCCTGGTCTCCTCCTCAAATTTAACTCTATGACTATGACATGTGATTTCAGCACTTGTCATCTCACTTTCTTTCTTTAGCATCCCACCCATAAACTTTAGTTTAGTGTAGCAGTAGCTGAATATAAATCTTGAAGGATTGATTCTTTTTTCGGGTTCTTATAAGGTGTCTGATGAGGTATATGTTGAATTTTACCAATTTAGCTGTTTTGTTAGTACCATTATTTAGAGATGTGATTTGGTCAGTAATTCGGTAAAATAAATTCAGTAATTTTGATATTTTTGCCTAGAAAAATACCGACGATTTCAATTTCGAATTCAAAATTACTGAATTCAACTTCATTGTTCAAATTCGGTATCGAATTCGGTATTTACCGAATTACCGATTTAGATTGTTGGATTGAACAAAAATGTGGCCCAACAATTGTATTCCAATATTGAAAAAATATATACTAGACCCAATAAGTATTATCTAATTAAATAATTCACCAATCAATTATCTAATTAACAAATTGTCTTTGATGAAAGATCAAAAAAGTGAAATTTATGATTACAAATTTTAAGTAGTTAATATACTACATAATATAAATTTTTTAATATACATTAAATAGTTGCATTTGGCAATTGATAATTTTATAAATATTGTGTATTTATTCATAAATGTAAATATAGCTATTTATATATATATATATACACTTTTAAGTGTATTTTGTAATCACTATAATTTATTATTCATAAATTTACCCTTTATAATTTAGTTGTATTAGATCTTTTAATTATGAAATTTATATTTGGTCATATTTAACTATATACATTGAATTTATATATCTAATAAGATATATATAAGAATATATAGATTAAAAAATAAAATTTTATTAAATTAAATTCGAAATCAGTAATACCGAATTTAGAATTCCTCTACCCGAATACGGATCCGAATTCGACTTTTAAAATTATGTATATACCAAATACTGACCGATTTACCGAATTACTGATATCAAATTTTCGAAATTAATTCGAAATTGGTCGGTAAATCGGTATTTTCAGATTATGCTCACCCCTACCATTTTTCACCACACTACTACTCCCTGCATTAAAATACTCATTTTATGCATAAAATTGTTTATTGGTATTTTGGACATGGTAATAGAATGAAAGATAGACAAGTAGTAGTTTAAGTAAGAGGTGTATTTTTTCAATATATGCTGAATTTAACACTTAAAATCTAATTCAGAAGTACATACATGTTTAATTGATATGCTGAATTCGACACTTAAAATCTAACTCATAAGTACATATTGTTTAGTTGATTATATTGTAGTCGAGGGATATAAATCGTGGAATAAAAATTTGACATTCATATTCACTTCTCAACCAACTTGGTCATGTTGTCTTGTTGTTAATTTAGTCCGTCTTGTTGTGCGCTTGATACTAAAGTGGATGGTAAATAATCATTTGACGACAATTTTAAGTGTTTTCCCAAGAAAAATTTATGCTAAACATTCTGCAGTGCAGCATCATTAAGTTCCACCACGGTGTGAGGGAAATTATTGATAACAATTTCAAATTTATCATGGATTATATGCTATGATTTCGACATCACGTCATACATTTCTATTGATTGGATAAAGACATACTGCCAAGGAAAGACATTCCTGATTCTCATCTTCTCTTCTTTTATCATAAACCAACCCCTTACAAACAGTTTTACGAGAGAAGATCATCATTTGAAAAAAATGCTTCTTTCCTAAATTTGGCCCCCAGTGACACAAGAACAGACTTAAAAAGATGTTCTGATCCAAAACCCTCTCATTATCATTTGCGAAAATTTGGGTAAATAACCTTGTATTGCATGGCTTTAAAATGTGCCCATGAGAATGATGAGATTGCCGAATATATCCTAATTTCCAGAGATTGGGTGGCAGAATTCTCATTTTGCATTATGCGTTTTACTAATGTCCCATGAGTGAGAAATGATTGATAAAAGGAAAGAAGATATATTTTTGTATAACAAAGATAAATAATATCTTGTCTCTTTTCTTTTCAGAAACTGAGTTCTTCCCCCCCCCCCCCCCCCCACCCACCCCAGCCCACACCAGATATCTTTCTTGATTGTGAGAAAATCCGAGCCCGGTTGGAAGTAGAGTTATTATTTAAGGAGTTTAGAAGTTCACTCATTTCCAAGTTGAATGCTGCATGCGAGATTCCTCAATCAAATTAATAAAAGTTCGGATTTTTACATGAATATCCAGACATTTTTAAGGCAAAAAAGGCAGATGTATACGTTGATAAACCTCAATTCAATAGAGTCTGTACTCTGCAGTTGCAGTTATACATGATCGGACAATACCTAGGATTCGCAATAAATGTTAAACGTACATCTCTAAATTCATCGAAACAGGCATCCTTAGTTACAATACAAACATCTACTACTGCGAAATATGACAAACGGATGCCAATAAGAATACGGCAAGAAAGGGCATTGCTGCTCTTTCCCAAGCAAACTGCTAAGCATTCCCTACTTTTCCTCTCCACAGAAGGTCTTTATTAGATTTTGGGTAACACTGAAAATAAGATAGAAAAAATGACACAGTTAATGAGTTTTGTGACCACAATCATAGCACTTGTGAATTTAGTATTTTCCTTTCTGATTGTTGTTATTAGGTGCCTATCTGGCATATGCCAAAAAATCCCTATTTAAGTTTGATTGCTAATGTCATTGTTCAAAATACTAATGCTGAATTTTATGCATAAAATTAGGATTTGAATGAAGCATTAATGTTATCGATAATGGTATTAACATAAAAGTAGGATGAATAAAATTTGACACACGCTTTGTAATACCCCCATCATGGGACATGTGTACGTAATCTAAGGATCGATATGTACTAATAGACCTCAATACATATATAACTAACTTAAACTCTTTTTAACATGTATAATTAACTTAAACTACCATCAATTCCAGTCTAGATGCTCTGTGAAATTTTTTATGGTTTCCGATTGCTACTAATATGAAATTACATTGGATCATTTAATAATAGGACATATATTTATATTAGGCACCGTTGGACAATAGATTTGAATTAGTACCAAGCCTCACCAAATTTTTACTTTTGCATGTATAGTTGTAGAGTAGATTATCGATTAAAACCCTTTAATGAGTATCTATCAGCCGTACATCATCTGTCTGTTGTTGAGTGCTGCTGGTACTATACATAATTGTAGCAAACCTAAAATTTTCATTTCAAAGCTACACTCCAGCACTATCCAGCTGTTCTAGACCTGAAACCCTATATTCCACTTCCATCTTTAAAACAAATCCCTCCTCATCAAACTTGAAACTAGCCATGTATTCTTATACTTCCTCTTCATCTTCACTGAACTTGGACAAAGCCAACATGGATTTTGTCCAACAATCTGAGCATGTTTACTATGTCCGGTGTAACTTCTGCAATACTGTTCTTGCGGTAACATTAGTTTCATGCAAAACTCATACACCATTCTAATTTGCACTTGATAATTATAGAAATATGCGGAAACCTAGTCCAGCAGTCCCGGCTAGATTGTGCTATATAGATTTTGCAAGGAGCAGCTGTATCTATGCATGTGTCTCCATCAACAACTATCAATTTTCAGTCTATCAGCTTATCTACACTTTCTTGAAAGGGCAATAAAATGGGATGTATATCCGTTTAAATATAGTGTCTATATGTTATCTACTTCGAGAAAACTTATGTTGAACAACTCTTTTTGGTCAACTTTTAAGAAGAAGAAATATAAGCTGCTCTTACTTGTTTCTTCTCCTCTTCCTTGAGATTCTTTTGACTTTCATCCATGTATTTTCTTGCATATAGATCAGAAAGTTCCATATCTAGCGGATCGTTTCTCTGAGATTGAAATCATGAAAGCTCAAATTAATGTAGCTTTCTCTCTTGGTTGTTTTTTGGTGTAAAGAAGCTGTAATAATCGATTCATATGGACCATTTCCACCTAGTTCTTAGTTCTCACCATAAAATGTGGTGTACAAGATTTGTATTTCTCTAACTTGAAATATACTTTTTTTAAGTATATGGAAATTAAAGGAGCGCACATAGAAAAATATACTTCGAAACGTGCAATATATGTGCTATTTGTGAAGCTTTCACACACTTTCTCTCTTGAATACTAGGTTGGAATTCCATGCAAGAGGTTGTTAGATACTGTGACAGTGAAATGTGGGCATTGCAGCAACCTCTCTTTACTTAGTACCAGGCCTCCTCCCTTTCAAGGTCAATGTTTTGATCATCATCCAACATTTCAGGTAATGTCACAAACTGATTCTAGCTCAAGAGTAGATGCTATAGTATTTCAGCTATTTTTCTACGAGCATTTTTGGTTGCTCATCACAAGTTTATAGCTTCTCGTCTATTAAAAAACAATTACACGTATCACGTTTCATGAGGGTTTAGTGAATATATTTCTAAAATGAGTGCACATTTTGTAACAGACTTTCTTCAGTGATTTCAAGAAGGGTCAATCTCAATCATCATCCTCGTCAACCTCCGGTGAAAAATTGTCCCCCAAAGCACCCTTTATTGTGAAACGTAAGCCAAACTCTCATTCTTCTTCTTTATTATTATTAATTTTCTAAAGAACTTGCATAAAATGCATATAGTAGTAAGTAGACAATTTTCATTACTTGCTTTTGTTCTTTTGCAGCCCCGGAGAAGAAGCATAGGCTTCCATCTGCCTACAATCGCTTCATGAAGTGAGAACGTTTATCTTACCTACTCTTTGTTGTATATTTCCCCCCTTGCATTCCATACTAGGTATTCCCTCTTTGTTGAAAATATTAAAAGATCTAGTGAAAGTTTTCAATGTCTTGTGTATGAAAGGGAGGAAATCCAACGCATTAAAGCAGCAAATCCAGAAATACCCCATCGAGAAGCTTTCAGTGCAGCTTCCAAGAATGTGAGATATTTTTATATTTCGGAATATTTTATTTTCTCATTTTTCTTTTTTCGTCTTGCATGAACCATAAAGATGCTAGACTTACTAATAATCTCACTGGCCTGGAAATAGTGGGCTAGGTACGTTCCTCATGCACCAACGGGGTCCATTAGTGGGGAGAGCAGCAGCAGCAACAATGTATGATTTCACTGTCCATGAAAATTAGTAAAATTTGTTTCTTGCTCTCAACTTTGCCAAAATTAATGTTTAATGTTGTTGTGTTTAGGCCTAAATGTTGCTGGGGGGGGGGGGGGGGGGGAGTCAACTGCGATGGAGGCCAATCGAGTACTAGGGGGAGGGTTTGCATTAGCTATCTTTATTGTCAAATTATTAATCTTCTGGTTATCTTGGTCTTCTTGGTTTTTAGTAATTTAATTAGCACATTAGTGCAAGTACTCATGAGGTTAATTATCGAATTATGATGTAATATTATATAACTTCTTGGAATGAAGGGCACAAGTAGTGCATGTGACTTAAGCTACCTAATTGGTATCAAAGCAAACAAGAGCTTAAGGAATTATAAAAGTTGAATATTGTGAACTTCAAAACGTGCCTATTCAATGGATGAATGCACATTGGATGTTCTGAGAAGTAAATGGTTAAGGACCAACAAAATCTAAATGGGTTCGATCTTATTTCACCAAAATTTTTGCAAGGATTTGCTGATCATAATTCTCCACCTAAATGTGAAGCAAAATTGATTCAAAGTACTAATCATTTTAGCTGAAAGAAAAGAAGACTTTTGACTACTACAATAGCCAAAACCCCACAAATCTTGGCTCTTGGCAGCAGAGATATTGATATTCATTGCCATCAATTGGCAGATGGCAATAACGACATAATCAAGATTGTGTGTGAATATCCTTTGCACTGACCTAAAGTAATATTCTGTACAATAATCCATAAAAATTCCTAAAACACTGCTACAAACAGCAATTTGAGTAAATTTAATACATTAACGTAATGAAATTGAGCTTGGCCCCTTTGCTTCTTTCCCCAATCTGCACATGCAGTCAAATGTTAAATAATTTCATCCCAACTGGGAAACTGGTATACATCTAAATGCACAGACATTATGAAAGAAATACTCCTAGAGACCAACGAATCCTAACAAATATATTCACAGTTTGAGCATGCAATGTTCCTTGCACAGTAGAAGAGCAGCAGAAAGTTTCATTTTCCTGAGTTCTTCTGCTGCTCCACTCGTTGCAAATGTGAAGACAATTGGAGTAGATTAAGAGTCGCAACTTCAGGAGAAGGTCTGTGGCTGGCATGCCTATACTCTGATACTTGGAAAGTTGCATCTCTTTGGCGTTTGAAAGAAACAGCCTTGCTACCATCATGAACAATTTGAATTCCTTCTTGGTTAATCGTCCCAGATGAATAACCATCAACTGCAAAGCCCTTTAAAGCACACGTCCCTAAATTTTCGGCAGAATTCTGATCTATTCTTGTGCAAGCACGATGATTTATTTCATTTGCTGACAGAAGAGAGAGAGCACCATTAGAATCTGGGTGCGCAGAAAATTCAACTGCTACTGCTGTATCAGTACATGCTCTTGAAGGCAGTGGTTTTCTGATGCTGTGTAGATCTGCAAGGGATATATGGGATTGCCCATTTGCCGCTGAAACGGCTAACTGAGAATTGTCAATTAGTCCCTCTACCAATTCGATATGCTTGCTTTGGTTATATTTCTCAAATCTTTCCTGATAAAAGAATCCAGCAGGAAAAGTATCTGGAGAAAGGAATGGTGTTCTTTCCATTAAAGCGATCTCCAAAAACCCAGAGCCTGCCATTTGCAAAAATAATATCAATCAAATACTAGAATTTCCATCAATGATCAAAGCAAAAGGCTAGCGAACTGCTTAGAGAAACTGAAAGAGGTAAATAAGTAAAAGAGCATAAGTTTCTCTGAATAGAACACATGAAATTGAAGGCAGTCCTAATTGATATGATTCTCAGAGATTTAGACATTTCTTCCAGTTGGGGCAACTAAGATGCCATTTAATTCTGAATTATCAATCTCGTGCTCATCATTGTGTTGAGGTAAAAATCTGACTCCTAATATTGTTCTATTTAGTTGCATGGTATGGCCTTGGTGAAGTACAATGCAATTAATGTGTAGATTGGGAAACTCTCTCTCTCTCTCTCTCTCTCTCTCTCTCTCTCTCTCTCTCTCTCTCTCTCACACACACACACACACACACACACACACAAACACAACCAACATGTTATTCAATATTAGTGCCTATTGAACGACACTCTAAACCTCAAAAAAAAAGTCAATTCTCGTAATTTCTGTGGACACATCACTCACCAATACACGATACTTCTGGAAAACTATCCTCATTTTCACTTACAACAAAAGAATAAAAAGCATGAATAGAAAAAGGGATTCTACATTCTAGGAAAATAGCAACATCCAATGTAGCCCTCCTAAAATAAGGTTTAAACCTTCAAGAATTCTGGATCTCTTGCCCGTAGAAATACATAGTAAGCAGAAACAACTAAATCAATCACTTTGCCTGAACTCTTCCATTGCTTTTCGCCACATTTTAAGCAGAAACTTGTAGCGGAAGAACATGAAATTAAAAAGTGAACGTTATACAAGAGCTCTCCCAGTATCAACACAGCAATAACAACAACCAATATGATCATCCTTTGTTATATCAGCAATAATAACAACCAATATGATCATCATTTGTTATATCTAACTTTAGTAACTAGGAAGGACATAAGAGTGATCAATAGGGCTATGTGCCTAAGGAATTACGTTCTTCACATACAACCTCACAAGACTGAAAGACACTAACTTATTTGTTATCATCCACCAGGTTTCATTCCGAAACATAAAATGGTTTCTTTTCTTCTATCAGAATAAACTTGGTTTCTCAAAGAAAGTGGCAGCAGGTTATAAGAAACATTGAACCCCAGGCCCCAGCTGTGTTGGGTTGGGGATAATTAAAATTTCAATGCAAGTCAAGAATAGCTACAGCATACCTAAGTGAGCACCCAATTTAGGCTTTCGTCGTCGTTTATTGTGGCCTGCCAAACGCTTCCGACAACTACGTTTACCATCATCAAATTCTGTAAGCAAATGGAACCTGGAAGGCAGATTGATTATTATGAGGCTAAGCAGATATATAGAAAAGAATATTTAACCATCATATGAACATGTTGATCATTCAACTGCCAACATTTTAAATGCAAAGTGTAAGCACAAGAGCAATGAGACTTCAGAAATCAACATTGGTACAACATACCTTTTTCAATCACACACTCAGATATGCAATTAGCTTTGCAAACAGTTATATATTTAAGACAGAATCAACAAGAAATAAGTCGAAGCAGCTCCTGAAAAGGAAATAGCTAAACATTTTCAAGCTTAAATTATGAGTACTTAAAGACCAGAAATTCTGATCATATTAATGGACTCAATTCTGAGTGCTGGCAAAGAGGAAATTCATGTTGCCAAAGACAAGTTTTGTGCTCTAAAAGAGATTATAGAAGGAAAAGCAGAGTGTTGTTCAAGGACGCAGGGGAGGAAGGATGGTTAAAAGGAGGTGGCTAACAATAGGCAAAGTATTTTGACGATAGTTCATCAAACACTAAAACATAGAATTGATTCATATGTCGGTTAGCTAGTCACTGGATTTGGAATGTTCATAACCACCCTGTATCAACCCCTTCTTGAGGATGGTCAGAAAGGATGAACTCATTTCCAAACATAAACAGAAACATCAATATTAATCACCAAAAATCACTAGGACACTAGGAAAAAATGAAAGAAAGAAAAGTTCTACAGCAACAAATCCCTGACATAAAGGTCATGCCAAACAAGATGGAAGGCAAGAGGGTTCAACATTACCTACTGCATTGCTGACAGAATCGTTTCTCAATGCCATTAATAATAACTTTAGCAGTCTTTGAGTGAACGTCACATACTCTGTGCCTTTTGTGGTAGTCTTTGGAGAAACTTAGGTCCTTGTAACAACCATGCACCTGGCATAGAGGCATCTGAGGATGCAAATTAGTGGTCTGGGCTCTTTTCGCAAGTGATGAATCTTCCACTACCAATGAAACGAAATTTTCTTCAGAACTGGGCATATTAACAGGTTCTCTAGAATCAGTCCATTTCTCCAAGTTTGGATCAATTGTTGCGTCTTTCCGACTATGTGGCTTGGGAGCTGCAGAATAAATTTTTGAAGCACACCCCTCCCACATAGATGTATCAAAACTAACAATAGAAGCAGATGGTATCATATCACTGGACTTATCAGTTATCTTATCACTTGGAGCTCCCAAACCTGGATTATCAAGAAGCAATTTTTCCATTCTGTTAGGTAAGCTTGTCTCCACAGAGTTCAAGTTGTCAACCATTTCTCTATCAAAACTTGCCATGCCTTTATAAAAATCAGAACACCCTTTTGTCTCCAAATCCTTAACAAGATTTTTATTCCTCGCAAGAAGATCCACAGGAAATTCAATATCTTCCGAAAACGCCAGGCCCCTAGCTTCCAAATAATAGCTTAAAGGCTCCATATTCAGCACAAAACTGAAGTTGCAGATACAAGGCAACAAGGCAAAAGTCCAACCGATTACTGACCTAATCATATCAAATTAATCACAACTCAGTTCTTAATCCCAAAAGCAAAAGTCCAGCCTCAGTTTCTCAACGCTCGAACAAAAAGACAAATAATAAATCATTAAGGAAGAATACTTAAACAAATATACATCTCCAACATTAATATCACAAGATGGGGGAAAACACACAATTCTTCACCAAAAAATACAAAATTTTTACTTTATCCAAATAAAAACCAGTATGTTAACTACAATATCAGGACAACCACAGAATCTTTTTGCTCAACCAGACCACTGGAAATCCAGAAATCAACAAAACATTCTAGTCTATAGACCTCAATCCTAAAAACTTAAATCACCAAAAAAGAGCAGAGAAATAAGAGCACGTATAATTAGAAATGTATTATGCATAAACAACCACAAGTTCTTCCCTTATCGGGCATCCTAGTCAAGAAATCAATACAAAGAACAAGAAATTACTGTAGTAAATAAGAAAAAGAGAACCCACTTGATCTAATTTGAAAAAAAAAAGAAAGAAAAACTCATATGCAATATCTTAAACATACCAAATTCAATGTTGAATTATTCGTCTCAAAAAGAAACAAAAAATTCAATGTTGAATTATAGTTTTCTTTGCTGACAAAAGGGTCATCGAATATAGCGAGAAAACAGAGGAAGAGAATTGGGAAATGGGAAATTTTTTGAGTGGGGAGAGTAAACTGCAGTTCTCCTATCGCTTTTGGGGTTCTTGGACGACAAAAGACACGTCAACTCTTGAATTCTTGCCCCAATATTTTCCGTCTCCCAAGTTGGAAAAACAGCGGCTACAGTATCAATTGCGAATTAGTCAAAAGAGTTGTTAATCCCCGATCAGAAATTGTTCTAGTGACTAAAAGTTATCAAAAAATAACAATAAAAATTTATCATTTTTATTTAGAATCATGATAACCAGCGGTTGCTGTATATTTGTTCATACAAGACATATAAATCAATCATTCATACTTTTTCATACTTTTTGAAGAGAGATATTACGTATCACGTGATGCATTAATATTTATCATATTTTAACATATAAATAAGATTAATATTTATTGTTGAATGATCACCGATAATAAGAGTTCAACATACTTATTTTACGTGATATGATTAATAGTAACACACTTGATTCGTGAGATGTACCTTAATCAACAATTATTTTTACTATACTTGTCCCAGACATTATTGTAAAAGTAAAAATTTATTAATTCACTTATTTAGCTTCTGAGTTGTTCACGGTAGTTCACCATCTATGGTGGTTACCCAATTGCATAGCAAGCATTTTATGGTGACAAAATTGTTAAAAAAATATAAATGCATAATGGGTTGGCTAATCCTATGTAAGAGTAGGCACCTGCTCCATATACACCCCTAAGTAACACCTAAACTATTCAATGCCATCACACATCTAGCCTTACCTTATTGTATGGTACCACTTAAAAGTTAGCTATTATTAAAAAAGTTAGCTATTATTAAAGAATATTTTATGAGTGATGAAAAACTTTAATCTTTACCTTCTTTGGGTTTTCCAATGGCTCCATTGAAAATGAAAAAAGAAATAATTTGATGACATAATTTCAGTTTTCATTATGTGATCAAGTAATCATCAAATTACCAAGTGAAAAGAAAGCTCTTTTTTTTTTTTTTTTTTGGTAAATACTATCATATGCCCTCGCAATATTTCAAAGCCTAAATCCGCCATATTTATTTATTTATTTTTGTTTTAGGGAATAATGAACCATACAAGACAAAGCAAATCTGTGAATGGCCAATATTGTAATATTGTTAGTGCAATCCTTGTCAACCATTTCATTGTAGAGCAATGGATTAGTGTCTGCACATATTATCCAAAAAAAAAAAAAAGGCCTAGCGTCTATAAAAAAGGTGGGCAGTAAAGTATCTAAGACATGATCTTTTTTTTCTATATTATAAGCAAAACCGATTGCTAATGTAGATAATTAGGTGTATCTACTCGTTTAACTACATAAGTTAGGTATGCATTAGTTTCACATTTTCTTATTCTAATTTCTAATGGGTCTTTCGTTTTAACACTTGATAATCAAAACCTTAAGAGCTATTTGGTTCAAATTCGTCAATCACTGTCACTATAAATATCATTAATCTTGCTATTAGTATGAGCTGTGACAACTCTCCTCAACATGTTTGGTTTAGTGATGGAATGAGTATTAGTCTTTCCAAAATAGCTAATGAGTTTGATAGAATAGTATCTTGGAATAATCATAGTAATCCAATTAATCACTTTTATTCCGATTGAAGGATAGTGATACAATTATTTACAAATATCAATGATAGGTATCATTACCACTTATACACATTTCCCTACTAATTCTTATAAACCTAACGTCCACTTAGAAGCATTAGAAAGTCCAAACCGCTGTTTGAGTGCTACTTCTCCATAAAATACATCTGGGATCTTGCTCTGGCAAGAGAGGGGAAGGAAGGGAAGGGGTGTGGGGGGAGGGAGGAAACATTTGAGAGTTGGGACCCCTTTCTCATGAAACTCGTGTAAATTAAGCAAGCCAATGATTATGAAACAAACTTGTTACCATCTCATAGATTTTCATTTTTTAGATAATTTTCTATCCAAAAATTCACCTCACACAATTAAAGTGTTCTAATGATATTTGATAAACAAGTCGAACAGGTGCATTGAATTGAAAACTACTAGTTCGAACAAATTTACTTTGTTTTTTGTAATTCATTTCACAATTGAAATTTGACCTTAATTTAATTAACTCTTGTATGAAAATTTAAATGACAAATAGCGAAGGATTTACTTAAGTCTAGCTATCAATATATAATTAATTGCACGCAGAAAACACTCTGTATCACACAAGCATTTCTCATTTTGGAGCCTTGAAGAAAAGTTCTTGATGATGAGCATCGCAAATGCAATATGATAATTAAACACGCAATTCAATGGATAAACATGCGGAAAACATTCATTTTACTACTAATAATTTCCCTTTCGTGAGGGCCAGTAGCTCCTTAAAGTCTCATTAGTCATTAAGCACTGTGGAATTCTTGTCGCCAGCATATAAAAAATCACATCAATTTGTCATTTGTAGGCCAGTCTTTAATTTTTGTAAGAAAATAGTCCCAATTTCATAAAACTCTTGAATAGTTCGTGAGATGATACGATATTAGATTACTAATAATTAGATACATTTCTCTAGGAAATGGTATTTGCGAGGATTTGTCATTGTACTATCTCCAATCAACACTTCACGCAGGTATTGCTAAGTATTGCTTTCTAGATTGGTGATTACCATTAAATGAAAGAACAGTGCAATGAAGAGTTCATGCTAAAAGCTTGATCATTTTTTCATTTGCTGTCTGGGCATGTTATAGAGTTACACAATTCTGAGTATTCATTGGTTTATCGTTAGTTTTTCTGTTGATAAGCTATGGTTATAGACATATTAATTATTCCAATATGAACATTAAACTAGACAATTAAAGTCTAACCATTTCATGATTGGGGCTGATTTTCAACTAGACCATTTGAATTTTGAAACTAGTTTTTGGTGTCATTTCCTTGTAGTGGCATGTCCACTAGGTAGGAACATGACTTCTCCTACTTGGGCTTATTCTCCAAGTGGTGTTTATAACAACTGGGCTTAATGCAACTGACCTTTTTCTTTTGTAGATGGATAGCAAGAGGACACAAATTAGATGCAGCATTTATTTATTTATTTATTTGTTATCATACTTACACTGTTACAATGGGAGGGGATATACTGTTAGTGGGATTTTAACCTCGATACTTTTGGAGTGGAGTCAAAGAGTTTTAACCGCTTGACTCTCTATTTGTTTCTAGAAGTATTTGGGGTTCACTAAATATAAATAATAATCAAATATAACAAAATAAAACCAATAATTTGTACTGCTTGAAAAACAATATTAAAGCATGTGAGGTTACTCAAATCTTGTAGTGTTGCTTCACATTATTACTGCAATAGTTAGGGGGTTAAAATCCTAATAACCAAACTCATTGGATTTCTTTTAGAAGTACCCACAGTTTCTTTTACTAATTGAAGTGGTGATCTTTTGGGATAATTCTTATCCCTTTAATAGTTGACATGTACAGACAAACAACATGTCACAGCCTTTCGTATGATAACATGATAGTGGGGATTGTTTATGTATTAAAATCATTGACATATCCTCTTTCCTTAAGAACCTCAGAAATGCTTTAAAACTGAACCTTTAATCCATGTGCCATTGATAAAATTTTCTTCATGCTATTTCACAGCCTGTCTTGGAACAAGTTTGGGTTCATAGAATCTACACATGATACCGAGTCACAAGTGCCACCTTCATTTGTAAACATTGGCTGTATCCTTCCTTAGGCATATGCTTTTGGCCCAACCTCAAGATTATAGGACACAGAGCTCCACTAAATGCTCTTGGCGTAGTGCACTCATTCAATCCAATAGTGGTTCAATCTTCGGTTCTTCATAGCTCAGTTAGACTCTTTCCTAGAATAGGCTAGAATGAGAATAAGAGTATGATAGATATTGTCAATTGACCAAAAAAAAAAAAAAAAATGTATGTGTGCTATAGTTGATTTGATCCACTAGTAAGGCTCAATGTTTTATGCATGATACTTACCCCCATGCATGATCAAAATTACTCTTGTAATCATGCATGAAAGCAGAGAATTGAAAAGGCTACATTAAATTCTTGGAAACGATTTATTTATACATGACTGTAAATCAAATGAGTTTGAAACGCATTCAGTGTACCAAGATAACTTGTGTAATACATAACAAAAATGTGTCAAACTCGTTAAGGGGCGTCAATAACATTAGAGTTTGCCCGACAAAAGGTTTGGTGGTAACCTCCAATATCGTGACCGGTCAACGTTATGGACCGAAAAATGGTGGTTGCAACTTGCCATGTCCAGCCATCATGGCTGCCATATCCAACCAACATGGCTGCTGATTTTCATTCCACAAACCATGGCCTCGTGGTGCTTGATTAATAAAAAGATTTTTGATAAACACACCATATTTATCTATAGGGCAACATGGCAGTAGGGGCCAATCCAACCCTACTATTTTCTCCTTCATCCGTGGGATTTGATTGAGTACGTGTGTGTGTTTGTGTAATTTCTTGCTTGAAATGTTGAACATGCTTGGGCCCTCCACGCACTATAAGCTCTTCCGGATCCTTCTGGTGTCCCTCGTATCATCTCTATGCATTATCGTATCCTCTAACATTGTTACTAAATAGGGTGCATCATCAGCCTACTACAACAGGTTTTCCTTGTCATGCCAATAAACTAGTGTGTTCATACAACTAGTGGGTTCATACAAGTATATTATAATAGAGATATATTAGCAATGTAATGTGTTTTCATGATGTGGCAAAAAAATTTAACTTAAAAAAATAATGTTATCTTTGAGAAAATTTATATCTTTCTGCCTAATTTCGTCTTAACGTAGAATTTTCAATTAGTAATACAGTCTGCTTTTAACTTGCAATTTGCATACCGAAATTTTATTTTTCTATTCTTTCACATAAAAATCTATCACAAATTATGCCAATCGCTAGTGTTTTAGTCCATGTGGATAGAAAATACACCTTCATTCTTCCTACTCAAGGGTGAAAGTAACATTAGTAAACACACCTTCATGCTTCCTTTTCAAGGGTGAAAGTTACATTAGTCCTTAAGTAATTGAAGAGTGCAAAGTAAAAATTGGTTAAACATTTGCCCTGCAAAGTGGCATGCATTTTTCTTGAATAAATACATTTAAACCCTTCCGGCCATGAGAAGAGGCTACGTGTCATAAACCTAGTGTCAGGAACTTATGGTCATGATTTAGGTGTGCAATATTAAGAATACTACCAATCTCTTAGACTAGTGTTTTTAAGTTAGTCTGTTCAAAGAAATTTACCATGCCAAAGGCCTCTTTAACACTCCTGCAGGGATATCCTATGCCACACTATCTACGTATAAATATCTTTGTATAGACAATCTTTATAAAGAAAAGAGATCATAGTTCTATAATTTGTACGTTTAACTATACAAACCATGTACGATGGATCTTTGCATAAATCCAGGTCTATGTAAAAATTTTACAACTATGTATATGTAGTAACTGTCAATCTCAATCTAACTTTCAAACATCGAAGCGTCCTCCATTTCTTTCTGAGTATTCGTTTGTTTTTGAGATCCTCTTAAATTCGATAATCATTACTTAAGATCCACTTTTTCTTTAAGTACCACCACTAACACGGCTGTCATTAGATTTGGGCATGTCTTAATTGTGAAAAGATGTTAGTTTAGTTATGTTTAAACACTTTGGTTTTGTTGATACGTCACACTGGTTTGGGAAGAGTTGCATTATTTAGTTGCTTTGTTGACTAAAGCAGGTCTCTCTGAATCAAACGCCTAATTACATATTTTGGATTTAGCTCGAAAAAAGTGTACCGTAAAAGATTAGAACATAATAAAGTCTCCGTACAAAGAACCTTTTTCTTTTTGGACCACCATTCCATATGATAAAATTGGATCTAAAATCATGGTTTTGATGAAATAACCATGATCACTTTCATCTCATGCGGGATCATCTTTTGTTTTTCCAGAACGTTTTTCCCTTATGATAATAAAAACCTTTAATTATTTACATTTGGTTAATTATTTACATTTGGTTCCTTGTACCATAATACGAAACATACTCATTATAATTTTATCAATATGTTGGCTCCGACGTACATCCAAACCTTATCCTCCAACAGATGTTCACAAATTAATCTGAGTGTAAAGAACAGAATTGGATGAACTTAATAATCATGGTTGCATGAAAATCCAAGCTATATGCTAACGTTGATGAATAAGACTTGCTATGTTCCAAAATTATATTATACATGACAGAAACTTCAATTGCATTCTGTACTTTAACAAACTAAAAAAATTTTCAAAAGTTGGAGGGCCTGTTTAGCAATTTTTATATTCTTAGTATTAATGTTGTCTGTGATCAATCATTTAATCGCATGCTAGATTTTAAGAGTTACATAATACTTCATCAAGTGATCGATTAATCTATTATTGCTTATGTCCAAAGTCAAAAGATAAAAAGGGCAAGCTATCACATGGTGTGATGATTCCTTGTTTCTCCACCAGTGGAAGTGGAAGAAAATCCCTAGTAGCGCACGAGTACACACCAAACTCAATATTTTATATTGGTGGAGGCCTATATTGTTTTTGCACTCCGTGACTTTTCTTGAACACCAATTGGGAAAAAGTCTGAGACCAACCAACATTCTATACTGTACACACAGAAAAAAGTTGTACATAACACTCGAAGAAGTAAAAAAGCAGAATCTTTAACCATATCTGGATCTGGACCCAAAAATACAAAAAAAAGATTAATTAGTAATATCGATTTTCTACATCACAACTCCAATTTTACAACAACAGTAGAAGTAATTAATATGAGATGAAGATCAGAAACAGTGGAACTACAATTATCTTGCTGCACTAGAAAGTGGTGCAGTTCTCTTGATGCTGTCCATGTTTGTTGTCTCATAAACTGGTAAACCACTTGAATAACAATCCAAATCATAATTTGGCAACTCAAATAAATCAGAGCTTGAATCACTATCTGCACCATCATCAAGATCATTGAATTTCCTGAATTCCTTTTCCTCAGACAAGTACCTATCAGCCCAGTAGTTATTATTTGCTCCAATTTTAACATTCTTGTAACTTTGAGGATTTTGATCAACCATCTTCAATTTCTCATCCAACCAGGCAATGTCCAGGTTGTAATGCCTCTTTTCAGCATGGACCTGGACCCCATTCTGTACAGCATTTTCAGGTTGTTGGGAAAAGGATATAGCTTGCTGATGATCTGAGTAGTTTCTGAGATCTTTATATGATTTTGTGGGAGTATATGCATAAGGGGGAGGCGTTCTAAAACCTGAAGTTGTAATTGAGTACACAGACTTTGAATCAGCTGGATTTATCGTGCTTCGAAAATGGCTAATGCTGCTCCTTCTTTTTCTTCTCCAACCAGGGCTGTCATCCTGATCATGCTTTATAGAATGTGTAGTGGTAGTGGATTTGGATTTCTTCTTTCTTGAAGATGTTTGACTAAAAAGGGAGTTCAAGAAGTTAGCAAGCTTTCCTCCAGGAGAGCTTGGCTGCTTGTGTTTTTTCTCTTTATTGACCATCATTGGCTTTTCCATCACCATAGTTTGTGAAGGGATTGAATATGAACTCCTCATTGGCATGTCTAAGCTATATCTTCCAGCCTTTGAGGATTGCTTCTCTTGATTATCTCTGATGACCTTTTGTGCAAAAGTTGCACCATTGGTATTATTGGTGTAGATTTCATTGGCACCAGAGAAGTATTTGGCAGCCTCAAACACATCAAGTTCTCCTGAATCATTTCTCCTGTTGTGGGATTTCTTGAAGGTCTTCTCAGGGTCCGAAAGTCCTATAACTGACATGGTTCAGAGTATATGCAAGTGAGATGGAAGTTTGTTTGAAAAGCAAGGAAAGAAATGTTGGATTAGTAGTGTATTTATAAGAAGAGAAGTGTATAATAAGCCTCAAAAAAGGGGAGATTTGTGAGGATGTAGAGAGAAAGAGAGAAGGGATTGTATTTGCAATATGAGTTGAAATGATTGAGATTGGTGGTAGATAGGGTCACTCACTCTTATAGCAATAGATGGCAATTTTTAAGTGTGTACTATAATATATAATGATGGCAAATTATTGTTTTTTAATTTTCTTTTGAAAAGAAAATAAAATATTTTAACACAAATTTTGAAGTTGTGTTGGATGAGAACCCACTCGGGTCATTTGTGCTTTGATTATGGAAAGGACCGTGGGGTAGGATGAAACAAGAGCCTTTTATCCTTCTCATGCTTTGAAATCCAGAGTTTAGTGTTGTGTATTATGGGGGGCATAGAAGACATGTCTTTCCTTGGATTCTCAAATTTTATGTTGTTTTTGTGGGGATTAGCTTTCAAGTGGTGTTATCCATAGGCTCAAATTATAGTGTTTCACTCACATGTATCACAATCAAAGATGGGAAAGGACTAGAGAGGGCCTGGTTGAGATTTCTCTAATTTCACAGGTACTCCTTTCAGTAAATGAAATTTCAAGAAACTCTCACGTAATATCTGTTAAGTTGTTCTTCTACCATTTCGTCCCTATATTTGGACTTCAAACCGAAGACTTTCCTCTATCTATTAATTAGGGTTAATATTTGAATTACAAAAGCTTTTTGTGGTCCAAATCGAATATGTATAATAGGTACGTGTGACATTATATGAAAAAGCAAACAAGATTACATGAATTTTTCATAAGTTAGAGGTAAGTTCTCTATAATTAAGACAAAAATTAGTAAATGTAAATGAATTGCCATATGTATAATTGTAACTTGAATGTGACAATAAGTTTTTCTTGTTTGGAACATCAAAAAGATGTTCTGACTTTTTTTTCTTTAATTGCGTAAATGAACAACGTTAGTTGGAGGAGGGAAATAATGACATTAACAGTTTTGAATTACTTTAATCAAGCGCAGTCTAACTAGAAATCCAGGCACTGGTTCAAAATTTAAGAGAACAATTATTGTCTTTCTGTTTAACGAAAAATCCAAGCATTGATTATATGGGAAGGGACAGTTTCATTATAGCCTTTGGGTTGGTTAACATGCCAAATTGCATCCCTTCTTATAAATATGCATTAAACTTATTGCTAATTGCCTTCTTCAATATTTGGCCTCTTTTTTTAGTTATTGCTTAGTAGAATTTATTTTCAACTCATTGAAACTTTTTAAAAATTACTATATCATACCGTAACTTCTATTTTGACTAGAAAATTATTATACTAGACAGTAAGGTCATAGAACGTCTAACAATAGTCACCTAAATTGTATAGGATACCATCATGTCAAATAAAACAATGGAATTTAATTTGTTTGATTTCAGTTTTAATTGATCACTAATTACACTAAACTAAATATTCAAGCGTGAGTAATTACAAAATTTATGTTTTACAGAACAGACAAAGTTAAATTATTAGGGGCTAAATTAATGAAAGATTAATACTAGGTTTTTTCAAGGAGGAAGTAATCCTATCCAAAAGATAGCACAAGTCTTGTTCATATTACAGCACCAGCTAATCACATATCCACTTTCTAAACATCTAAACTTGTATTGTAGGGGAAAGTTGGTACTCAAACATCAAATTCCAGATTTTTATGCTTCATGGAATTTTCATGAAAGCTCGGCCATTAGGTCAGTGAATAGATAGAAAGGACAATATAAGGGTTTCCATCCCACGTAACGAATTGAAAAAAATCTAAGTACAGTAGTCCATATTCATAAACTGGCAAAAGAATTGGTGGATAGTTTTGATGAGGAAAAAACCTTGTCTTGGTGTGCTGCTTATCATTTAATTTGAAAGATAGCGTAAATCATGCAATTTAGGAAGATTTGTGTTTCAAAGGACAAAATGATTATGGTATTCATTGACACCCACCAGAAATTAATTATTATCAAAAGCAATCTTAAGAGTGGCTTTTCAAGAAAAACAAAAACAGTTGAAACTGAACCAATAGATTGCACAACTAAGAAGTCCTTGAGATGGTCCCCAAAGTTTTAAAAACGCCTTTCTTTTAGTCTTTGATGTTTAAAGAATTGCAATCTGGTCACTCAAGTTTAATAGGTTAATAATTTAGTCCTGAAAACACATCAAAATTTTATTTTTCCACAAAAATAGCCCAAGTTAATTCATTTGATCAACATAAATTGACATGTAAATATTGCATGGTATGAATTTGCTTTTGTCAAAGAACAAATATTGAAGTATCTAATTTTACCTTTTTGTGTAGGCCAATGTGATGAATTCACAAATATTAAAGCTTATAACATGAGCTTTCTAGGAAGACCATTTTCAAAACCCATTGCAACAATTTTCAAAACCTTTTCTTTCCATCAAGGTATAGCGATTGTCAATAAACAGCTCTGGCCCATTAGGAATCAAAATTAGATCATTGATGCTGTGTAAGTGGTTGTGTGTAGATAGATAGCTTGTCAGTGACCACACGTGTATTGGGCCAATTGGCATGCCAAGAAAAGCATGTGGACATGGATGATGTGATCTATAAGCTTAGTTTTAATGTTTATGTCACAAAGATATTGAATACTATGCAATAGTGATATGATGAAGACAATGCAATATAAGATTGCCGAATTGTCTATTTTTAAACCAAACTATAATCTCATATCAATATTTAATGGTCCCTTTTCCCATTTCCAATTTTTCTTGCCTTCTATTGCCAATTAAAGGTCACGTTGATATATCGTCTCACACGGCAATTTTCAGCTTCCATATGGGGTGTCACCATCCTCTAAAAAAAGTTTTTCACCATCTTGGAAAAACTCAAATCAAAACTCCACCATTGTTGACTTTCAGTTTCAGTCTATGGTCCCGAAACTAAATTTTGGTTAGAATAATGACATGTTTCATATTGCTTCTCCAGGGCGCTGTCGGCTAATTAAGGGCCTGAAACCTTAACTTATTAGGTAGGTGATATTCTAATTATTGGTTTAAAGATTAGCATATGTCTAGTTTCCTAGCTACAATAATGCACTGAAAAGATTAGTTGAAAAGAAGAGGCTGAAGATTTAAGAGTTAAATATTCATATGGAACTTACAAAAGAAAGAAAAAGAAAATTTATGGTTGAGCTTTGAGGTGACAAGATAATCTAAAGGTAAAAAAAGAATGCCAATTTAGGTGTACCTATGATTCAGATAACGATGAGGGAAAACTATAGCTTAATCAAAGGCTGGTAACGACAAGTGGAAAAGATGGATTTAACTTGGTAAAATCCAATTGCCTGATATCTAAGCTCCATGAAAGCCCACTTTAAATAAGCCAGTTCATCAATATTTGTCCTTTGATTCAATTCGAGCCACACGAAATTGGCCAATTAGAAATTGCTGAGGATGAAAATTGTCTACCTGATGGGTGTTAGACAATTGAAAATTGTGCCGACAAGGTGCCCACAAGTTGCCTCTCTAGCAACTGTCTTCTTCGTCTCATCTTAGCTGACTAGCCAATTTTATAATGGATCCATGCTAATATGCTTCAATTTGTTGCTTTCTTTTACTATGCACCATGCATTTAAAGGTACAACCTGAGGTCATGGTTTTCCGTTAAGTCCCATCTGTGCCCCTAAGTTTCAGGTCTTTACTTAAGCCCTTTTCACAGTGGCTCCGATCAATACATTGTTCGAGTTGTGGAACTTTGACTATTCCCTAACATCATAAAATGGTGGACCATATTAAGGGAAGTTTACTAACGAACAGATTTCACCAATTGGTTCAATCAGAACTAAACAATTTCGTCAATTTCCAACGCTGCATGGCGAAGTAAGATTGTTTGAAGTTCAAACGCTATCTTTAATTGTCTTGATAATTTACACGATAATAACGATTGAATGTTTTTAACGTTAAAAATCTACGTTTCTGATAAATTGACCATCCTCAAATTTTGTCAAAAGCGTTTCTGATGAGATCCTCCGAGCAACTTTAAGATAGAAAGCTACAGCCCTCTATTTCTTTTCTTCAAGTGATCCTCTAAATATTAATAATTTTTGAAGATCAAGTTCAAAAAACATTAACAAGCCACACTGGGGAACGTCTACTAGAAAATAGTAGACAGGAGTCCCCGATAATGCTCCTATTCATGAGACAAAAAATGGACACTATCTAGAACCTGTCTCCCATTCCAATGGGTCGAAGAACTTCATTAATGGTGACCTCTATCAAGGTTTATCAAAATTGAATGATCCCTTTGGAGGAAGAGGACAGGACTACAACTATATGTGCATAGTGTAAGCAGTTGCATATGCATGAACGAGAATAAAAGAACAATCACATAAATGAAATCTGTATGTTGCACACCTCCGTGTGGATTTGCATCTCTGGACTTGCAAATTGAAAGCAAAAAGTGACACTAAAAAGCCTGATTTTATTCTGATAAGCTTTTGTCTGCATGGCCATTGAACTGGATTAAACAAGTTCCTAAGACGTGGCAACACATGCTTCATATATAGTGCTTCATAACTCAAGAAAATATTCTTATCACTTTGTGGATAAATCCTCAATTATGAGTTCCAAAAACAGTCCACTGATTAGATAACACAACATGTCTCTCCTCCTATTGACATATATCATTGCAATCCCACAAAGAAAAGAAAAATCAAGGAAGAAAAAAAAAAAAAAAAAAAAGATACACGATGTCCCGACCTTATCTCTAGAAAGGCCATTGTTTGTCTCTTAGCTTTCTGGGAACATTGCATTTAGAGACTAGAAGAGATGATCATGATGGTCTATTTCTTGCTTTAGGATGGACAAAAACAGCTCTTGTGCTTGGACATTAGTGAAAACTATTAAGCACGCACAGACACTCATGCATTACGATTTCCTTGTTTTATTTTGTTGTTTCAAGATTCATTCCCTCTCATCTAGCCTTTAGTGCTCGTGTGGAGTCATGTTTGAAGATACAACAGCACTAGATTAAGATAGAAATGTCTCAAAAGTCAATGTCATGCAAAAGGCATTGTCTGATAAGAACACGAAACCAAAATTGGAATTGGAAGTGAGAAACTTACCGTGTATAGAAGATTTCTTTTGCATATAGTGAGGAGTTATTAAATGTTAGTATTTGTCATTTGTATGCTGCTTTCCGAAACTAATTCTAGCAATATGTTTTGACCATTAATTATCAGCTGATTACTCAAGTACTGATTTGGATTCCCAACGAACTGACAAAGATTCACGTAGAGCATGTTGCAATTGCAAAATTGATATAAGGATATGATCTACAAGTGAGATTTATTACACTTCTTTTTTATCAAATAATATATGTTCCAAAATTTGGTTTATGTTGTCAAGCCTGGTTGGCTAAGCAAGTTTACAAAGATGTGACAACATTCTCACTCTTCCCTTGAATATGCTTTGTTAGGCTATAACTCCTCGACTTCTTATGTAATTGCAATTTTTTCTCTCTCCTCGCCCAAAGATTGAAAAAAGAATTGGCTCTGTTTGGCCAAATCCATTATTTTTTCTAACCCTGTTCGACCAAAAATAATTTTCAAACACATTTTTCAATTGCCTTTTTTCATTTGCAACTACCTCTCATTTCATGTATATCACATCTCAAAAACTGATACAATATTTTTTTTTAATAATGTTTCCAAAAAAACAAAATCCAATGGAATTTTGTAGATTTACCATGTTCAAGAAAATAATTTAAGATCTGCTCCTCTTTTATTGAGGGAGTTTGGAAAAGGTTTGTACAATTATCATCGCACCCAAATTAGCCCATACTTGATGTTACATCAACTAGTCCGATTGAGAAAAGGGGTAAAATGGGCCACGTCTCAACAAAACAATTTTAGAAAGAATCTTGCGTTTCTTGGCCCAATAGGCCCATTGAATGCACTTAAAAGATAAATGCAAAAATTGGTCTCGTTCGTCTCGACCCTAATTAGCCAAACGATCCAAGTGCTCCTTCTGCAGCACAAATTTCATTTATTGATATTTAAAGAGTATTTAAATCATGTCTATTTCTGTTTTAAAGTTTTAAAGAAACTTGATTTAGCCATAAAAATGTAGGACATCAAAACTATGCTTTACTCAATATATAAGAAATGAAAATTAAGATTAGTTATTAGAAAAACCAAAATAAAATTTAAATAACTATCTTGAATTCGAGTCATTAAGGGAATAAGTGGAGTTTCACAGTTGATCTTCTAATAGAAAAAAAAAAAAAAAAACTATGCCACATTCTTGGAGAAAAGATAGCAAATAATAGAAGAACAAGTAAAAGATTATCATTAAACTTTTTTTTTTCAAAAAAGTTAGGTAGATAGAACAAGGACAACACGTGTAGTTGATTTTCATGACACAGTAGAACTTGTATGGTATTCAAGTTTAAAGGCAAAATTACTCCTATCTACATCAATTAAACATTTTTCAGCCCGCAAACTTTGCTAGACATGTTGGCCAATCGGTTAGCATCAATTGTAATCATGGAGAGGTTGAGATAATGAGGGCTTGAAATTATGATGGCTTTTGTTGATATTTCACTGTCATTTATCAAATTGAATAAAAACAGACATTCTTCTTTCAGGAAACACCAAAGCTTTACAACTTTCTTTATACATTAAGAGCCTTTAAACTAACAAACACCATATAAATGCTCAGAATTCTAGATGTGTTTTGCCTTATTCACTTAATATGTCATGATAAATAATGATAAATAACTATCTTATAATATTTTATATGAAAAAATAAATGGTGAATACATCATTTTATTCTCTCTTACCTTAGCAATATAATTGTAAAGGTTATCATATAATGGAGAATAAATCATAAGAGCCATTAAATAGTTTTATGACTTCATCTTTTTCCTTTTTAGTGATTTATTATCATTTATATCTTGGAATAAAAGTTTAGTTGGCATCAAATGTTAGGGACCAAAAAACCTCTTCCTATTTATATGGCTTTGGCGAATCATTGGCAACATTTCTGTCCTCTTTGTTCTATTTGATGAAAAAGACTAATCTAACTTGAAAGATGTGGCACCATTTGGATTATGTACAAATATCAAAAGCATTGTCCTTTTTGGCTATTGAAATTGGCATTCAGTGAGAAATAAGCTGTGCTATTGTGCATCATCCAACAAACCAAGAAACTGTTGGCTCATTAAGAATACTCATTAGAACCAAACGTAGTCTAAATGATAATATTCATTTTTATATATTGGCATTTGGCAATATAGAAAAAGGGTATCGTTTTTTATATTTGTGAAAATCTTATGGGATTTTGAAGAAGTTAATTAATCGAAAGAGTAGTGTTTTCTTTTTGAAAAAGTACACTTAGGTTGCTTTTCGAAGTCATATATTTTAAAGTATATGTTAATTAATACTAAAACACCATAGAACATATTGCTTTTAGCTTGAAAAGTAATTAATGGACAAATATTAAGCAAATCAAAATAGTACCTAACTGATATGTACATAAACAGGTGAGTACACTAGTTTACCTTGTGTTTAACTTTCACATCTCTAACAAGATGGGAAATATATTAATAGATGTATCTTTTTTCAGTAAGTTTATTTTTTTTTATTTGTACATGAGTCCTTTTATTAGTATTAATCAATGCTCAAAAATATAACTAATATACTATAAATGACCACACTATAAATTTATGTGCTCAAATAATCAACCATTTGAATCTCAATGAAGACTTCATCTGCTTGAATTTTTGCTTGATTAGTTTTTGGATTTAAAGAATTTTTTTTACATGTTACTCGCTATGTTTGAATGGAGTGATTTTTCAAAAAAAACATATTTGTAAAAATCTTTAAACTACTTCTTTTTCCCCTCATTACACATTTACCAAAAAGAATATAACTCTAATATTTGTTGAGTGCCAACTGACAGTCATGAATCATTCAACGTGGGGTCTATTTCCCCTATTTTGCATTCTCATTGAATGCTCGATCCTAATTGGCAGTGTATTGAATTTTTTTTCTTATGAAATTGCTACATAATATTTAGAAAAAAAAATCCCGAAACAATATCCAAGTAGTTTTTTCAAAAGTAAAACTCAATTGTTTGAATAACCTAAAATTTTCTAATAATATCTAAGCTACAAGAAATATTAATCACCAGAAAATGATTGACAAATACCTACCAAACCTTGTCAAGTGCATTTTTTTTTCCAATTAACAAATCAAAGTTTGATTGATCGAACATCTTAAGATAGATTAAAGGAGAACAAAAAATAGTTGCACCCTCGATTAGATCTATCGCAGAGTTAAATTACAAATTCAAATTGAGTCATTACTGATGACATTATTTTAGATTACGAAAAAAAATTTTCAAAGCAAAAATCCAAAATTCAAAATTAATATTCTAAATCACATCACATTAGGCGCGACTCAATTTGAGCCGCAACGCTATCGAGTTAGCTTGCTTCCCTAACCTTATTCGACTCTCTAGAGACTAGAAGCCTAGAATCCTATTAATAAAAATTAAAAAATAAAATAAAATAATTGCTAGAATCCATATTTGGTAATAAGCTCATCAATCTAAGGGCATCATCGTCCAACAAAAGAATATTACTCTGCATGGGATTGGAGCATAGAAATGTCCCACTCATACTTCGACACGTCTACCATATAAAGTGATTGACAGTTTAAACTTTTAAGGTTGGGAATTGACGTCCACCCGTCAATTTGTGGTAATGCATTCGGAATATTTTTTTTTTGTTAATTTGACAGCAAAGCAAAAGAATACAAGTACCCCCATAATTTTTTTTTTTTTTTGTCCAAATTCCTTTTAAAAGTACCCCCATAATGGTGTACAAAACCAAGTCACTTGGTACATTTGATGGATATGGTTTAATTTGGATAAATTACAATTAGTACTTCTCTTGAAATTAAAGCATTAAATAAAAAGAGAAAAAGAAAAGTAAAACTTAATATATATATATATATATATATATATATTAAGGTAACAAAATTAGTAACATTACTAGTAATTATGTTATCATGGTCTTGCTTTTCTTTTTTCCCCCATAATTTGTTCCTTTATAAGGTACTTGTTTCACATGGTTTACATTAAACTTTATAAACATGTTAGTTAAAAACTTGTTAAAATAAAATTGATTTCTTGTAAAATTTCTATTTATATTTTATGCCATCTCAAAAATGCCTTGAAATCGCTGATTTTGATTTTTGACCCGTGGAAATGCTCCAAATGAAAATTATAACCTGAAAGATTATTGATGGAAATGCCCTGAATGAAAATCAATGTCTAAAACTATAGATGCTCTAAATCACACACAAAAAAAAAAAAAAAGAACATTAATATACATGTATATATGAGGAAAGATTTACAAAACAATGATTACTAAAACCAAAATTCTTTCCTAGAGTACATGCTATGAAATTTGACTACTTGAGGTAATATTCAAGAAAAAGAAATCTCAAACATGGATACATAAAAAACAAAACAACTTAAGAAATGTTAACCCAAAAAAAAAAAAAAAAAAAGGAAAGAATAGTACCTCTACCATTATTACTGATTTCTTTTCTTGGACAAAGGTTTCTTTCCAACTTGGATTTCGTTAATCACTCTTGTCTTCTTGGCCAGGAAAGCATCAGTTCCACACCCAAACCTCCAAGAAGCCAACTAACTAAGATCATAAAAAGTGCCTAACTTTCTTTTGCCATCTATGTCCATCTACATATATAGAGTGTAGACTCATAGATGTAGTTATTTGTATGCTGAAAAAAATACATCTTGTCTCTTGTTTGCAGCAGGAAACCTTAGACCCCTTCTAGAAAAGAGTACAGCTCTAATCTTTCTACCCTAAAAGAGAAAAAGGAAGAAGAAGAGTGTAACAGACACAGTATCAGCTTGGCAGTATACTTTTCCATTTCTGTTTTTTGTTTTTCTTTTTTGGCCATAAAAATTCAATCTTGCTAGATTTTTGCATCCCTTTTTTGTTGTTTTTGTTTGTGTTTTCACAGAAGTACTAACTGATTTTGTGTAAGCAAAAAAGGGCTTTGATTGTTTTGAAGGATTGGTTGGTGTGTTTGTAGTTTGATAAGATATTGCATAATTCAGCAAGTAAGATAGAATAATATGGGAAGAGGGAGGGTGGAGCTGAAGAGAATTGAGAACAAGATAAATAGACAGGTGACCTTTGCAAAAAGAAGGAATGGTCTGCTGAAGAAGGCCTATGAGCTCTCTGTTCTATGTGATGCTGAGGTTGCTCTCATCATCTTCTCCAACCGTGGTAAACTATATGAATTCTGCAGTAGCGCTAGGTATATTTTTATCTCCCTTTATCCCTTTCAAAAGCCTTCTCTATCTACCATATGGTAAGCATATTTATTCTGTAAGTGACTGCAAACATGAATTCATCACTGAATTCATCTCTCTCTCTTCTCATCTTTCTAAACTTTTTCCTTTTTAATTGTTGGGGGAGTTGAATGTTTTATATTTGTTTAGATATGTATTGGGATGTTATATTCTGCTGTAAGTGCAGTTGATACATGTATACCTTGGTTCTTGGTCTGAAATTGAATTGGAATGTCCCATCTTCTGTTAGATATAGTCTGGAACTGTAAAAAGTATGACATAATTTGTCAGTGGGCTTACAAAGTATATCCTCAAGAGATCTGGTGTTTGAGGATTTTCTTTTTCTGATGCAACTAAATTCTCAGTCAAAGTGTTTAATTGGAAAAATAAAATACAGACACATAACAACTGATGATATAATCAATCAAGATATTTTCCTAAGAATAATTACTCACAAAGGATGATGAATTAACAAGTTTAAAGCATTTTGTGCAGTCTTTTGTGGTTCAACTTTAATGAAACATTGATGTGCCATCTCCCCTTTCTTCTTTGTGAAATTTCATAGCATTTTCATGCACTCATTTACAGGAGTAGAAAACCTGCTTTTTTGGCTCCCAAAGCTGCAAGTTAGTGGCTTTGCACATTGGATCAAGTTCATGAGTTAGAAGTCACTTGTAACATGTGCTAATTGTGCAGTGCGACAAACAATCTTGTGAAATGATTGAGTTTCTCTTGCCACGTACACCCTTACATTTGGTAAAGAATGTCATATATGGCCATCATAAAGTTGAAACTGAATTTCAAAGGTTACATGCACATATGATCCTGGGTTTACTTTCTTTTCTTGGAACGCTAAAGGATCAATATAGTATTAGTTTTGTTCATGCAGTTAATTCATTATGTTAATTCTAAAAATAAACGTCTTTAGGAACAAATTAATGATGTTTTCTTGACCATTAATCAAGTTAACTTTTCCAAAGATGCAAAAAGTCCCTTGTTTTGTGTACCTGATCTTCATTTATCAAGCCTGTCATTCATCTAATGATGTTTTCAGTTGGTTTATTGCATTTAATCGAAAAAAAAAAAACTTTTTCGACCGACTGTCTAGGTTTTTATTTAGTCTCAATTAGTACTCTATCTGCTTACATTTATCTTCTTGATCTATTAATATAGTTGAGTTCTATAATCCATGGTGAGTGTGCTATTTAATTTTTTTTGCATTCTCAACGTTTTAATATTTTCTTGTAATTTTATCCTACTCCATAATTAGCACACTTCTTGACTCAAAATTAGTGTTCTTTGTAGCACAAAAAACAAAGGTAATATTCATTTAACGCATCTAATATTAAATCCCAGAAATTATAGAATTGAGAAAATAAATATAACACATAGAAATAGTTTATATTACACACATAAATATATGTGTGTGAGAAGAAGAATAAATCCACTACGTAATAATAATTCAACCATAAGACTCTCAACATTTCACTTTTCCTAATTGAATAAAACGAAGAATCCTACTTATAGCCAATAGGATTTAGTGGATACTAAACAATCAGTAATACAAGAAATTCCTAATTGAGTAACCAAACTACTAAAACTAGTCCTGCCTTATAATATAAATCTTCTATTTCAGTTAAACATTATTCCCTAGTAAATACTACAAGCATTCCAATGGAAAATTCAAATGTATTTCCTTTTCTAAACGAAAATTCTTGGGAAAAGATTGCTAATTGAACAGAAACTTAGTGTATTACAAAGATAAATGGTAGATTCCATGTAAGCTAAGTTTCAATATGGACTCATTCCAAGTGTTACTGAGTTTCAAAAGAGAATTTTTTTTTTTCTATTGTGAATTTCTGCAAGTGAATTGTGTACTCACCTTGAACAATGAACGTCCAAGAAGAAAATTTTGAATGTAACAGTGTCAACACTTGGTCTATATTTACATGAAACTGAAGAAAGGTGTTCAAATACTTTAAATAACTGGATAGACTTATGAATACTTAGTGCAAATGCAAGACAAATAATGTCGTTATTTTTTTTTCTCTCTCCAGAAAACTATTAAATGTACTCCATAAAAATTCTTTGTTTCATCTATTTATGTCCCTTCAAATGAAGAGCTAGGAGATATGGCTGCTTTTGTTTTTACCAGGTTTACAACATATTTACATTCATCTCGATCTTTGCTTTTGGCCTTGTTGGCATAAACCTTCTTATGGTTACCTAAGAGTAGATATATTAATTACATGTATGGGATGGACAATGCTATGGTGCTGAAAAAGCACCGTAACACTTAAAAAATGGTAAGTTTTTGTAAAAAAGTAGTAAGTTTTTACAGAAAATTTTCACTATTCTACTAGAACTTGCTATTTTTTTCATGCATCCCCAGTACTACAGTATTCTTTGCAAGCAATAAAGAAGTCTATTACATTAAATAAGAATTTCTTGACTATATATTAAACTACCTTCATTAGAATTGGACATGGCTTATATTTGAGCTCAATTTTTTAAAAATTTTCACCCTTTCATTCTCTCAAAGAAGAATGTATTGCTATTGGTTTTCATCACTCTTGCTCCAGCACTTTTCATTCTTGAAAATGAATTAATCTCTTAAATTATCACCATTTCCCTAATGTAATATTAGAACAATCTATTTTCCAATGGACAAGAACTTGTCAACTTTCAGGCACACTGTAATGCTTGAAAATTTTTTTAGCTAGTATTTATTTTAAATAGTACTAAATACAGCTTTTTTTGGATCATTCAGTTTCAAGCATATGTACATTATGCATGATATAATTCTATACATTAAGATTCAAACCTAAGAAAGAAATACTTACAGATGGTAGGTATTTGTGTATGTATAACTGTGTACATGTGTGTAAAATCATGTATAGTATGTACATCTCTATATACACTATTACATACATACACATAATTTTTCATTTAATCATTTCCAGGTACATTTCTTGTTAAAAATATATATATGCATTTTCATTATCTTCCTTCTTTAGGAAATAACAAGGTGCATAATGTCCAATTAGCTATATGAGTTGCTTTTCAATCGTGATAATCTATTGTTCTTGTAATGAGGATAATTACTGTTTCTAACAACTGTAATGTATTTCTTATCAATTTTAACTGTCATAAATATTCTTTCAACATGAGTTTTGTTCAAAATTTCTAAATTTATTTGGATATTTGTCACCGCGCTTTTATGAAATTCGGAATGGCTTTTGCTTTCTTACCGAGCCATATCTCATGTGTGATACACGTCTCTTGGGTTCATCAATTTAATATTTGTTGTATTCTTTGTGCTCAAACACCTCTAGAATGAAAAATCTCAAACTTCTTGTTGTTTGTCTTGCCTAGTGTTTTATAATAATATGTAGGACTGCAATGTGTTAATGTCATGAAATGTCCAATATACAGTATCATCTGTATACAGCTTATTTAGTAATTTGGTATACTATATTAGTTATTTGCCATTAGAATATGAGGAAAATAACAAAGGTTATATAGGAAAAGGAAATTAATGTAAATGTCATTTGAAAAGAAAGGGCTCAAAGATATCATTGAGGAATGCTAATTTACCCATTTGTTCTGGTAATCTTACAAGTTTTCTGGACAATTGAAGTAAATCATGTTTTAATAGTCATGGTTGTGATAAGGGGTTCTCCTTAGTTGATTATTTTACCCATGTATTTTTGAGAAGAGGCTACTTCTAATTCTTATATTAGATGTTTACAGGTGTAGTTTACCTCCTAGAAAACCTGAGAGTTGGACTTTAGATAGAAATAAAAGGGCTTGTAACATAATATTCTGAAGTCTTAATATTCATGAACAGCAGCTAAATGAATTTTGGCATTAAGAGCTAGGTTGACATATTTTTCATGTGATCTTGCTTTAATGTTCTAGGAAATGTATATATTTAGATGGAGCTTTTACTTTGTTCTGCAATACTTTATCTTGGTTTCCACATAAGTTGAGGGGAAAAAAGAAAAGGAATGCTTTTTACACTATTGTTTTGAACTTCAATGTCATAATTCTTGACTCATATTCTCCTGCAGTATGGCCAAAACATTGGATAAGTACCACAGATGCAGTTATGGTGCAGTTGAAATGAACCAATCTTTCAAGGATTCACAGGTAGCTTTAATTTTAATGTATTATAGGACTCCTTAAGTAACTCGACAAATATTAGCACCTCCTGTCTTAACAATGGGCCATGCAGATGCTGCATATTCTGAAACTTTGTTGATAACACTTAGGCCTGGCAGCCCGATCCTTCCTGAAAGCTGCATAAACATCCCTTTTCTCCAAATCCTATATTAATCTTTATCCATATTACCAGAACCATCACTTTCCTTGAAATAATTTAGCAATTGTTCCTTACATTTATTTAAGTCTTACTATCAAAGAACTATGTCACATACACAATTTTCTTGTTCTCTCGAATTTGTTGGTCCTATGCAATAAAATAATTAATCAAATCAAAATTGACTTCTCAAATTATGATTAATTCAAATATAAATAAAAAAGATTTCACCTCAGTCATTAAACACGTGAAAAATTTAGTATTGTTTAACGTTGATGATCACGAACTTAATAGCTATTAATATGTATGGTAAGACTGAGGTGCATAATTCACTCCCTTCAAAACGATTCATGTCCTATGGATTTTAACTCCTATGGATTTTAACTCCGATACAAAAGTTCAGAACATATCACCTCCAAGGTATAATAGCCCTAACTCAAGTTGTTAATTTCCTTAGATCTACACAAATCAAGAGGAGAAAACTTTCCGCACATCTTGTTTTTGCCCAAAAACATAAATCAAATATGTAGTTATAGAAATTAATAGAATAATCATTGTTGGAGGATTTCTATTCTTCAAGAACCTTACATTTATAGGCTAAAGAATATAGGAGTTATAATAATGTAATTAAATGAAATAATTAGAGAAGTATATATACAATTTAAATATTGTCATAAAAAATTTTCCATTACAAAACATAATTATATACTTATTGTATTATGATTAAATTATTATTATTAATAATAATATGGCCGCTTAGAAATACTTGGTCAAATATGACCATTATAAATAATTGTAAAAAACCCTCCACTTATTTATAACGGCTAAAACCAAAAAATAATTCTGTATTATTTATTAAAATACTCAAACATAATTAACTACTGTTGTCCTGTAACAGAGTAACTACCAGGAGTATCTGAAGCTTAAAGCAAAAGTAGGAGAGTTGCAACAATTTCAGAGGTAACAACAATTTCTACATTACTCTTGCAGAGGTCTCTGCATCTAGGTGACTAATGCATACAGAATTGGAAGTATACTTAGCCTTAGATCAATATGTAGCACTTAATGCAATCAAAGACCTAATCCCTGTAGTTTGTGGCATTTGTCTGCACCCCTTGTGGTCCTGTGATCAAGTGTACATTTGTATGCATGTTATATGCTTTGCTGTTAAGGATGTCTTTGCACGTTCATGAATTTTTTTGGTTGCTGGTCCTCATTGTCTGCATGTATCATGTGTTTGGTGCTACTATAGAATAATGCTTTTGTATCAACTTTGGGGCTCAAAATTCTCAGTACATTAGTAGCCCTTTTATCCATACAATCAGTGGTACTTTGTATTCTTTAGGCATCTGCTTGGGGAAGACTTGGCTCAGTTAGGCACAAAGCAGCTCGATCAGCTTGAGCGTCAACTGGATACATCTTTGAAGCAAATTAGGTCAACAAAGGTATAAACACAACCCCACATTTTCTAAAGCATGTTTCTCCAATTCATTGACTGGAGCTTAAATTAGACATGTAAATTAACAAAGGATATTTCTATATGGTGTGACTACAATTAATGTGATGAAGTACTGCATGCATTACAATTATTCCATTTCCTCATTATCAAAGCGTGTATATCTTGTCTAATTTGCTCTGACATGGTGCAGACACAGCATATGCTGGATCAGCTCTCAGATCTTCAGCAAAAGGTTACAGACTACACATCACCTTTTTTTCTTTTTTTTTCTTTTTTTTTGCTTTAGCCAATAATCTGTGCAAGATAACTTAATCCCACTTTTTGATGTTTGAACAGGAAAAATCACTGATGGAAGTCAACAAAGTCTTGAGGAGCAAGGTATAGCCCAAAATCTGTATGACTGTTCTGATATCTTGGAGTAGTTACTGCTAATTTTGTGCAGTCATCTGACCATGTGCACAAAAAATTTGCAGTTAGAAGAGACTACTGCAGCACTTCAATTATCATGGGACTCAGAGGAGCATCATCTAGCACAAAGACCTCGTACAATTCAGCCTGAGGGATTATTTCAGCCCCTTGAAAACAACTCCATGATGAAGTATGTTTTATTTCTTGCATGAATACACATGAATACACTGGCGATTGTACACTTGTTTTCCATGCAAGTTACTTGTCATGCAAGAAAATAAATTTCTTTATTTTTTCTTTTGTTTTTTTTGGGATGTGGGGTTAGGTATCAGTAACTGATAGTTTGTGCATTCTTTTAAAACTTTTTTGCCATGACAGTTACAATCTGGTGGGAGCTGATGCTGAGGAAGAGGCAATACAAAACCCCAGTGGAATCCTACCAGGATGGATGGTTTGAATGTGTAAAATAAACAGAATTGCAATTGGAAGGCCAACATATATATGGTGAACAGATTGCTGCTTTTATATATATACACCCATTGAATGGGACAAAATAATGAGTGGTTCATATTGGAATATTGAACCATAGCATAATTACATATTTTTGCGAACTCCAGAAATTTAAAGCACTAAGAATGGTATGTAATAAAATGGGATAGATGTTTTGTGGGAAATGGTTATAGAACTCATGTGTGCTTATTCAATATTGTATTATGATGGAAAATAATTAGACCTGAACCTTAAAGATTGAGTGTAATACGAGGTATTTTTGAGTGTAATATGGGGTATTTTAGTTTCTCTAATTTTCCAGGTAGACGCATTTCATTAATAATATATTTATAAGAAGACTACTTGATCAATATTTTTTTTATTGATCAAAATTGTTTTATGTGCAATAAAAGAAATGCAAAATTACAAAATCCAACCATTCAAAACTAAACCTAATTTATCTATTCATTTCTTTGTGAAATATATTTACACTTTTCTTTTCAAAAACATAAATTTTTTGGTAGATTAGGATTATAATAGCACTTTTAGATGGTAAGGGACAAACAGACAACTATATCAAATGGCTTACACACATGCATCAGTTTGCATATGTGGTAAATGTAAATCTCCTCAGTGGTATTTTATATCTATATTTCTTTCATCCATATTGACAAGAAATGGAAAAAGAACCTAGTAGTGCAAAACGGAATATGTAGTGCTCGCTTGATTGATTAATGATGGAGAAACAAGAATAACAAAGACAATGAGTTATTAGTTAAACATATTTAAAAAACAAGTATAATGTTTTCTGATTTATGAAACTGATTATCGTATTTTTACTGCATACAATAATAAGAAGTTTCTTTTATGACGATAACGCAGTATCTTTTATTTACGCACATACACTTTGCATTAATACATTTCTAACCCATAAAGCATAATCAAAGCTTAAATTAAGACGATTTAGGATGAGAATTGAATTAAGTTGATTTAAGCATACAGGAATTTTAGCTCTTATGAGCAATTAGAGAAGCTGGGTAAATTAAGAAAGAGCTAAAATGTAAAATAGTATTAAGGAGAAAAAGAAAACATGTGGCTTCACATATTAAGGTCCGTTTGATAAAAATAAAATATGAAGTTTGAAGTCTGAAATATGAAATTTAAATGTTAAAAGAATTAAGTTGCTGAATTGATAAAGTTATATTTAATTGATAATTAACAGAATTTATCCACTGAATTTAAATATTTCACCTCATAAATATAATAATTTTATCTTAAAAATATAAAATAATTTATTAATAGAGCATGTATGTGAGAGAGAGAGAGAGTGAGAGAGGGAGAGAGAGGTAATTTATTTGTGAAAGAAAGCACTAGCATACTTGTGTATGCGAATGCATGTGAGAGAATATGTGTATGTGTGAAAATATATGTATAAAAGAGAACATTTGTGCAAGCATTGTGAGGGAAAAAATTAAAATATGTGCTTGTGCATGAGAGAAAGAAAATATATATGTGAAAATGAGAAAAAAAATAAAATGCTTATGCACACACACACACACGCGTGTATGTGTGTGTGTGAGAGAGAGAGAGAATATGTAAGTGTGTGTGCGAAAAAAAGTGTGTTTTAGAGAGAGAGGGAGAGAGAAGTGAGAGTGTTTGTGTGTTTTACTTTATTCTTTCCTTCATTCTATAATATTGATTGATTGATTGAAAAGAAAGTGTGAGTGTGCTATTTGTGTGTGTGTGTGTATGCATGTGCGCATGGATGAGTATATGAGAGCATGTATGTGTGTGTGAGAGTATTGAAAATTTAACAAATTAAGTGAAAAATTTTATTTAAAAGTTTGTACACAAATTAAGTAGTACTCTATTAACTGGTAAAATAATTTTATTA
Source organism: Mitragyna speciosa (assembly GCA_024721245.1). NCBI lineage: Eukaryota > Viridiplantae > Streptophyta > Magnoliopsida > Gentianales > Rubiaceae > Mitragyna > Mitragyna speciosa. The sequence goes on from CM045570.1 coordinate 3,477,258, forward strand.
CATCAAACATGCTGAATTCAAAAACTCTTAACCTATTAATTTTCAGTAATAAGTTGAGTTATCAAACTTCTCCTTAGTTTCATGAAAAAATTGCACAACATAACCATACCTATTTAAGTATGTAAAACTTTTGAAGAATGATGATTTTGCATATCAATATCTTCATTTATATATAAAAAAAAAGCAATAAGTTATGCTAGGATTGAGTGAAATGGGAGTAGTCTTCTCTCAATTACTTTTCTCTTCAATTATTTCTTAATTTAATTGTATCCAAATAATTAAAATTTCTAAAAATCATTAATTTGACAATGTTGTTTCTTTTATTTTTTTGAATAGATCTACGTAGCTGCAATTCAAATCAATTTGAAAATGATTTATCATTCAATTTATACAAAAAAATGCGGATCATGAAAAGTGAATCTAAAACACGAGAAAAATTGTCACTATTAATCAAACAACAAAAATTAGTTAATTAAATTTTAATTTCTGGGTATGATTAAATAATTAATGTTGCATATTATGAATGGCATTGATTTTCAAAATATAATTTAAAACTATAATGATAACTATTTAATGCTTAGAAATTTTCTCCATTTTAATGAAAAAGAGCTTTGTCCACGAAAACTCAGTTGTAATAAGCAATTAACTACAAAAAAAAAAAAAAGAAGAAGCAATCCCTCGAAAGAAAATCATTAAAATAATTTTCAAGGCTAGCATGACTTAGCCATTTCTAAACCTCAGGATTATTGCTAGGCAACTTCGGAAATGTGCTTTAATACATACATTTTGAACTGAATACAGTTGTTAAGATTTGATCTTGACTCTAAAAACAACTTTGATGGGAAAATAGACAAAATTTGTTATTTTTTCTTTAGTACTTCAAAAGATATTTATGCATTGGTTCAAAACACCAAAATTTCTAATTTGATAAGAAATTTATAATTGTTCTTAGTTTAAGCACACATAATTATTTACGATTAGATTTGAAAATCAAACTTGACAAGCACACCGGAATCATCCTTTAATAATAATATGTTGGTAATGAATTTTAGTGTTAAAAACAAAAATAATCCAGTATTCTAGGTCTTTTTCTATTTCTAAAAGGTTGCAACATTCAAAATTTTGGGTTATAAACAAAAAATTTCACTCAATGAAATAAAGATGAAAATCAACAATTTTCTCAAACCTTTTTTGTTTCAATATATTTCTTCAAAAAAACAATTACGTAATTGAACATCTGGCAAACACAATTTATGTCAAAGTTCCATATAACTAATCGAAGACTTCTTTCCTGGGAAATAAACAACATTTTGTCTCTAACACAAAGCCTAGCTAAAAAATATTAGTCGGAATATTATGATGACTCCGGTATAACTCTTAAACCATTTTTCTCCTTTTTATTTTATGACTCAGAATCTTATTTGAAAAAATAAAACAAAAAGTAAATGCATATTACCATCTTAAAGAGTATACAACCCTTTTTTTTTTGTATCAAACCTATATTATTACAATTGGGGGATGCTTGGTGGGATTCAAATTTCTAACATGTGGAGTGGAATCGTAGAGTTCTAACCGTTCAACTTTCTATTCGTTTCTAAGAGTATACAGTTGAAGTAACAAATATCACAGCACACGAGTACTATACTTTATGGAATGGTCCAAAAGTTGAGAGACTGCCGAAAGTGAAAAAACCGAAATTGGAAGAAAAAACTGAAATTAGGTCTAGTCCCACCAATTCAATATTTGCTTTTTCTGTTTGCCAGGTTGATTCTTCATTTGATAATTTTTTTAAAAAAATGTTTTTCATATGTGTTTTTTAACTAATTTTTTTTCACATACATGTTTATTCAAAAAAATGTAACAATGATATTTCTTTAAAGTATTTTCTAAAATACTCACAAAAAGGAGATACCCATTTTACGTTTTTTTGACACACCACTACCCAAATCATGTACGTGAACAGTTGTCAATGTATTTAATGATGGAAAAAGCACAGCCCAATTTTCACTAATTCCCAAAAATATGGGAAACATAATATAATTGTTTACTTTGATTTCTGACAAATCAAAATTGCATAATGCCCAAAAGACACAATCTCGCGTTTCTGTCCTAACTTTTTAGGGTTGATCGAGTAGAGGTGGGAGCAATGAATGAGACGGAAGACCAACTGCCCAAAATATTGGAAAGGAGGGCTTAATCTTGAAGCAAATTGCATGAAATGCACAAGACTAATAATTGTATTGTGGCATGTTTTTTCTAGGAATATGAAGACAAAAGTTTGTGAAATGACAATATCTGAAAGTTTAAGTATTTAATCTTGCATCTCTTTTTCTATGGTATATTATTTTCATATATTTTGGCCATAAGCACAAGCATATTTCACTAGAAACTTAATCTCGATATACATGGCATAATCAATTGCTTATTCAGATCAAAATTAATATACATTAGAAGATGATTTATAGATAAGTGTTGCCTGTATCAAATATTTGAATTTGTACACTTACTTTAACAATCAAATTGAATATATGAAGAGTATAACGCTATCTACAACTGTTTAATTTTATCAAGTGTTGAACCAAAATACAAACTAAAATCATTTAAATCATACTGTAGTCGATAGGTGGACCTAGGCACTTTCACAATGGCATAGTACTCCCATAATTATTGCAAACAAAAGCCAACAACTTGTTTTATGGTGGAAGGTTTTCCAATCCCACATAACATGCTTCTACAATCAAAGCTTATTGTACAACTTAAAAACATGTTTATACTCAATGGATTTGTCTCTATAAACAAATGTAAAGCATGACTAAATAAAATTGAGATCGTTTTTGGCCATTAACTATCTCAAGACAATTTTCGAGGTTAATCTTTCTTGATTAGTTCAAGTATTTATTGCCAAAGCTGGGCATATTCAATTATTCATTTTCCAAAAGCCTATTCCAGTTTCCAAAATTTGGCAGCCTGCTGGACCAAAACTCAGAAAAGTCTTATCATCACATGGGCGCCGTCAAAATCAACAGTGTTAAGGAAAGATGCAGATCAACAAACACGTCTGATTGTACTAAATTTTGCTTAAAAATCTGTGATCTTCTTACCCACAAGACACTAACGACTGTACAGTGCCTTAAACCAGTCACAACTCGACAACGCATTCTTAAAATACTACCTGGTTTTAATATCCCTATATCCCATTTGACTCTGGTGGTTTCACATCCCGTTCCAAAATTGTACTTGCTTTTTCAGACAGTTTGTTCTCATCTGCTACTCTTTTTCACCAACTGGAAACAACAAGAAAGTGGCGAATACCAAAAACCCTTTACTTAATTAATCACTTAAATATTTATGTCCATGATTGAATTACGTTTTTTCAGAGCATTATTAGAAAATAATACAACGAAAACTTTTCAAATGTAATATATACGAGTATAAAAATAATACAGGATAATTAAAAAATGCTAAAATATTATTCTAAAATAATTTTACAAATAATACTTTATCCAAACCGAGTCTACATCTTCGATAGTAACCTAAATAAAGCAAGAAAATTACTCAATAAAATGTAAATAAAGCAAGAAAAAAAAAGTTGCTTAGTTTGTGTATCTCGCCGAAGCATGAATTTAGTTGTTCCAATTTGATTTGAGTTTGATTTCGTAAGAGCTTGCTTGATATTAATTCATTAACTAATAAAGTCAAATTTATATAAAATCCAGCATTTATTAACTTGTTAAATCAAAACGAAGTTTGGCAAACGTCTTATTATTACATAAATAAAAGATCGCAGCACATTGATGTGGATAGTCATGGTCAAGTTAAGCTTTAATGCAAATTTTAAGTACTCGTTGACAAATCAAACCGAGCTTAGATATTTTATGCCCGTTTAAAATTGATTCATTTACATGTTCTACCTCCAAAATAAAAGAAAAGGATTTTTTTCTTCCTGTTTGTTGATTAGTTTTTAGAATCTAGGGCAGATGATAAATTGGGTTTGAGGGTTTCCTGTTATATTTCTCCTGTGAAGTGGGCTCTTTGTTTTCTGGAGAGAGAAGAGAAATGGGGAGAAGGAAGGTACAGTTGAAGCTTATAGAGAACAAGATTAACAGACAAGTAACATTCTCAAAGCGAAGGAGCGGATTGTTGAAGAAAGCTCATGAAATATCAGTGCTTTGTGATGCAGAAGTTGCTTTGATTATCTTCTCTACAAAAGGAAAGCTCGTTGAGTACTCCTCTGATTCCAGGTATACCTCTGAAAACATAACTCAACTACACTTGAACTTTATTCTGTTTCTTTAATCATATTCACTCCCTTTAGTTGGAAAGATTTGAAAAGAAGGGTTCAACGTTCTTTTTCTTTTTCTTTTTTCTGTGGGTTTTTGAGACGAAAAGAAGAAAAAAGAATCAAATGGAGGGTTTCTTGTTGCCCTCTTTTTCGTCTTGCATATTGTTGGGTTATCCTTTTGTCGCAAGGATCAGAACCATGGCTGATTTTTGAACTGTTTGTGTACATGATTTCTTCTTTAACATAATATTTTCTGTGTTTTATAGCCTTTTGCTTCAATCTTGCATTCTTCTTGATGCTGTCCTTCTCCCTAATTTGTAGTGAAAAGTAAAACTTGTCCTCTTAGGGTTGGATGATATAGTTCGCAAGGTATGTAAATTTTTTGATGGATTTAATTGTTTTTAAGGTTTGAGGTTTCGTGTTTTGTCTGTTTATAAACGCAGCTTATAGCAGTTTCTTTTCTTTGAAGGATTGGCTTTTAAAAATTAGTGCACCTGTTCATCAGTTTTCAATGTCGCATCTCAAGCCTTCGGACATGTAGTTCCATATAATTTCTGTTCTTTGCAATCCGAATTAATGGTTTTCTTTTTCTGTTTCTTTCTGGAGTTCACAATCTAATTCTGTTTTTCAATTTATGACATCTAAGATGGACATAGTAAAATGGACGTAGTAAGCCTAAGCCATGTAACTTAAATGGAAATAAAATTTTCATGAAATATCTTGACAGTGTAAACCTTGTCCACGGAATGAGTTTGATTTCCACCGCTTTATCTTGTTTACTTGTTTGTACATCTTCTCATTGTGTTGCAACTGAACCCAATCCGACCCCAATCCTCAAAAGAACGGGATTAAGACAAAAAGCTACTCACTTGTTGGTTTTACAAGCATAATTATCAATCTAATTTAATGAGTACCATTTTTCAACTTATTGTATTTTATAAGCCTTTAACTTATAAACAACAAAATGATCCACTATTATTGAGACAAATGTGTTCCGAATTGGCCCATGAACAAAGTGAATTATCAGTGAAGATAGAAATTGTTGTGGAATCTGATTTGTAATTTGATTTGTCCTACCATCATAGTCTGTTTAGGTGCTTTCAGTTCTTGTATCGATATTCACAAAATTCATTATAATAGTACAGAAAAACTTAAAGATTTTACTCAGTTTGTGGAGTGGATGCCATAATACGTCCCATGGTTTGAGATCTTGTCTAAAAGGAAACTCAAACAAGATTAAATTGGGATAACATCAGTAAAAGGTTCATGTTTTCTTGTTTTATAAATAAATATAACACATCAAACCAGATATTGACCTTTTCTTTGTTAACATTTAAAATCTTTTTAATGTGAAGCGGCATGTAGCAGTTAAATGAAATCAGACTTCGTGATGCTAAACACAATAAAGATAATACCTCAAATTCCGGTAAAGAATGCTTCACGCAACCCCATGGCCATTGATAATGAGTATTTTATCAAATCTATGTTCGGATGATTTTTTTTTTTTAAATTACTTTTTTAAACACGTAGTTCAATAATTTCTTATCACACAAACACATTTATTTAAAAAAAATTACAACAGTAAATTTAAAAAAAAAAACTCCAAAACACTTCATCCAAACATAAGTTGATTCAAGCATTTTTTACCTAAACTTTTGGAGTGTTCACATTTTTTTATACCTTTTCTAAACTTCAGTTATATTTAAAAACAAAAAAGTGCACATTTTTAACTACTTCTAAAGAACCATTTCTCTTTTGATCCTTTTTCTCATGTTGATTTGTTATATTAATTTGATTCAAAGACATTAAACAATTAAACAGCGAGCTCAGAGTATTCTATACTTTTTTCAATGTACTGTTACACTTTTTTCTGTTGAACAGCATGGAGAACATCCTGGAGAGATACGAAAGGTATTCATATGCAGAGGGGGGCTTAGTTGCAAACAGTCCTGAATCTGTGGTACACACACATATTTACAACTGTTGTTTACATTTATATGGATATGTCTGATTTATGACAACTCATAAGCTTTATCATTTTTCACAAGTAAAAACACAAATGTCTTGAATATTGTAGGGAGATTGGACCCTGGAATACATGAAACTTAAGGCTAAGATTGAACTGTTGCAGAGAAATCATAGGTAAAGACGTGGCAAATGTGTTCTATATAAATAAGAATTTATAAACAGTTTTTATTTCCTAAAAAAATTTTGACTTTTCTGACCCTTTCTGCAGGCACTACATGGGTGAGGATCTTGATTCAATGAGCATGAAAGATATTCAAAATTTGGAGCAACAGCTTGATTCTGCTATTAAACACATTCGGTCTAGAAAAGTAAGCTGTTTTTTTTTTTTTTTTTTTCTGTTTCTGCGGTTTTAATATGTAATTGACTTTATCTCACTTTCTGACAGAACCAACTAATGAACGAGTCGATCTCTGACATGCAGAAAAAGGTAAGCTTCTCTTGGATGTGGCTGTTTACGTTGCTCTTAATTGTGTTTATCTTGTTATTGTTTTAGGAGCTAATTAAATAGACAGTTTACCTAACCTATACTAACTAATCTCCAAGGAGAATTCGGAAACACCTTCAGTTTCGAGTTTTAGAAACCACAAAAAATGCACCAACTTCAGACATAAGCCATTCAGGCAATGACAATGCTGGTATTGTATGTTTCCAATGTTAATCAACTATGTGAAGAAGGAGGAAATGATTTTCTGGAATGTTTGCTTCATTTGATATTGAGGTCTGTGTTTCCTAGTCAGATTTTTGTTAATCAGAAGGTGCAGTTTCTATTGCGATTCACTCATCTTTGTTTAAAACATTGGTTTGGCTTCTTTTCGCTCATCTTTGTTTAAAACATTGGCTTGGCTTCTTTCTGACTTCTGAATAAAATGAAGATAAGTAATTATTGCAATTGAAAAGATGCAGGAATGGCAACAAATTCATGCCGAGTGTTAATTGGAATGATTTGCAGCATGGTTTTCTTACATAACTCGCTAAACCCTATTTTACTAGATGATGCATATCTAAACGATTAAACCGCTTCTGCATCCTTTTGAGAAACATGGAGTGTCAAGGAATTTGAGATGCTTTAAGTTATCTTAAATCTTGTTTGAGTTGAAAGCAATTTGATCAATTTTTTCAATCCAAAACAGATAGCCATTTATGTACTGTGTAGCTGTAGTGTAATTGTTGTACTGAGCATCACATGCCACTTTCTTTTGTGATTTTTGACAGGAAAGAGCAATTGAAGAGCAAAACACCATGCTAAAAAAGAAGGTCAGTAATTTTACAATCATCACTTCGTGTGAATGTCAATTGAACTAGAGTCTTGGCTTTCTCTTTCTTAGAAATTTGGAGCTACTTCGTTCACACTTAAATCTACACCCCAATACATGTGCACACGATTTTCTCATCCCACGGCAACATAAAAGTTTGGTGCTTTTGTTCCTTTCTCTACAATAGATAAAGCAGAAAGAGAAGATAATGTCACAACAGGCACAGTGGGAGCAGCAAAATCATGGCTCAAGCTCAGCTCCATTCCTCATTCCACAGCCATGTCCTCCTTGCCTAAATGTCAGGTAATCCAAGTCACATGTTATCACAGCAAATTTTTTTTTTCATGGGAGGAAGAATTTAGAAAGTAATAAAGTCAAATTTCCCCATGTCTATCCAGGATGCATCTACAAAATGTAAATGTTCGTCACAGAATTCAATTCTTAGGCCAATTAATACTCTTTAGAAACAGTAACTCAAACCGCAAAGTTTTGAATGCATTAGAAGCCATTGTTGTTTGTTTAACCTGTCTATTCTGCATATTCTTGTTGTTTGCAACTTGCACCATATGATGCTCAAGGCAGATTTTCGATTTGATTAGTGTTTTCTAATTCTTTAAACAGTGGCACTTATGAAGGAGGAACAACAGAAGCCAGGAGGAACGAGCTTGATCTTACTCTAGACTCACTATTTCCATCCCATCTTGGTTGCTTTGCTGTCTGAAAAAGAACGGCAAGGGTGTTATATGTCCTTGCTAGTACTTCTAAGTGCATATATGGCCATACTAATATGATTGAGAGAAATAAAATAAAGCTCTCAATCTGGAAGTTGCTTTTATCAGTTGTGCTTCAATGTGATTGCGTGTTATTTGTACTACAACTGTATTTTCAGAATTTGGAAGATGTTATCCAACTCTCCTTGTGGCTGTAATTCTTTAGCAATATTCTATATGGCGATCGATAATGACTTCTGGATTTGTTTGCAATAATATTATGTTGTATATTATGTATCTTCCAATTCTTTATTTTTGTATTATATTTTGATAGGAGTAATTAAATTTCTACAACTGCGGAGACAATAAGTTGCATATATGTAGATTGAATGTAGACTAGTTAAAATAAGATAGGCTGTAAAATACAATAAAGAAATTGTTCCCCTTCTAACTAAAATCAGCCTATGCCAATTACTACCGGATGGCAAACTAGCATGTCATCCGGACAGATTAATCAGAATAGCTAGCATGTCATAAAATTAGGCCTATTCTAGGTGCTTGTTTTGAAGACCTCGGTCCTTTTCTCTTAAAATATAGATTTGCCTTCAAAAGTGTTTACCATATGAAGTAGGAATTTTCTAGCAGCTTCAATACTGAATGAGATAACAATAAAAAAAATTACCAATAAAATCCAGGAGATTATGTGGGACTACTAAATTAATAAAATCATTGGATAAAATTGCAAAACCTTGTGGCATTCTGGGAAAAGGCAAGAATATAAAATCTGATGCAGATGATCTGACTCTTTGAAGGAACATATCTAAACCGAATACAGGAGACCAAATCTTTTAACCCGCCAAAGAGAAAAGTTTTCTCATCACTGCATTATGATCCTATTAATTGTTAGATTACCAGCTGTAACAAGTAGAAAAGAAACCCAAAAAAAAAAAAAATTGAATAAATTAGTATTGAAAAATGGAGCCTGTACACCTTATCAACTAGAAAATTTTCAGGTGAAAGTATACCTCAATATGAACTATATACAGTATCAAACAAATTTTTCACTTCTATTGTTCATCCTTTTAATTCTTTGTCTGTCTTCAGTCTTTCTTCATACCATGGCATCAGCACCCTACAGTCAGGCTGTCTCATCGAATTCCATCAACTACATAAGAAAAGTAGGAAACAAAGAAAATCAGTGTTCGAATTCTATGAAATCCTTCCTAATGCAGTTAAGAACAGTAAGCCATATCACAAAACAACCGCTAGAATTCAAAACAAGATGACTTTCATTTACATAGAAGCCCTTTATGAACATTTGGCATTCAGTTGCTCGAAAATTCAGGGAATGGTACCATTTTCTCCAGTGTAGCACTATTTTCTCCCCATGAAAAGCAGAAAATAGCAATGACTTCAAACATATTCGAACTTAATTAGTTCCACGAGTCCAAAATCATCAAGTCAGAGTAATATGATTTAACATATAAAGCAATATTCAACTTCTTTCTAGATATCCATCGTTGATCAAGGGTTCAATTTTCATTGCCATCGACTCTGGTCATTTTCTGATAAAACTTGTATCAGCAAATTAGATGATCAAGCCATGGTACCATGTCATTTAAAAGCAAAGGATTTCAGAATGGACCTCAGACAAAGACAAAGCAAAAGCAAGAAAGATGATAAGAATTTTACCTTTCCACAAACTGGACAGTTTTCACTTCTCTCCATCCATTCGTATATACAACTAAGATGGTAATGGTGAGAACATTGTGTTATTATCTTGGGATTTTCTGGGGTATACTCTGCACAGAAATATTTTAGTAAATATGCAATTCAAAGCAACCATTACGAGCTGGGTAACTAGGCAGCAACAAAAAGCTTCAAATGTAAATTGCTAAATAGCCCTAAACCTTCGAATAAAATGTTCACCTCTTCATCATCATTCACTGCAAAAGAGAATTAAAAGTGGGCGATGTCTGAAACTTACCTTCAAGACATGTAGGACATACATCCTCATCTTCTGATAGTAAACCATCGTAATCAACTCCTTTTTGCATGCTTGATGACAAGACCTTCCCAGAGGACTCAGATTCTTTGGACTTCCCTTGATTGTTAGCATTAACTAATTTGTCTTCTACTTCTAAAAGTCTTGGTATTAGTTGAACTTCAAGATCATTCAGTGGTTCGGGCTCCACTCGTGAATGATTTGAGCCTCTCTCTTGTCTTCTGACTACAACATCTTGAGACACCAGTGAAGATCTGGAGTTGGAATTCGTTGGCAAAGTTCTATCAGATGATCCGGCAACAGATGAACTGTTACGTGCTCCAACAGAAATTGAAGAGACAGGCTCTTGATTTGATGCAGGGACTGGAAGTCCATTTTCTCTTGCAAATAGAGCTCCACACTGTTAATATTACACTTCAAGGTCAATTCTTCAACAACTTGAACGAATCAATTCACAACTATAAATAAAAAAAAATGATACAAAAGAAGCTAACAGGAAGTGCCTAGACATTGTGAATAAATGAAAAACGTTAAATATGCAAGCTAATAATATTTTTGATTGGAAAGGAAAGTCACAAATAGAGTAGAGTTGGAGGTAGAAGTAGTTAAGACCAACTCAGTGCCTTAGATGAAAAGGAAGGACACAAAACTGTGGGATTATTGAGGGTTGGGGAATTTGTGTGTGGATTGGTTTGCGTTAAGTAAAACCAAATAGTACTGTATCCAACCATATCTCCTCTTTTGCTTTTTCTTCTCATCCCAAAGGTTTCATGGACTGAAGAGTTCAAAGCAAAAGATTTAAAAAAAAAAAAAGCAAAAGATTTCATTTTCAAAATTGAAGATGAAGAACATAAGGTAATGGAAAATATTAAAAATATAGAAATTAGCAGCGGTTCTTCTTTTCTTCCTCCTTGGCAAAAGCTTCCTATCTGATTTTTTAACTAAGCACTTCACTGATGGTTGCTGCATAGAGTAATATTCAGGCAGCTATGGAAAGGACATACTAAGCCCATTGTATGCAGTGTTTTGTGAGCGTCAGCATTAACATGATCCCTAAATTTACATTCATTTGTTCAGTGTAGATAGTCAACAATCAAGTAATTAGAGAGTTTCAGATGCTGCAGGACTTCTTTTGCACGTACTACATATGACAAAGGGGAGATGGTTAGTATTCATAACACAACATTCTGTGCCAAGTCATATAAACAGTAAGATCATTTGAGAGCTAATAATGAGCCACTTAAAGAAATTAAGAAATATTGAAAGAACACACATATCTAATGAGAAGTTGTTCATCACTGTTAATAGTCTGTCTAATATAAGCAGGGGAAAACAGCTTTAGTTACACTCAGCAAAACAACATAGGCTACAAATCATCATCAGGCAGAAAATCAACGCTGCATTCACACTTAGAAAATGTAAACAAAGAAAGGTCCAGAATGTTGGTATACCACAGTTTGAGTAGCAAATTAAATTAAACAGAGGAGCAGCTAGAGAGAGGCACATGTTAAAGTCGGAATACCAAAAAATAATAATAATAATTAAAAATTAAAAATCATGAAGTGCTCAAGCATAAAGATATCACAATTCATATCTAACAAATACTTCAGAAAGATGATTAGAGGCCATTATATCCTGTTTGTTTCAAGTAAAGCAAGACAGGCTTATATCTGTACCTTGTTCTTAATGTTCTGTATACAGCAGTTGATACATAGGCAGTTGCCATGGCTTGAATCATTCTCATCTGCATGGGCATCAAAGTCAGGAACAGGGAAACAACAACAAACAGCACCCATGGTTCAACTTCAATCCTATGCATTCACAGAACAATTAAATCTCATTATCGGGCACCTAATAACATAATCAAATTTTTTCACCAACAATAAACAGAAAAACAACTAAAAATACCACTAATCAAACAAGCAAGAAAGTGAATTTAAAAAAAAAAGTCATAATCCCTTTTTTTTAATGGAACAGAACATAAACACTGAGAAAAGCAAAATTGAACAAAAAGAACAAACCTTCCTTATGAACCATATTTTTAAATCAGATAACAAAATCCGACAGTAAAAGTTACAGAAATTTAAGCAAATTGACAATGCAAGACTCCTTTATGATTGCTTTAGAGCTACATGCAAGACTCAATCTTGAGCTGAATGATCATACAGACTTACATCCTGTTAGTAAAAAGAAACAAAACCCATCACGGAAAAGACACTAGAAACAGAAATTAAGATTCCCTTTTGATCAGAAGTTCCAGTTTAAAAGAATCCAACTTCTCAATTGCCCATCAAAAATCAGCAAATTCTCATGAATGTAGTGGCAGAACTTATGCATGAGCCTACCTTAATAGAGTTCAAAGTTGCGGCAAATTGTTGGTTTACAATGATCAAACGAGAGATTTGAGTTGAAATAAATGGAGACTTCTATATTATACTGCTTTTGTATGTCCTTTTGGGTTCAGGATTTCTGGGCGAGGAATTAGCTGACAATTGAATCTCTGTTTGTTTTTATCTTCTTTCTTTTGTTCTTATTTTCATTTTAGGAAATAAGTTTCTGTAAGTTTATTTATTTTTAATTTACTTTTAGAGCCTAACTTAAAATTTTTTTACCATTATCCTATCATATTGCTTCCGAAAAAAAGTATATTTTTTAGGAAAGAAGTTTTCTTTGTAATTGTACCAGCAAAATTTCCAAGATTTCATAATAAAAAATATTTTATTAGCAATATTGTATGTTAATTAAGAAATATTCTCATTGATGAGACTCTTTTCTAATAAATAGAGTTGTTAGGTATGTTTATTATAATGGTGGTTGTTACTACAATTTTAAATAATTAATTAAGAAAAGTATTGTATTTTGTCACCATTTTCTTTATAATTTATTTGCTTTCTTGAGTTGGTGTTTTTCTAAAGTTCATTCAATATATTTTATATATTATATTATATCCCCAAAAAACAAGAAGGAAATCATAATCGTACAACTAGATTATCTCCATTATATTAAACTCAATTAAAAACTTAGATTTTATATTCAAAGTTGACCTGCCATTTGGACATAAATCTTAAAATATTTCATGGAATCTTGTAATGAATAGATTCTACCAATCTTCATCCTTACCCTAATGAAATGGCGTCCTAATCTAATATTGAACATTGTATGGATATATTTGGTGCCTCACAATTTGCTAGGATTGAGTTATATTCTTTATTTTATGCTTACCTTAAAGCTACGTTTACCTATTACAATTTAATTTTCTTTCATTGATTATTGTACTGCTTAATAAGTATATTTTGTCCAACAACAAGATCAGCTATTATATGATTAAAAACAAAACATTTTTATCTTAATGGCTTTGCCATTTGTGTAAAGGACTAAGTAACAAAGAAGGTAACTTTTAAAGGCAAGTTGCGACTTTTATTTGATTTCTTTTTGTTGCCAAAAACTTTTACCTATCACTAAGACTACCATTAAGAGAAAGAATTAGAATAGAGATATATGGAATATAATTGTATAAGCAAAAACAGAAATAATACCCAATAAGTAGAAAATGAATTATTGAATTCACTTGCATTTTGCCTCTTTAGGATATACAAAGTTTTGTAAATTTTTGTAAATTAATTTAGCAAATTTTAAGTTAAAAATATCAAGAATTAGATTTGACTTAGAATTAGCATGGTGTTAAATTTCTTATTTAACACCCTTTCTTTCTTTTTTTTTTCTTTCTTTTCTTTTTTCCCTTTGGCTAGGAAATTTTTATTTACTATATTGATGCTGATAATTAGGCCGAATTGGATAAAACAATTATCGAAACAACTTCCCCCTGGCCCCATTGCTAAAGGTCCATCACTATAAAACGAGTGTTGAGCCCAATTGCCTCAATCTTGAAACAAAAGTAAGATTTGGGCTGGCCTTTAGGTTTCTGTATTGGACCGCAATAATAATGAAGCAGAAGAGAGCACACGGAGATAAGGAGAGTCGGAAAAAAAAAAATTTTTTATGATGTCATGATCTTATTTTTCTATATTTCATGGGGATTTCAGCACTAGATGACTTTAGTTTCTAAACATTTCAATTGAACTGAAATTTTTTTAAATTAGTTTATAACATGACTTCATATAATGATATAAAAGAAATTTTTTATTCTTAATATAAAAAGCAAAAATAATTAGTATATTCTAATTTTAGTAGCCACATGAATAGGCCACAAATAAACCTAGGATTAACTAAGTTACCAAATGTAAATAAATTAGCATGATTTGTTCTTTTTGACAAATATAAACTAGCCAATTCTTTTTTCTTTTGAAAATCCGGGGTTGTCTTTAAAAAAAAAAAAAAAACACTCCATCATCACCATTAAAGTCTTGGTCAAGTGGTGAAAAAGATCAAGGTTAAAGTTTCAAGAATGAACCAGCCCAAGATCTTCTCTTCTAGATTCCTTCTATGTTTGGTTTGATGACTTGTTGTACAGTTGAGAATCACTTATCATTGACGATATGCTGTGAATGAAAAGTGGTTGACCGAAGAGATTAATTGAGAATTTCCTAGCTTTGGCATTGCTTTTCGTAAAATACAAAGCACTTAGCACAAAATTTAATCTTTTATGAGCAATTCTAAATTGGGGTTGTTTATATAATTCTTCTAACAAAAGATTGAGATGGAAATTTCTAAGTGTCGAGTTGGCATATATCTAAAATTACTCATTCTAAAGTTGAATGGTTACGGTAAAACATAAGAATGGATACAATTCAACATTTAACAAATTCGACATTTAAGAAAGATTCCAGAGAAAAATATACACAAGAATTAAGTCACGACCCTACATCTTCATGACAAGCACGTTCAGGTGTAGCCCACAGAACATAAAAATAATTAAAGGAAGCAAAGGCAAAAATGATGAAAAAGGCTAAAGAAGCAAAGAAAAGTAGGAAAAGAGGAGGTAATTATGGCGAAGATCATCATGAACAAGAACCTGGCTAGGCCAAGTATTAGAGGAATGGCCTAACTACTTCTCATGAATGTATCATTCTTCTTCTAATAGCTTCTCCTATAAAGCTGGCCCTGCATGCCTATTTCATCGTTATAGGAGTTTGGAACTAAGTTGTAAGGTCCCATTTTCAATCAAGAAATCATGGGTCGAATCGGGGCTACAATGCCAAGTTTTTGCTTAAACAGGATTAGACCTCTTGTTCGAATTCGTTCTCCGATAATGCAAACAAAGTTTAACAATTCAAATTCTGGGAAGGGTGGAGGGGAGTTAGAAGAAGAAAAGAACAAGAATTCTAGTAATGTTGAAGAGGAGAAATCTGTTAAGGTTGTGAATGTCAAGCCAGCTGCAAGTGTGGTTGTTGGAAGGAAGATCATGATAGTTGTTGATTCGAGTCCTGAAGCAAAGAATGCAATACAATGGGCTCTGACTCACACTGTTCAAAGCCAAGATTTGGTGATTCTTCTTTATGTAACTAAGAATTCTTCTAATTCAGGTTGCAAATTAATTTTCACATCTAATCTTGTTTTAGGCTTGTTGTTGTAGCTACACTTACGATGGTTTTTGAGGATATCCATGAGGACAATTTACGCTGATTTTCTTGGCAGGTGATGATGAGTCCACTAAGGAGATGGCTCCGAGAGTTTCTCAATTTCTCTCATGCATGAAGATAATGTGCCAACAGAAGAGACCTGAGGTTGACAACAATTTCTTAGCACTTTAATAATCACTTATTTTCAAGTTTTAATTTTTAGAAAATATGAAATTTATGCTACGTGGATTAAAATGCTAGTAAGCATGATATATTATTGTCATTCACAATATTTTGACTGATTGCAAAATTAATTCTTTAGAATGTTGGCCTAAATGGCAAAAATAAGAGGATTGTTTAAATAAAAAATCATATTGTTGAAGACAATTTGATGTTTTTCTTCTTCTTCTTCTTCTTCTTTTTTAATATCTATGGACGACAGGTGCAAATAGAGGTGGCTGTAGCAGAAGGTAAAGAGAAAGGTCCAGCAATTGTGCAAGAAGCCAAAAAACAAGGAGTGGCACTACTAGTTCTAGGCCAGAAGAAACGTTCCACAACATGGAGACTCCTAATGATGTGGGCAGGGAACAAGGTCACTGGTGGAGTTGTGGAGTACTGCATCCAAAATGCTAGTTGCATGGCCCTTGCTGTAAGAAGGAAAAGCAAGAAAGCCGGTGGATATTTGATTACCACTAAGCGTCACAAGGATTTCTGGCTTTTGGCTTGATAGAACTAATAAAGACTTATATATATCTTGAAGATTTTCTCTTCATGGGATAGTTGATTTACACAATATCCATATCATTGTATGCTAATACTGGTGAACGTAAATTTTATAATGCTAATACTCTAAGTACAAATACAATAGGGAAACAAGGTGTCAACAAAACAGAACTTGCATCACAAATTAATAAGGGGAGCTAAGAAACAGTGCAAATAATAATAATGATATATGGCCTTATCAACTGAATTATTGAATAGTACAACATCAGTGAGGTATCACGGTTACAAATAAAAATCCAATTTTTAAACTTTTTCTTTTTTTGAGCAAACCTATACTATTACACTGGAGAGGGGAATGGTATTGGTGAGATTCGAACATCTGACCTTTAGAGTAGAGTCAAAGAGCTTTAATCTTTCGACTTATATTCGTGCCAACTTTTCGACTCAACTTACACATAATTACATCCCACATTATGTTTAGGCCATGAAATATCCTGAAGTAAGTGTACCCTAGCAACTTTACTTTTACTTTGGTGGTACAATTGATCAATTAGGGCATACTTTATATCAGGTCATGGGTACAAAGTAAAGTGAAAACATGCAGGAGGAAAAGAATCCACCTTTCAATAATTCGATTAATGAATATCTGCTCTTGAAGTGATCTTGACTCAAACTATAGCCCACCATCGTTAAAATTTATGGTTTCAACTTTTTCTGAAAGACGATTATCAATTTATAAAACAAAAAAGTTGTATAGTTTATAATTCCAGGGAATAATATGAGAGAGGGTTCGTTACAAAATGCTCAACAAGCTCCATTCTACCGATGATACTAGAAAAGTTCGAATCCTGTGAGGACACCTGTTAAAGGCAAAATCATGATGTTGGACCCCAAATTGTGTTTCTGAAATATATTTTGGACTAGTCTGTATGATTTGCTTTAATATAAACATATTCTCTTTTAAGGTGAACACAGGCATATATCTTTTTTTCTTTTGTTTGGTAGAGGAATTTTTGCCCTTTCGAAAAGACGTCAACATTGGTTGAAGTTGTCTGTCAGAGTATTATCATATAACACTAGATTAGACAATCTAGTGTTGAATTGCATGTGATTCTTGCACAATTGGTAGACCCCTTTTTTCTTTCTTGTACAATTTGCAACATGGCTAACCAAAATAGTTAACAATTACAATCAACAAATGTGGGATTAATTTATATGAGCATAGAGAAGGACAGTAACAAAAACTAAGTGTACCAAACGGGGAATTAAGTAATAAATCATAAAAAGATCCATAGGAAGTTAATTTTCACATGTTTTGGTTATCTATGGTAGATGGAAATGGATTCGTGTTATTGTTATAAGCCTTTGATCAAACAAAAAGAACAGAAGAGAAATTCATCATAGACATGACATCACAACCTGGGTGGCATCAAACTTTTTGCATTAACATAATTACTTTCCATTTGACTCTCTCCCTTTAGAGCTTAATCTTGATTGCATATAACCACAAAGAATAAAAAAAAAAACATGAATCATGCACAATTGCTTTTTCCCTTGGATTACTTCCCTAATTAGATGATGTGTTTGGTAGTTTCTAATAATTCTTTCCATATTCTTCTCCATCTTTTCTACCTAACTTGTTTCATCAATCAATCTCGTTGGACTTTCGCTTCCATTTGACCATTTGTCCCGCATTCCAGAATATTAATCCTATTTCACAAACACCTTTTCACTAGCATTCTAACTTTACATAATTTGAAGTCCACTTTTTGTTTACTGACACTTAAACGACGCCCTTATAGTAATGACTAAGAATTCTAACTTTACATAATTTGACAATATAAATTAATATTTTTTTAGGCCAACGGTATATTTTTTTAATACAGTTACAAAAAGCAATATAATAAGACTTTTTTTTGGGGGGGGGGGGGTCATTCTTATGCATATATTGTGAATGTAGACCTTTGTGTAAATACTTTGTAATTAACAATTTATAAAAGATAAATTCTATCATGAATGATGATTAGCACCTAACCGTTTATAAAACTAATTATTATCACATATTAAGCCAATCCTCTAGAAAGAGGCGTTAGATCATAATTTCAACTCGGAATAAATCAAGGATTTGGAGCCATCAACAATTCCATGAGCCCACTAAATTCGGTATAGCCCTAGTTACTGGGCTAAAATTCGTTCGACTGAATGTGGGGACGATATTTGGCCCAATTATTAAAAGAAGCTGGAGACAAAATTTGGCCCCTAATAGAGTTTACAAAGACTTAGGGGACAATAAAAGCCCAGTCCAACCCATAAAGAAGAACCAAACTTGCCATCTTCTTCTTCTTCTTCCATTCACCTAATTCTTGAACCCTAAACCCTTATTTCCTTTTTTTTTTTCCTTTTCTTTCTTTATCTAATAATTATCGCTAAAGAATTCCCATGGCGAAGAAATCAAGTGCAGGCAGCGCAAATCCGAAGAAGAATAAGAAGAAAAGCAGCAAAAAATCAGGTCCAAATGCTGTAGCAATGAAGCAAAAAGCCCCGCTATCAAACCCCTTTGAAACCATTTGGTCCCGCCGCAAATTCGATATCCTCGGTAAAAAACGCAAGGGCGAAGAACGCCGTATCGGCCTTGCTCGCTCCCTCGCTATCGAAAAGGTCCACTGAAAATTATCTACTACTACTTATTGGAAGAAAATTGCATGAGAATTTATTTTAATTGATTAAATTTGGTTCATAAAAAAATGGGTTTTTGTTCTTTTAATGTTTTTTTTGGGTTTTTGAATTTTTGGTTTTTTTGGGGTTGTTTCTTTGATTTTGGATGCAGAGGAAGAAGACTTTGCTGAAGGAGTATGAGCAAAGTGGAAAGTCATCTGTCTTTTTGGACAAGCGAATTGGAGAGCAAAATGAAGTTCTTGGGGAGTTCGATAAGGCCATTATGAGGTCACAACGTGAAAGGCAGGTGAGATTGAATCTTTGGAAAATTTTTACGTTTCTTGAAGTTGTTGTAAAGGGAATAATTTCTGATGATAATTATAAATTTGATTTGATTCATAGACAAAAGAGAGTTATTTCACGAGTTATTTGATGAATGGTTACATGCTACCGGAAGATAATAACTTTGATGTGCAATGCTGATAATGCCTTTTCTAGTTTTAGATGATACCGAATGGTTTAGGCATAATATATCTCAGAAAGAACAAGGAAAGATAGTTGAATTAGAGTTTCATGGTCTTTTGCAATTTTTTGCATTCTGCTTGTATGTTTACCCAAGACCTTTTACGTTTTCTTCTTTCATCAATGATAGATGAAACTAAGCAAGAAAAGCAAGTATAATTTATCTGATGGGGAAGAAGATGAACTTGAGATTCAAGGTGGTCTTTTCCCGGAAAAGGATGATTTTGATGATGAAATACCATTTGATGACGATGAGGATGATAGCAGAAGTGCAAGTGGAAGTAAGTATATATTCCTTAGTTCCTTACAAATGCGTGCCTTGTATGGATGTGTATATGTACATGGTTATGAGATAAAAGTGCTTGTGTATATTATTAGACATGGTATATTGGTTGTTTATTGTGTTAGTGCCTGCTCTTGTTGTTGAGCTATGCAAGAGTGAATCTTTAAAGAACCTGGGTTGAATAGATGAGCAAAAGATCAATTTTACGACAAGTATTAGATATCAGTACACAGTCACATATTTTACTTATACCTTGAGTACACAAGCTAAGTGCCTTGCGGTTTCAGAACCTAGATTGTGGGAAGGCCGTTTTTCTTTTCTTTCTGTTTGAAGTTTGTTTTCATATTAAACACTAATTGTACATCATATTTTTCCTCCTTCTCGGTGAATCTAAACATGTCTAAAGTTTGGTGATTGCTTTTGAGGAATGAGGTTAAATTTATTGCAAACCATGTGGCTTCGTTTTTTGGGTCAAATATTTGTTCACTGAAGTTTCATTAAGTTGTATCCCCACATGTGGTGTTAGTATAAACATTCTTAGGAAATGATGCCTTCTGTTTAGCATTTTTGCTGTTGCATCTGGAAAAAGACCAAGTATCCAAAAGTAAACTGGGGAAGAAGAAGAACCTAGGCCGGTTTTCATCCCTGATTTGAAAGATGTTGCAGTTGTGGAATGGTTGTGGACTTGTAAGTTTAATATCTGTTTTGGCTGATGAACTTTTAAACTTAAGGGCTGTATGCAACACTATAAAACTCTAGCATATTGTTTGGCATGCGCATATTTTTAAAGGCATTGACATTTCATCGATGTGTTATCATCTTGTATGTGATGTGTTATCTTGTATCTATTTCTTTCCTCTTGTATGCATGTGCATATTCTTTTGAAAAGATGCTATTTCACAGCATGCTGCGATCATATCATGTATGTGATGTGTTGTCTTGTGTCCATTTCTTTCCTCTGCGAGGGTATAGCTGTTATGTTTATATTTTGTCTGTTGTCGTTAACAGCAGTTGCAGTTTAATTATAAAGGAAATGCTAAGATTTTCTTGATCTTCTTAGTTTTACATTCTAAATCTATTCAGTCTTAAATTTGATAATTGTTGGTATGTTGGCCGTCCTCAATTTTTAGTTCCTCAATTTAAGTTACAATGAAATGGCTTTTTTTTTTTTTTTTTTTTGCCAGAGAAGTCGACTGATTTGGGACAGTTTAATCATTCTGCAGTCGAGAATGCTGACCAACCAGGTTTAGCAGGACAAGAAACTGTGAGATTCTCATTCTTCGTTTCACGGGTGTTAGTTGCTTTCTTATATGGAATTTGTCTGATCAAAATAGTTGACTTCTAGATGAATGAGCTGGATTTCTGTTGATGTGTGTGTGTGTGTGTGTGTGTGTGTGTGGTGAGAGAGAGGGGCATAGAAGATAAGAGTATCTTTACTTGTTAAATTCCTCTCTATGTATGTTGAATAAAAATAACAGGATCAAAAACTTTTGCCATCCCAAGGACATTATGGAAAAGATCCTTTGAGACCTTTTCCCCCCGACTGGGGGAATTGTCTTTGCTTATGCATGTTGGTGCTAGATCTTTATAATGTCATTTACACATTTTTATGTGCAAGTTCTTTCTAAGAAATCTTGCATTCATTTGGAAATGTTTAGCAGAATTATTCTGCCGAGCCTCACATTAATCTGATTCAAAGTTGATTATTGGATCTAACCTTTCCTCTGCTCATAAGTTGTGATTGATCTTGTCCCAAGCTTTCTTCATTTCTTTCAGAGCTGTGCATATTTGTTTGTATTAGATTTCCAAACTTAGGTAAAAGACTTGCCTGTAATTGGTCTTATTGTCATGACATTGGTGCCTGGTGATTATTGTAAAAACTGAGTTGGCTTTATCATTAAGCACTGAACCTCTTTTTCTTATGAGCTATTTAAGATGTTTTTCATCTGAGATTGATGATCAACAATTCTCTCAATATTAGCATTTGAAGCCTACAACCCTTTTCTTTTCGTGGGATATTTTGCGTTCATGGTAACTTGGTATCGCAACTTCACACACAAGTTCCTTTTGCATTGTAGTTTGGATGATCTTGGGATTGGTTTCTGTTCTTAAAAAAAATGGTGCTCCTGCAGTTTCACTGAAATTGTATGCTCTGGTTTGGTGGTTGTTTGTCTTTTCTATAATTCTACTAACTAATACATACGGCCTAACTAAGTAGGCTAGTGTATTGCATTTCATGGAGCCTGATGTCGTTTTTATTCAATTTTACTGTGCAACTGATAATCACTGCACTTTTCTTTGCATTGGAAAAATATAACTTCTCTTTGGATATGGATTTCTTTCTGCTTTGGAGTGAAAGTCCACTGAATTTTTTTCTTCCCTTATTGGAGCAAAATGCAGTTATTTTACGGATTGATTTCATACAAATTTTCTTGGCTTACCTGCCTACTTAACATGCTCTAGATATTTATCTTCCAAGGAATTTTCTCCCCCTTGCTATTATCATTAAGGAGGGATGATGAGAGGCCGCCTGTCCTACTCCTGATGCATGTGATTTTGCTATTGCAGAGGCATAAAAGCAAGAAAGAAGTTATGGAGGAGATTATATCCAAGAGTAAATTCTTCAAGGTTGTGAGGGGGAATAATTTTGTTTATTGACTATTGCACAACTTTACTGAATTGATATTTATGATTATGCCTATGTTTCCTGTGTTTTTCTCTTTCAGGCTGAGAAGGCAAAGGACAAGGAGGAAAACGAGCAGTTAATTCAACATCTGGACCAAGAATTTGCATCTTTGGTGCAGTCTGAGGCACTCTTGTCATTGACCCAACCAAACAAGATGAATGCTCTGCGAGCGCTTGTTAATAAGACCAGTTCCATTAATGA
Organism: Mitragyna speciosa; assembly: GCA_024721245.1. NCBI lineage: Eukaryota > Viridiplantae > Streptophyta > Magnoliopsida > Gentianales > Rubiaceae > Mitragyna > Mitragyna speciosa. The sequence goes on from CM045570.1 coordinate 3,500,125, forward strand.
AGAAAAGAAAAATGAGATATCTTCAGTCCCAGATAAAACTGCTACTCGACTAGTACATTTCTATTCCTTTAGAAACTATTTCTATGTCTTCAGTCCCAGATAAAACTGGTCCTCGACTAGTACATTTCTATTCCTTTAGAAACTATGTCTATCTGTTACTTTGGGGTTTCTGTACTTATGTTTGTGTCACAAAAATTTCACTGATTTAAAATTTCGTCTTCTTCATTATGTTGATCAATTGATACTATTGAATTGAGTGTTTTATCATAGGTTTTCCATTTTTTCCATTTTTCTCATTTCATGTCTAATTCTGATTTAAATTTTTACTTATTTTGTTTTATCTAAATAATTCTTCCTTCAATATGACCTTACAGGATAAACCTGATTCTTATGACAAGCTTGTAAGTGAGATGGCATTAGATATGCGTGCTCGCCCATCAGATCGTACAAAGACAGCTGAAGAGATTGCACAAGAGGAGAAAGAGCGCTTGGAGCAATTAGAGGTATTGTTGCTCGCTGACAAGATCAGGCTTGCTTCTTGCTATCTAATATGTTTTTTGGTCTTATGAATTGGGAACTATGCTTATTATGAATGCAGAAGAAAATCTTCGGAGGATTGTATGTTGATTCTGGAAATGGATTTGATATTTTGTGTCTCTCAAAATGATTGATATGAGAGTTAGACATTATAAAACTACCTGTGGGAACTTCTTTAATACTCATTTAACTTGTGTGATGGTCCACCATGTCAGGAAGAGCGTCAGAAGAGGATGGTTGCTGGTAATGAATCAAGTGATGAGGATGCTGATGGTTCAGATGACTTTGACGCATCTGCCAAACGTCTCAGATCTTTATCTGGTGATGACCTTGGGGACTCATTTTTTCATGAAGAGGAGCAAAGAAATAAATTGGGATGGATTGAACAGATCTTGAAAAAGGATAATGCAGATGATCTTAAGAGTGAAGATGCTGCTTCTACAGACGATTCGGAGGGTAGTGAAAATGATAGTGAAGACGAAGAGTCTGAAGATGATGATGATGGAAGTGACAAAACTCATTTACTGAAGGACTGGGAACAGAGTGATGATGACAAACTTGGCACTGATCTGGAGGACGATGAAGAGGATGATGGTGATCTGGTAAAAGCACAGAAAAAAGAACCAGGAAATAAGGGAAGGCAAATAAACTTATCTGATTCTGGAACCATGAAAGCAACTGCTAAACAGCATTCAGTTCAGCAAGGGGAACTTCCTTATACAATTGAAGCTCCGAAAAGCCTGGAAGAATTTACATCATTGTTAGAGAATCGTACTGATGATCAAATTGTTGAAGCAATCAGGAGAATTCGTGCGTTCAATGCGATCAATGTTGCAGCAGAAAATAGAAAGAAAATGCAAGTATGGAAATCTGTCTCTTCGTTTGTATTGTGTTGATTCTTTTCCCCTTATTAACATGATATTTCATGATCCTTGGATCAAGAGACTATAGTTTACTTCAGCTAAATATATGTTCTAGCAAATCCTTCTTACCATGTCCTTTCCCATGTGAAAGTTTTAAGGTTCTGAAGATTTTGGTTGTCTTCCATACTTTGCTGTAGATGCTTTGTGTCCTATATGCTACATAGATCACTTGGTGCTGATATTTGTATGATGGGTCTTCATATTTAGAACTGCACATTGGAGCTTTAATTCTGTACTCTGCATCCATATGTACTGATATTGATCTATACAATTTCCAGATGTTTTATGGCGTTCTATTGCAATATTTTGCTGTTTTAGCAAGTAAGATGCCATTGAACTTCAAGCTTTTGAATTTGCTTGTGAAGCCATTGGTGGAGATGAGTGCGGAGATTCCATACTTTGCTGCCATATGTGCTCGTCAACGATTACTACGGACCAGGACACAGTTCTCTGTGGATGTCAAAAGTACAGGTTGAATCTTATTTCTCTTAGTACCCTGGAAATAATATTCATTTTGCTTAGATTTTTCCTTCATAACCTTAGACCCTTTTTGCAGCTATCTCACATCTTCCACTATTCCATTTTCATAGGGAAAAGCTGTTGGCCGTCTCTGAAAACAATGTTTCTTTTGAGGCTATGGTCTATGATCTTTCCATGCTCTGATTTTCGTCATGTGGTCATGACACCAGCAATCTTGTTGATGTGTGAATATTTGATGCGGTGTCCAGTTATGACAGGTCGAGATGCTCTGTTTGGTTCCTTCTTATGCTCTATGGTGCTCTCTGTAAGTGAACTTAATTCTTTTTCCGTTTCTTTTCTTCTTTCAAAAATGCTCTGGAAAGCATCAACTATAAAGAGGAAGTTGATATGAAGTCTGCTGAAGTCTGCTTATGTAAAGGAAGTTGTAGTGAAAACTGTTTCTCAATTTGACATGCAGTATATGAAGTGTATTTCTAGTCTGATCTCCAATTATAGCCTGGATTTTGATTACGTTGTCCCTCCATGAAATCCTGTTTACTTTCATGTCTATATTTGTGTTCAACTTGTTTGAATTTTTATGCAGGTAACAAAACAATCTCGAAAATTTTGTCCCGAGGCTTTAACATTCATAAGAACTCTGCTTATGGCAGCTTTTGACGAGACAGAAGGATCATTTGGAGACCATCAGGTATAGCTTCAGTTGATCTTTCAGCCTGGAGAACAGATTGCCCAGTTGTTATGTAGTTTTTCGATTTTTTTTCTCATCCTATTAAAATTTATCTTTTACACTGAGCAACTGAATTATTTCTTATCAGAAATAGAGAGCAGAATTCTAGAGCTTCCTTAAGTTTCATTATTAGTTATACATGGATTTGATTTAGGCAATTATTAATGGGAGTTTCACTAAAGAGACTAATTAATTTTTTGTTATAAATGCAGTTACAACATCTTATGGAAATTAGATCCCTGAAACCCCTACTTTGCATAAAGAATCACGTGAAAGAGATCAACCGTTTAGATTTTCTTATGCTGATGAACTTGCCAGAGGATTCTCCTCACTTCAGCTCCAACCAGTTCAAGTGAGTCTTTCTTTTCTGCGGTAGTAAGCAGTATGTTGAATTGTTTTTTGCATGTTTTAATTTTGCATCAGGGTTTATCCAGTGCAATACAGTGGTCGTATAGATACTTTGAGGTTTTCCAAACAGAAAAGCATACTTTGTTTTATTATGAGACGCCAATAACATGAATAGATTTGGTGAAAGTTGTTATATTTCTTGTTTTCTGAGTATGATCTTTCACAATTTAACAATTAGATATGTGCTTTTTGACTCATTTTGCTGATATTTGATACACTGTGAACAACTGTTAAAAGGTTCCATTGAGCCATTGATTCTGTTGTTTATACAATATGTTTATAAAAATTTTGCTTTTTTGAGGTTGTTCGGCACTCATTAGAGAGAAGTGCTTTTGTTGACAGGGCTAGTGTTCTCACAGCAGTTGCTGAAACTCTGCAAGGATTTGTAAATGTTTATGAAGGATTCAATTCCTTTCCAGAAATATTTTTGCCAATTTCAATGGTATTACGTAAATTGGCAGAGCAACATCAAATGCCAGAAATATTGCAGAACAAACTCAGTGACATTGCCCAGCATATTGAGAAGAAAGCTGATGAGCATCACATCTTGCGTCAACCCCTCCAAATGAGGAAGCAAAAGCCTGTGCCAATTAAGATGCTTAATCCAAAATTTGAGGATAAGTAATTACCTTTCTGATAAGTGATCCGTGATTTATCTTAATTACTCTAAAAAAAAATGATAACTAGGTTTATCTGCTGACATATTTTTAATTGATGAATTCCTCTAGCTTTGTCAAAGGAAGAGATTATGATCCAGATCGTGAACGAGCTGAGAGGAAAAAGTTGAAGAAACTTTTGAAACGGGAAGCTAAAGGTGCAGCCCGTGAACTCCGGAAAGATAATTGCTTCTTGTTCGAGGTGAAGGAAAAGGACAAGAAGCTATTTGAAGAAGAAAGAGCAGAGAAGTATGGGAAAGCAAGGGCTTTCCTTCAAGAACAAGAGCATGCATTTAAATCTGGTCAATTGGGAAAAGGCAGGAAGAGGAGGAGATAAACTTGTTTTCAGCTATTGGAATTTGGAACTTTAATACTCTTTATATGCTTGTTTCCCACTTTCAGTAAGTTGTCAAACCTTTTCTTTCCGTGTGTTTCCTTCTATATGCTGTTATGATTGTACCTGCTGCCTCTTATGTATTTATGCTTTATTATTCTTTCTTTTTTGGAAGAGAGAGTACTTTCTGCTTAGTTCAAGAACTCAAATACGTTTTGAATTTGGAAGTTCGATTCATGAAACAGATAGTTCCAGTTTTTTTATACATTGGTTTATGGGATTTACCCTCCTTTTGATGCAACTACTCGAGTTTTTCCTAAATTGAGCCAGTCTGAGAACGATTTTCATCGTCTTAGTTATTCATGGATGTATAAACTGTTTTGTGTTGGTGCATGTGAATTCTGAAACATACTGATGATAATTTTGTTATTTCAGGTGTTCATTATCATGGGAAAGCTTTGATGGAGTAGAGCTTCTGCATTGGTCTTTTTTATAAAAGGCTGAAGCGTTCAAACTTTTGTGCTTTCGTGGCTTCAACAAGAAATGTGTATTAAAGGGTGGCATGCTGAGGAAACATGGGAGGTGAAATTTTTAGTGCTATTTTGGCAAACTCCATAAGTAGGTCTGTCTTTGTATTCACTGACACGATAGGGAGGAGAAGGAACCAAAAAAAAAAAAAAAGGTCCTGTCCATTATAGGTGGTGCTGTTGTAAGCTTAGTCTCCGTAATTTAAGAGAGATTCTTGATTTCATGTTTCTATCGTCCCTTGGAGATCAAAATGCAGTTAAACTGCAATCTATATCAAGTTTTGTTAGCAAGTTTTGCAGTTTTTAGCATTTCTATTCATTTCCATAATTTCTGATGAGAAAAGTTCCTAATCTGGGGAGTGCAAGAACTCTATTGGTAGTAAATTGGACCGGAATATCAAGATTTCAGAAAACATTGTGTTCCTCTGCACGATTTTAGGACCAATCAGAAGATGTTTTTCCGTGACATGGTCATTAAATTACCAAGCAACTGTCAAGCAAATGCTAGTGGCCCGGTAGTAACTTCTTGATGATGGATTGGAAAACAAAAATGTGAAAATGCTCAACGACTTCTCAAGTATCCGCGTCAACCATTTTACATTGTATTCCTAATTTCACACTGCCTAATGATCGTGATATTAGTTAATACATCATCTGGGTTTTCTTGTTTTCTTAGGGTGGGGGCGAGGGGGCAGTTATCTGCGCGTGGAATGTGGAACTTGAGTACCATAGAAGGCATTTGCTTCATGCCTCATATTTCCACACTTGCCGACAAAACTGATGGCCACATTGAAAAAGGAAGTTTCTGCATTTTCATGGCGAATATGTGAAGATGAAGCCAAGGCGCAGTAAATGAGGTAATTGGTGTCCTTTGATTTGATTGCAAGGGTACTCTCGACCTTTTATCTTGAGGAAAGGAAAATTTCCACTAATAAAAAGCAAAAGAAAAAAAAATAAAAAACGACATGTTTGCACGTATAACTAGCATAGCGAAACATACAGTTTGTTTGGATAATTTTTTTTTTTAAATGTTCTTTTGTAAAAATATTATTGTAATGGTTTTAAATATTTTTTTAAAATAAAATGATGGTTAAAAAAAATGTATAGATTTTTTTTCAAAACATGATTGTTTAAAAACAGTGTCAAACCAACACAGTCATAAATTTTGAAGATATAAAATTTGTTTTTATTTATTCTTTTATACTGCATCTTTTGTGTTTGTGTGTGTGTTAGAGGTTTTTTTGTTTTGGTGTTTGGTGGGGGGTGGTTTGGGAATCTGAATTTCATAAAAGAAACTTAAACGGTTCTCAATAATCTTATGTTTCTGGTCTTAAAAGAGACTCGACTTTGATCACATTCTTTCTTCTTTCTCCATCATCCTGTCAAATAATAAAATGTAAAATCGAAAGGAGAGGAAAGCCTTTCAATTTTTAACTAGTAGATGTAACCTTCGAACCATGTTCCAGTCAATCTTTATTTTATTAAGTGTCAAGTCAAGCTTTATCTTTCTTTTTTAATTATTTTTATTAGCCATTGTCCCTCATTGTTACAAATGCTACCCTAGAAACAGAGGTATTTTATATTGTAGTTCATTTGTACTATTACTTTATTAAAAGTTTTTTTTTTTTTTAAAAAGAACATTCTATCACTTTTGGGATCACAGGGAATGCAATAGTTGAAGATAATTTTTTGGACAGTATTGAATTATTGGTTTTCTTTTTCCTAATACAAGTAACTATTAATATATCCTACACCACTTTTTTATGCAAATGAATTTACATACATACACATGTATAAAATGAAAATTAAAAATTTAAATATAAATTACATGTTATGTATCTAGATATATTTGTACAAAAAAATTTCACCGTAGGTAAGATTAATCCTATAAAAGATTTATAGCGATTTCAATTTTAGAATCACCATAGATAAGACGAAGATATTTTCTCAACTTGGGGCCCATTAATTTAGCGTAATTAACCAAATCTCAGATGATGACATTGATGGCTATCCTTAAGTATCCTTAAGTGTCAAATTCAGTAGTTGGACAATAGTATCTATTTTTATTTCTTATAACACCCATCCAACTTTTCTTTCACTAGTATTGTAATTCTAAAAATTGTTCTTATTAATTATTATACATATTCCATTATTCCATTTCCATAGTTAAATTAGTTATCCTAGTATTAATATCCCATACCCACAACCTCAGGCAACACACACACACACACACACACACACACACACAGAGTGAAGAGAAATTAGAGATGTGGAACTTTGTGGTGGAGAAGCTGAAGGAACTGTGGCTGGCAATAGAGAACTTCTGGGGACAATTCTTGGGTTGGTTTGACAAAGTATTTCCACCGGATACAAGAGCAGACAAGCTTCACCAGTGGCTTCATATTGGTTTAATTGTTCTCATAGTGGTTGTATCCGTGGCGGTTGTGTTCACGTGCCTTTATTACTGCTGCAAATGCTGCTGCAGAGGTGGAGGCCGGGGAGGGAGGATGATGAAAGCTCCCGGGAGAGGCTTTAGGATGCCTAGAAGCCCCTTTGAGGCGAATCCCAAGTTGTATTTTCGTAATTTTCGTTCAAATCCTGGTGCAGGTCCTGATGAACTCTGGTGAAGTTCACTACTATTAGCCATATACAAATCTAAGAGTGATCTTTGATCTTGGTATCAATATGTATTATGTATGTAATCTTCCTACTTTTTATCTTTATCCTTTTTTTTTTTTTTTTTTGGTGTCTGTGACTTCTAGTAAAGATCAAAGATCAGATCGGGTGGTCATGGTGGATGCTTTTGTAGTGATGATTGTTATGATGTTCCTTTGAGTTTGTGATTTATCATCTTTAGATGGTTCAAGTTATTAATGGGGGCAATATGTATTTGTTTAAGAATTAGTTAAATACTTATATATTTTTTTTTGTTTTACAGTACTGCTTTTTTTCAGTGGCAAAAAGTAGAGAATTGAGAAGAAATTAGCCGCTAATTCCATGATTAACATTCCTTAACTATGATGAGAGTGAAACCTCTGTTTCTTCCTAGCTTCAATGACATTGGATATTAGACCTGCTATGGAGTGCTGGACTAACAATAATATTGGGAATTTTGGTAATACTTGGCAAAATCAAATACTATAATATGCCCGCACCTCTAATCCGCACTTCATTTAACTAGTATAGCTTTTTCTTCTCCTTCTTTTTTTAAATATTTTATTATCATAATAATATAAATACTTTGTCAAAATTCTCTTCTATGATTTATCATTTATTTTCACTTCCAATTATTATCTTTCTTTTTAATAATTATGTACTTTAATTATATCTCTCAATTATAGACGATACAAACAATTAAGCACTGAAATTTAGTCATCATACATTTTTACTAAGATTTACACGAGGGATAAGTGTTTATTAAATGGTATAATTTGTAAAACTATTTATTAATATTTTTTTTAGATTTGATCCACATGATTAAATCTATTGAGTTCATACTGATCAAATTCCCTTAAAAATTTTTATAGAAAAGATTAATTGTTTAAGAATTTAATTTTTATTAAAAATTATTCTTAGGTAATTACTATACTAGAAGAAGAGCGTAGCGTTTGTATTGCATAAGCTTATAAGTATTTTCTAAGACAGATGGGTAGGAATTTAGTAGACCGAGTTCCACGTCAATTCGGCTACATAATATATCTTCACTATAGATCTCCACCTCACCCATAAAACTTCACTGAAGCTCCGCTGCTCGGCACTTTGGCTAATTACCTTGGGAGATTAAATTTATTTTCAGTTGCTGTTACATCCTCATTAATGCTTTGACATTAATTGATATTTTCGAAGTATGGTTTGTCTTATTTCTAATAGGGTTAATAACACTTTGCCCCCCTAAACTTAGTAGGGTAGTCACACTTTGCCCCCTCAACTTTAAATATATACACTTTGCCCCCCAAAGGCTAGTCAAAGTTAATAATTAAAAAAAAAAGTGAGTGTTATGACATTATTGCCCTTTTATTAATTAATATATTTATAACTTTATATCATTTCTTGTTATTTTTAAAAGATTTATTTCTTCACTATCATATAAATTATATAAAAATATCAAACTAAAAAATTTAAAGAAAGTTAATATTTAATTTACATCTTTAAAAATTTTTCTCTTGTATGAATATTTACTTCTATATATGTTATTTTTAATTTATTAGACTTTAAGTTAAACAGAATTGATAAAAAGCACGACAATAAAAGATAAATTCAATTACCAAAATTTATATAAAAATGTAATACCAAACTCATTTATTTAAAGTAATTTTTTATCATTTTAGTTTATTTAAACTTTTTGCCTAATATTATTGTCATTTTTATATTTATCAAATTATTCCAATATGAAATTCTTAATTAAAGAATTTCTTATTTTTTATTGTTTTGGACTAAATGTTATATATATATATTTTGACTTATTTATTCTTGTTTGCCCTAGTACTGTATAATGGGCTAATTGTTCTTTTTTCCCAAAATATTCTTTGATTAAAAATTTCATATTGGACTAATTTGATAAATATAAAAATGACTATGATATTAGTCCAAAAGTTTAAATAATTTAAAATAATAAAAATTTAGTTTAAATAAATGAGTTTGGTATTACCATTTTTATACAAAATTTGACAATTAAATTTATTTGAGTGTCGTGTTATTTATCGGTTTTGTTTGACTTAAAGTATAATAAATTAAACAAAACATATATAGAAGTAAATATTAATTTAAGAGGAAAATTTCAAAGATATAAACTAAATATTAACTTTCTTTAAATTTTTTAGTTTGATATTCTTATATAATTAATACGATAGAGAATATATAAATCTTTTAAAAATGAAAAGAAATGATATTAAGTTATAAATTTATTCATTAATAAAAGGGCAATAATGTCATAACACTCACTTTTTTTTTTTTAATTCCTAACTTTGACTAGTCTTGGTAGTAAAGTGTATATATTTAAAGTTGAGGAGGGTAAAGTGTGACTATCCCCTAAGTTCAGGGGGGCAAAGTGTTATTAACCCTTTCTAATATATTCACTTTCTCTTCAATGAAAGGAGAGGACACACACTCACTCTTCATTTATTGACTTAATCATCGAAGTATTTATGAGAATTAAATCTCCACGCATATGAGATTTCTTACTTAACAGGTTAGCTTTCTGGACGCGTACGTGGAACTTGTAAATTAAGGCTCTACAAGATGCATCATACACTTTATAGATTAATTCTTTGTTGTACTCTAGAAAACACACATAACACACACACATATATATGTCTGTGTGTGTGTGTGTGTGTAAGAACTCACTGGAAATGCGCACTATTTCTTTTTGAGTTTTTGTTTTTGTGTTTGAAATATGAAAAGTGTATAAAAAGACTTGGCGAAGACCTTCAAGTCTGTGGAAAGTTGAAAAATACTTTGAGGCCCACTGTCTATAATGATACAAAGGTTTTATGTGGGACCCATAGGATAACAGTGTTGTAAGCTTTTTGCTCCCGAGTTCATTTCTAACCCCACAATATAATTAAACTAATTAATAAAATGCTGCCTTGTACACTTGCTTGATGTTAAGGTATTCCTTTATGCTGCCTTCGACAATTACTTATTGGTAAAGATAAAAAGAGTACCTAAAATAATAATATCTCGTATTTTTTGTAAACTACGAGATGGGTACGTTATACAATGTGAAGTGGTAAGCTTTGTAAGCTTCTTGTCCATTGATTCTTATCGTTATAAAAATTGATCTAAAAAAAGTTGAAAGTCAAAATTCAAAAGTAAATTTTTAGTTACTTTTAATTTTAGATTGAAAAAAATTAAAAGTAGTAGAAAAAATAGTTTAGAACTTCTAAAACTAATTTTTCAAAATAATAAACTAAAAGAATGTGCATTGAAAATAGTAAGTTAATCATGTTTGGATGTCTACTAGCTTCCGTCATGATTCTTTTATCAAATAATATCAGCATCCACTTATTGAATAACTAAATGAAAGGTGGAATAAATTTAAAATTTTAGTTAATCACGATCGTTGATCAAGTTGAAGACAATATGATGGTGGTCGTCCTTTTTTTTTTTTTTTTTGGTTTTCTGGGGAGGGAAGAAGAGAAAGAAAGGGGGCGGGGGATTGTTGGTCTATATTTTAAATGATGAGTTTTCTTTTTCTTTGAGGTGGGACGTCTTGTTATTGAATTTTCTTCGTCTTTTCATATATTTCCCTTTCTTCTTTTTGTTGTTTTGGTTAGAATTCTTTATTTTCCTTAGGTTGGAAAATAGAATAACATAAGAGATTCATAGGAAAAAAGATGATGGATTATGGCAGCCATTTTAACCTTTTCTTGTATTGGAAATGGATTATGGCAGCCATTTAGATGAAGAAAAATAAGGGAATGGGAAAACTACAAATGATGAACACAAATATCTCATTTATTTTTTAAATTTTAAATTTCATAATTATGAGGATCCACTGATTTCAGCTCCCCAAATTCAGCTAACTGCAACAAATAATTAAAAGCAATTAAAATATGTTTAATTGCTTTTAAAAAAGATAAATAAATCTTAAAAATTAATTAATTAGTCATAAAATATCAAAAGTATTTACATCTTGCCTCATTTTTTAAATCTCCACCAAATATTACTTTTTCAAAACTCAATTATCTGACTAATATGAAATAAAAATTACTTAATCTATTAAAATTTTACAAACAAATATATTAATAAGAAAGAGATGACCAATTTAAAAATAATTCAGGATATTTTAAGATATTTAGTTAGTGTTTTTGGGTTACATTATCAAAATGGACTTGTTTTGTTATGAAAAATATAAATACAAGGCGTGTAAGGATAATTTTTAAAACCTGAGGACAAGTATGTGTAATTATGACAAACCTCAAGGGAGGTAAGTGAACTTATCCCTTGTTTATATAGCAATTGCTGGTCCCTTGGTAGACCACAAGTGAAGGAAAAGTTGTACTAATAGTAGTAGTCAATGTGAGTCCACCATTTTTTGTCGGTCAATGTGAAAGATTAGGCAAGAAGGAAAAGCTTTAATGCTTACAAACAATTGAGGACTGACATACATTTTTACGAAGATTACACAAGAAATAAGTGTTTATTAAATGGTATAACGTGCTAAACTATTTATTAATATTTTTTTGGATTTGATCCACATGATTAAATCTATTGAGTTCATATTAATCGAAATCACTAAAACTTTTATAGAAGATTAATTGTTTAAGAATTTAAATTTTATTTAAAATTATTCTCCGGTAATTACTATACTAGAAGAAGAGCGTAACGTTTGTATTGCATAAGTTTATAACTATTTTCTGAGAAGGATGCATCATAGACTACTTTATAGATTTACTCTTTGTTGTACTCTGGAGAAAACATATAAAAGAACACACTTGGAAATATAAAAGCAATAGAACTCACTGGAAATGCACACTATTTCTTTCAGTTTTGGTTTTTGTTTGAAATATGAAAAGTCTATAAAATGACTTCGCGAAGACCTTCAAGTCATTGAAAATTTGGAAAATACTTTGCGGACCACTGTCTATCGTGATACAATGGTTTTATGTGGGACCCCTACCTGGCTTACCTTCTTTGAATAAAATTAAGGATAACAATGTTGTATACAGGAAATAATAAAGAGTCGAGCAGTTAGAGTTCTATGTCTCTATAGATGTCAGGAGTTCGAATCTCACTAATACCAAATTTACTTCTCTTATTGTAATAGTATAGATTTGATAAAAAAAAAAAAAAAGTGTTGTATGCTTTTTGCTTTTATGCTGCATGAACTTGTTAAACTTGTTCTCTACTGATTCTTATCGTTATAAAAATTGATTCTAAAAAGTTGTATGCTTTTTGCTTTTATGTTGCATAAGCTTGTTAAACTGGTTCTCCACTGATTCTGATCGTTATAAAAATTTTTCTAAAATAGTTAAAAATCAAAATCTAAAAGTAAGTCTTTAATTACTTTTAATTTTAGATTAAAAATTAAAAGTAGTTTATAACATATAAAACTAATTTTTTAAAATAAAAAACTAAAAGTATGTGCATTGGAAATAGTAAGGTATTCATGTTTGGATGGCTCCTAGCTTCCGTCATGATTTCTTTATCAAATGATGTCAGCATCCACTTATTCAATAACTAAATGACAGGTGGAATAAATTTAACATTTTAGTTAATCATCATCATTGATCGAGTTGAAGAGAATACGATGGTGGTGGGGTTTTGTTGGTCTATATTTTAAATGATGAGTTTTCCTTTTCTTTGAGGTGGGACGTTATGTTATAGAATTTTCTTCGTCTTCTAATATATTTCCCCTTCTTCTTTTTGTTGTTTTGGTTAGAATTCTTTATTTTCCTTAGGTTGGAAAATAGAATAACAAAAGAGATTCATAGGAAAAAAGATGATGGATTATGGAAGCCATTTTGGCCCGGATTGATGTACGGATCCAATGGTCAAGGCTTGCTTCATTAGATGGATTGGTGGACTCAAATAGAAGTATAATTGGGGAGTAGTTAGATAACAGTAATAATTAGTTGACTAATACTTTTCACTTTCCAAGGAATAAAAAAGGAAAATACAATTTGGATTATGATGTAGCATAATTAAGGATATTGCTCCACATTCGTCAAGGTGGGACCTTGAGAGTTACTCGAATATTGAGAGATTTTATTATAGACAGAGTTCACAGATATGGCTCGTGTACCGGATTCATTCCAAAAAAAATTCTCAAATATCCAACATTTTCTTATCCTTTTACTTGTCTCCTTTTCTTTTTCTCAAACAAAAACCCATTATGATTCCTTCATCAAATGACGGTACCATCCAGTAAAAATATGGATTTACTTTGAGAGTTTGGTTGATTATAAGATTATTTATCAAACTGAGAAAATATGGGCTGTAAGGGGTCCTAAACTCTAAAATTGAGTTTTCTTTTTCCTTTAAGAGTGGGACCTCGTTTATTGGATTTATCCTTGTCTTCTTCTTTATTTTTGTTCGTCATTTTGGGTAGAATTCTTTAGCTTTTGTTAAAGTATGTTATTGTGCTTAATCATCAAAGATTGTATCTATTACTTTTGATAATATCCATCACTTGATTTGTGTTTATCACTTAGGATTGTATCTACAATTTTCTTTATATCTATCATTTGGGAATTATACCTAACAATTCCCTTGATTTTCGAGTGTGTACGACCATAAAAACATACGCTTTATATTGAACACAGATCATCTTAAACATTTATATTACTAAATATATTAGATACAAATCATTTTAACCTTTGCTTGGATTGGAAATGGAGAGTAGATGAAGAAAAATAAGGGAATGAGAAAACAGATGATGAACACAAATATCTCATTTATTTTTTTAATTTTAAATTTCACAATTATGAGGATCCACTTATTACAACTTCCCAAACTCAGCTAACTGCAATATATTATGGTACAAGAGAAGAAACCTTGTACAGTACTGTACTGCATGCCAACCTCAGACTCAAGACTAACACTTTAGTCCCAAATAAACACTAGAAACATATAGATGATTAGCAGATAGCTAGGAAAAGGTAATTAAAATGCTAGTACAAAGCAAAGTAATTGAAAATACATACGAAAACACACCGGAAAATACATCGTACTATAGTTCAATAATTTTTCCGACTTCATTTTTTGTTCTTTTTTTCATCGCGAAGTCCGCTGACATATATTCTGGGGTCACGCTGGAAGTCATCTCTATACATGGTTTCGCCATTCCTCCCTGGTGCTTTCATCTTCTTCCTGCCGTCATCGATTGGCACTTGCGCTGGTCCTTCTGAGGTCGATCCGAAAGCCCTATAAACCTCCCATGCAGCAAAACCGGCTGCTGCTGCAGCTGCTAACATCCCACCAATGCTTGGCCCATCATCTTTTCCTTTTCCTTTTCCTCTACTTTCCATCGTAGAATTTTATTCTTATTGTTTTCACAGAAATGGTCTGTGTAGCTTAACTTTGATTTTCTGTTGTTCTTCTTGCACTGGCACGCTCATTCCTTCCTTTGCTTTGGTTTGTTTATATAGCAACTGCTGGTCCCTTGGTGGACCACACGGCAAGGAAAAGTTGTACGATCAGTACTAGTCAATGTGAGTCCACCATTTTTATCGGTAAATGTGAAAGATTAGGCAGGAAGGAAAAGCTTTAATGCTTACACACTATAGTTCCTAACATGTGTACTGGTTAATGGTAGCAATTAATGTTAGAATGAACCCAACCAATCTTTCAAGACAAGGTTCATTTTTCTCCCTCAATACACATCATGAATATCATTCTTTTCAACAAATTGTCTATGGGTATGGATCAAAATTGACGAGTAAATTACTTAAGTGAAAGACGAAAACAATGATTATTTTCACAAAGGTTGAAAAAATACATTTGCGATCACGGTCATAGCGGACCGTGTAGGCACAAGAAGGACCTGTATGTAGGCCACAAATATATGCGTCACACGCCACATTGAATGTGGTCCATGGAAGAGATTCCTTAACTAGTAGTACTAGTAGTAGTAGTTAATGTGATACATAGAAGAGATTTCTAGATGAGTTATTGTAGGAGTTGATGTGAGTTCATTTAATTACTGAGACTCGTCGATTGTCTAAGTAAAATTCAAATTTGAATCTTGCAATAGACTTTTATTGATTGGTAATCTGTAAAAACTATAATAAGTTGTAAAAGATGCGCTTGTACTTGTACTCGACTTAAAATGGGTAATCTTACATGTGGAATCATAAACGAGCCGAGTCGAGTCGAGTATTTTCCGTTTGAGTCTGTGCTCATTTAATAAACGAGTGAGCTCGAACTCGCTCGTTTATTAAACGAGCGCTAGTTCGAATCGAGAATACTTGACTCACCGTGTGTACAACTCCAGTCCTAAACTTTATGGAGTTCGCTCGTTTATTAAACGAATCAAAATTTATGTTTAACTATATGAACGAGTTGAACTCAAGTTTTCACGAGTCAACTCGAACTTTGTTCGCGAACAATTTAGTTCAAATACATGTAAATGTGTTATTCGAGCCAAGTATTTCATATTCTAACGAGCGAGCTTGAATTTGCTTATTTATTAAATGAGTCAAAATTTGTGTTCGAACTCACCTCTTTTATTCATAGGAATGAGTCGAGCTCGAGCTTTTATAGCTCTATTTAGGAGTCCTTTATTTGTATTGGCCTTGAAATGGGTAATACATGTTGAACCCACAAAATTTAGGAGGAGAAGAAAAATAAAATAAGTTCACAATGATATTTCATACAATAAAAAAAGTCATAAAAAAAAAGCGCCAGTACCTGCATTGGCCTTAAAATGGGTAACTTTATATGTAGAATATACAAAATTTAGGTGGTCAAATTAACTCATAGAATTACATAGTTGAGGATAAATAATCACAATAAATACATGGAAAGAGAAGAATAAAAAGTTTATAATAATATCACATACAATGAAAATACTCAAGAGTAGTCTTTGTGGACTGCCTATAAATTCTCTGGATTCTATAGATCATTGAGGACTCTTGGTAAAACTATTTGTGGACTACCTATGAATTATCTAGATTCAATGGATTATTGAGGACTCTCGTTAAAACTATAACAACAACTATACTATTTATGACTAACTGAACTTCGTGAGCAAGAAATACCCAGTAGAAGAAATTACTAAATAAACCGCTCTACTATTAAATAGAAAACTAACAATAATCAAATCAGAACCTTCTAGGCTTGTTTAATTCTTCCAGCATTGCCTCCCTTAAATCAAACTCTCTGTTAAATCTAGTCCAATGCCCAATTAAAACCTTCTAGGCTTGTTAAATTCTTCTAGCATTGCCTCCCTTAAATCAAACTCTCTATTAAATCAAGTCCGATGCCATCATGATCTTAGATTTCTATTGAAAAATAAATCAAGTTCTGTGTTGAATCAAGTCCAATGCCATCATGAGCTTGGATTTATATTGAAAAATTTGTCGATATGTGTATGATATATAACAACTTGTAGTTGACCTTTATCTTCAAATATCAATAGATAAATTTTATATTTATCAAATAATTTTTCAACCAACTCTTTTTGATCAAAATATTTACTTATACAAACTCATTAATTATCTGAGTCACCATAGTTGCTCTCATAAGAATTACTAACATAATTACCAAAAAAAAATAATAATCTTCTTTCTTGACAAATTTTTCATTATCCAATAATTTAAAAACCCATGTAACACAATTTTCAAATAATTTATCCACTTTAGGAAATAAAGTTTTATCACCATTCCATTTTTTATCCTTAAACAGTTACTCAACTCCAATAAGATCTAAATTGTTAGCCTAATTAACAATTTCTTTGATTTGAGAATCTTGAGCCTTCAATCCAACATCACCAATTTTAGCATAAATTTTTCTTTCACCATTGCATGAGTGCTAGATAACTAAAGATTTTCATCCATAATATTTTCTTCTTTCTTTGTCAACTTAACAAATTCCTCTTTATTAATGACAAATTCTTCAGTTGCAATCACCATAAATAATGTATCCAAAACAAAACTTTCACCCAAATCAAAATTTACATAAGCATTTTTAATAAATTTATCCTCATCAAAAAATACCTCCTTCCAAAAACCAAATTTAGGTTTTTCATATGGATTTGGCAGGAGTTGATTTGTTTTAAAATAAATATCTCTCCAAATTATGTGAGGTACTTGAGAATAAAGAGATAATCTTCTATAGATTTTTCCACTCATTAATTTAAACATAATCTGAAAAAATAATATTTTCTTCTTTTCTTGAATTTCTCCTGATAAATGACAGGGTAAATTTCCATTGAGAATATCATCTAAATCACATTGTTTGATATATTTTTTCATTATCTTTTCCCTTTTTTTCTCTCTTGACTACTAGGATAAGTGCAGAAAATTCAAAATATTTTTACCATTGACTAAATCTTTATTCATCGTACGATCACAAAAAATTTGATTTATTGCATAAATAATTTTTTCTTCTCTTGCTCTGCAATTTATTTATTCTACTTGGTTAATAATTAAATTGAACTCTTCAATTTCACAACTCCATATAATCAAATCTTCTGACAGGAAACCTTGTACTGCCTACCAACCTCTCAGACTCAGATTCAACTTTCTGGTTCCAAATAAACACTAGAAACATAGATGATTAGCAACTAGGTAGGAAAAGGTAAAATACTAGTACAAAGCAAAGTAATAGAAAATACACACATGAAAACTCACTGGAAATACCTAGTATTATAGTTCACTAATTTTTTCAATTTTATTTTTTGTTCTTTTTTTTCATCGCGAAGTCCGCGGAAATATCTAGTGGTGTCACGCTGGAAGCCATCCCTAAAGATGGTTTCGCCATTCCTCCCCCGGTGATTTCATCTTCTTCCTGCCATCTGAGGCCGATCCGAAAACCTTATAAATAGGGGTGGGCAAAAATAACCGGAAAATCGAAAAAATCGCAATAACCGGTTCATTTCGAACCGAAAAATGAGGGTAACCGAACCGAATTTTGAAAGCGGTTAGGTTAACCGAACCTTCATTTGTAAAAGCGGTTCCGGTTCCGGGTATCAATTTTCAAAAACCGCGGTTAACCGAACCGGTCCATATACACGTCTTAAAGGCTAATATTTGTAATTTTATAGAGGAATTGAGGAATATTAATTCATATCATTTTCAAGTTTAAGATTATTTTAAAACTTAAATATCGTATTTAATTTTTCTTTCAATTTAATTTCTTGATGCTAACTAAAAAATTATTTTCCTATAATTGAAATACATAAATTTTTTACTCTTAAAAAGAGCAATCTTTTTTAACCTTTTTTACTTTTAAAAAGAGTAGATGCAAGAGTTTCAATTGTAATCTTATTGCTTGTTTTTTAAAGTAATTGAAATTGTATAAGCATTTTTTTAATTTGAGCAAAGGTTTATGTTATAATATTTTGATCTATTTTGTCAAATTAACTTAAACTATACGGTTCCGGTTACTCCGCGGTACCCGACCCTCTTTAACCGGGTAACCGATAAGCGGTTAACCGATTAATGAGGGTCGGATACGGTTTATAAATTAGGCGAACCGGTACAAGCGGTTCCGGTTCGAATATTAGGTGTGTGGACCGGTTAACCGGTCCATGCCCATCCCTACTTATAAATCCCCCATGCAGCAAGACCTATACCAGCAACTGCCAGCAACATCTCACCAATGCTTGCTTCATTCTCTTTTTGTTTTTTCTCTTATGATTCATCATAAACATCTTAATCAATTTTCGCAAAATGAGTTTGGTAGTTTAACTTTGATTGTCTATTCTTATTATACTGGCATATTCATTTACTTTGTTTGTTTATGTAGCAATTACTGGTCCCTTGGATGATCACAAGTTAAGGAATAGTTATTCTACTAGTCAGTCTGAGCCCACCATTTTTGTCGGTCGTTCGCAATCTTTATTGGAAATTCTATACTAGGTAACGGTAGCAATTAATTAGAATATACCCAATCAATCTTTCAAGACACGGTTCATATTTCTCCCTCAACACACATCAAGAATATGTCAAGGGTATAGTTCTTGCTTTTGATAAAGTAACTTTCAATACATTGTCTATGGTTATGGATTAAAATTGACAAGTAAATTACTTAAGTAAAAGACGAAAATTATAATTATATTCACAGAAGTGTGAAAAATACTTTTGCGACCACGGTCCACAGTATGTAGGCGTACAATTTTTTTGTGTCACGGTCCACATCAATCGTGATCCATGGAAATATATTTTCAGACGAGTTATAGAAGTAGACTCATCTAATAAATCTCGTTCACTCTACTTGAAACAACTCGAGTTGAATCCCGCACTAATAGCTTGTCGCTTGTTTTATTTCAAAACAACTCAAGCTCAAATCTCACACTAGTATACTCTCATCGGACGGTAGCAACCAATAAGAAAATGAATTTATAGCCAGCCTTAAAATGGATAAATTCCCGTTCTCTTGAACATTTTTTGACCCAGAGAAAAAAAGCCAATATAAGTCCACTAATGTTTTGCCGATGAATGGAGAAGCTTGGGGATTAGGGGTTTAATAGATCTGCTGTTCTACTTTTCCTGTTACACTCATTGATGTGGTGACACGTATCCAATTAGAATCAAACTTCTTTGTAACTTCTTATCACAGAGGACACGTGTCACCCCATCAACGCACGTAACATAAAGTATAACAGAAAAAGTGTAACAAAGGACCCGGAACCGATTTTTGAGGCCGGGGGGAGGGGGATGCTTACTAATTAACAAATGCATCTCATATCTGCAGGAATAAGAATCAAAGGTGTTTTGGAATGGATTGTGAATTTGGTTTAGGTCTCTTTTTTCCCTTTCTCCCAGTAGGCCTTGTGCCGAGTTTATCAAAAAAAAAAAGTGTGGAACCAAATGCGATAACAAATTCCTACTTTAACAAAGAAAAGATGCCCTAATCAATAAATAGGTGCTTTATGGTATGATTTGATTAAGGATTCCTTGTAGAGTACAACAATTAAACGATGCCCCCAGTCGCGTAAAATAAAATTGAGCATCCAGAATCTAATATTGAGTCTTCCATTTCTATTAGCTGAGATCTCATATTATTCAACTTACCTCGCCTATACTTGATTTCACTTCTTTAATATTTTTGGGTAAAACTCTTTATTAATAATTTTTTGTTTTACAGAAATGAATCTAAATACCTGACACATGCATAAAATGAAGATTCAAAAATTCTAAATAGAAATTAAGTGCTACGTGTTTAGATATATTTGTAAAAAAAATTTCTACACTATCACTGTGGGAAAGATTAATCCTACACCATACATTTTCTTTTAGACAAATGAATCTAAATACATGTCACATGTATAAAATGAAGAATAAAAATGTAAATAAAAATAAAGTGTTATATATCTTGATATATTTGTACAAAAAAGTTTATACTGTAGGAAAGATTTATCCTGTAAAAGATTTATAGTGCATAGATAAGAGGAAGATATTTTCTCAACTTGAGGTCCATTAATTTAGTGTAATTAACTAAATCTCAAGATGATGATATTAATGGTCATCCTTAAGTATCCTTGAGTGTCTAATTAAGTAGTTGCACAATAGTATCTATTTTTATTTCTTATCATACCCATCCAACTCTTTTGGAAACAAATAGAGGGTCGAGCAATTAGAGCTTATGAGTCTACCCTAGAATTCAGGGGTTCGAATCCCATTACTACCATTCCCTATTCCCCATTTGTAATAGTATAGGTTTATAAAAAAAAAAAAAATCCCAACATATTTGGGGAGGCGTAGAAAAGCTAAGGGGGTGTTTGGTTTAGGGGAATCAAGGAGGGGAATGGGTATCACAAGTAATGATACCCATTGTTGATGTTTGTTAAACAACTATCACTATCATTCAATGGGAATGATAGTGATTAATTGTGGTGTTAATGATTCCCCCCAAAATACTAGTCTATCAAACCCATTAACCCGAGCAAAAACACACCCATTAAAAAATATATATTTTTTGAGTTACCTACTCTCAATACTCTCTCTCTCTCTCTCTCTCTCTCTCTCTCTCTCTCTCTCCCCTCTCTCTCTCTCTCTCTCTCTCTCTCTCTCTCGTCTTTTGATTTTGAATATTTTTTATTAGTACTTTATAAATTTTTTTACAAAAATTCTTTTTAATAATTTTTTTTACATTCAATAATTTTATAAAAAATTGTATTGAAAATCAAAGATATATAATACTCTCTCTTAATATAATAAAAATGACTTTTTTTTAAGATTATCATTTCCATAAAACAAATTAGAGCATGACTATATTTAAAATTGAAGAAATCTTTTTAAATTTTTTTCAAATATACAAAATAAGAAATCTAAAAAATATGTATATCATAAATAAAAATTTTAAAATTTACTTGAAAGTCATTTCAGTATACCAAACAAATATTCTTGTAATGATACCCCTCTCAATATACCAAACAAATATTCTTATAATGATACCCATTCCATTATTAAACCAAACATGTTGGGGGGAATCATCAAAACCCATACTCATAGTAGGGTTAATGATACCCATAGTGATAGTGATTGAGGAATTTGAACCAAACGCCTCCTAAGTATTGTTTGTGGGCTTTCTAATTTTTCTAATTGGACAGCTGGATGGAGGTGCGGCATTAACATATTAACATGTTACATTAAATATTACGGTGATAAAGAATAAAAAAAAAGAGTAAATTTTGATTATAATATGTGAATCTTTATTGAAATTTAACTTTTCTTTCACTAGGATTATAATTCTAAATATTATTCTGATCATTCATATTCCATTTCCGTACTTAAAATAGTTCTTGTAGTATTTAAATCCCATACACACCGCATCACGCCACACACACACGCACAGAGTGAAGAGAGATTGAAGATGGGGAACTTTGTGGTGGAGAAGTTGAAGGAACTGTGGCTGGCAATAAAGAACTTCTGGGGACAATTCTTGGGTTGGTTTGACGAAGTATATCCACCGGAAACAAGAGCAGACAAGCTTAACCAGTGGCTTCATATTGCTTTAATCGTTCTCATAGTGGTTGTATCCGTGGCGGTCGTGTTCACGTGCCTTTATTACTGCTGCAAATGCTGCTGCAGATGTGGAGGCCGGAGAGGTAGGATGATGAAAGCTCCTAGAGGCCCCTTTGAGGTGAATCCCAGGTCATATTTTCATAATCTTCGTGCAAATCCTGGTGCAGGTCCTGATGAACTCTGGTGAAGTTCACTAGTTTAGCCACACAAATCCAAGAGTGATCTTTGATCTTGGTATCAATGTGTGTTACTCTATCCGTCACACAGTTTTAGAGTCAAGTGTCTCTAGGATGAAGATCAGCATCTAATAGTTTAAGATTTTGTACATCCATCTATTAACCGAGAGAGAGAGAGAGAGGAGGAAGTTGTGTTTACCCTAATAACGAATTCGATTGCTCTTTCAATCATCTTACCATTGAAATGGAAAGAGTCCTACAATTCATCATTATTAGACATTTACGTTAAATATAAAATAGAAAATTATACTATAAGTCAGAGTAGTTCTATTAGTCAAAACAATTATATTTAAATAGAGTAATTTATGAAATTTGATATGTGAATGCATGGTCGGCTGTGCAGTTAAAGAATGTTATTATATTAATATGGTAGTTATGTCACTTGTAACAAAGTAATTAAATATGAATATTTTAGAGAAGTTAAAAATTAGTTATATTAGGTAAACTATAATTTGAGATAGATGAAAAAGGAAAACAAGCCTAACAAAGTAGAACGGATGGAGTGTGTAATCTTCCGGTTTTTTATCTTTTTTTTTTTTAAATTTTTGGTGTCTGTGACTTCTAGTGAAGATCAAATATCAGATGGGATGGTGGATGCTTTTGTCATGATTATGATGATTATTAAGATGTTCCTTTGAGTTTGTGATTTATCATCTTTGGATGGTTCACGTCAATTAATTGGGTATGTACTATTTGTTTAAGAATTGATTAAATTCTATATTCTTATTTTGTTTTACAGTACTGCTATTTTTCAGTGGCAAAAAGTAGAGAAAAATGAGAAGAAATTAGCCGATAATTCCATGCTTAACATTCCTTAACTATGATGAGAGTGAGACCTCTACTTCTTCCTAGCGTCAGTCATCTTGGGTATAGGACCTGCGAAGGAGGGTTGAACTAACAATAATATTTGGAATTTTAGTGATACGCGGCATAATCAAATACTAGAATATGCCCGTACTTTGTTAAATACTATTTCTTTCTTATTCAAATAATTTACTATATTGTATGATTTATCATTCTTTATCTCTTCCATCTATTCTCTTTCTTTTTTATAATTATGTACTTTAATTATATCTCTCAATGATAGACGATACAAACAATTAAGGACAGAAATTTAGTCATCAACATTTTTACAAAGATTTACACAAGAAGTAAGTGTTTATTAAATGTTATAACGTGCTAAAATATCTATTAATATTTTTGTAAATTAAATCTATTGAGTTCATACTAATCAAATTCACTTCAAAATTTTTATAGAAAAGATTAATTGTTTAAGAATTTAATTCTTATTTAAAATTATTCTCCGGTTATTACTATACTAGAAGAAGAGTTGTAACGTTTGTATTGCACAAGTGAATGACTATTTTCTAAGAAGGACGCATCATAGACTTCATAGATTAATTCTTTGTTGTACTCTAGAAAAAACATATAAAAGAACACACTGGAAATATAAAAGAGCTCACTGGAAATGTACACTATTTCTTTCAGTTTTAGTTTTTGTTTGAAATATGAAAAGTCTATAAAAAGACTTGGCCAAGACCTTCAAGTCTATGGAAAAGTTGAAAATACTTTGCGGCCCAGTGTCTATAGCGATGCAAAGGTTTTATGTGGGAGCCATACTTGGCTGACCTTCTTTGAATAGAGTAGGATAACAGCGTTCTATGAATAAAAGATATTAGCTGCCTTTATGAACTAGCAAATATAATTTCGGACATTAAGTATTTTGTGTCTTTTCTTTCAGTATGCAATATTTATAAAGTCTGTAGACAGGAGATACATCAAGCTCATAACTTAGCTGTTTCTCTGAATATGATGTAATCTATGTTTTAATAATATTACTTAATTTGTTTCAAAAAATAAAAAAGGGATAACAGCGTTCTATGCTTTTTGCTCCAGAGTTCATTTCTAACCCCACAATATAATTAAACTTATTAATAAAATGCTGCCTTGTGCACCTGCTTGGTGTTACGGTATTCCTTTTATGCTACCTTTTACAATTACTTATTGGTAAAGATAAAAAGAGTACCTAAAATAATAACATCTCGTATTTTTTGTAAACTACGAGATGCGTATGTTATACAATGTGAAGTGGTAAGCTTGTTATTGTGATACCAAGGACCTTTTGGTCAATAACTCAATTGTGAGGTTGTGTAAATTTTGAAAGTTGAAGGGGTAGTTAGCAATTCTTATGATTTTGATTTTTATCCCCAAAGACTTAGGTTTCTTACCATTTTCTCTTCTTCCTCTTCCAAGCTTTCTTTCTCACACTCTCTAAAGATTTTCCTTCCTTTCCATTTGAAGAGAACATTGAAGGGCACAAACCCCCCAAAGGAAGCAAGCAAAGACCCCTTTGATTCTTTCAACCAAGGAATTTCTATTTCTCAAAGTTAAGTTTCTTTTCTTAGGATTTGTTATGTGATGTAGTGATTGAGTAGTTGAAGTTATGGTTTGGTTATATGCCATTAGACTACCTTGTCCATTAGATTAGATGCTTGGTTGTGATAGTGCAAGTGTATGTGAGTTATGATAAGTGTGTGATGTGGTTGAGTTAGAAATTTGAGGAGTTTTGGAGTGATAATTGCTAATGTCTTGATTATTGAGCAATTAGAGACTTGTATGTGTTATTCTTGTTGTTTTGAACCATTGTTGTCTTTGTTTTGAGTTGGGTTGTGTTGGAATTGAGATATGGGTGAGTGGAGGCCATTTTTGCAGAAAATCGCAGGTGAGCCGTGGGTGGGGAGAACCCAGTCGTGGCCACGGCTCAAGAAACCTTCACCCGCGTCAACTCTCTGGAATTTGAGCCGTGGGTGAGGGTTACCAAGCCACGATCGCGGTTCAAGGAATTCTGGTCATGTCAAGTCTCTACCCACCGAGCCGTGGGCAGAGTTGAGCCAGCCGCGGCCGCGGCTAGCAGAAGGAGGCCCACGGATCGGCCTCTGGCCAGTGATCCGCGGGTAGGGCTGCATCGATCCCCGGGCGCGGATCAGGGGATCCAACCCGCGGATCAGCTTTTGCTACAGGGATTTGTTTATTTTGTGCGTTGAGTATAGAATTGAGTTTGGTTATATTTCTTTGATAGAATTAGAGTATGATTTGGGTGTTTATTGTGTATTATAGGCGACGAAGATGATTATCCCTACTTGAACTACCTAAACTAGTCTTTGGAGTGAGGTAAATAGTATTTGACTCTCTTTGCCTTTGAAATGCACTTTGTTCATGATAAAGCGTTGGAAATGTTAATTTTTTATATAAGTGGGCTTAAGTTTGGTTATGTTGGTTTTGCTACAAAATGAATATATGTGGTCTAAATAATCATTTGAATGAGTATGTGACTGAGCTCTTGTATGTGAAATGGATTTGTGACGGGACTAGTTCCTTAATTTGGTGTTTGTAGAAAAATATTTGAACCGTACTAGCCAGGTGATAGTTGGTTTTGGACTGTGTTAACCAGGCTATAGTTAACAACTGAAATTCCAGGGTCATGTGTCCACTAACTACTTGAGCTCTCTTTATTTGAATCGCATGGTGTTATATTTGGAATTGTATAGTTATAAATTGACCACATGTTATGAATGATTATGACTTTGTTTGATTTGGAAATTACCTATGTATGAATAACAAACTAAAGCCCCAAAGAGAACTTTTGCTATTTACTGAATGATTTTATCATTCACCCCATTTGTTTAACCTCACAGGTGATGACTTTGTAGAAAGTGATTGGGGAGACTTTTGGGCCTCATAGACATAGTTAGTGTAGACATGATTGAGGTTATTTTTGAAAAGCATTGACGTATAGCCATATTTTTGGTATAGATTAAGTTATACATGTTTTCCCCTACTATTTTTGTTATTAAGGAAAAGAAATGTAATGGATAATGTATATCTTTTGTGGCGAGTGCCACATCTCGGGCACGGGGCGTGACAAGTTACACTGATTTTGATCGTTATAAAAATTGATTCTAGAAAAGTTGAAAGTCAGAATCCAAAAGTAAGTCTTTAGTTACTTTTAATTTTAGATTGAAAAAAAAATTAAAAGTAGTAGAGAAAATAGTTTAGAACATATAAAACTAATTTTTTTAAATAATAAACTAAAAGAATGTGCATTGAAAATAGTAAGTTAATCATGTTAGGATGTCTACTAGCTTCCGTCATGATTCTTTTATCAAATGATATCAGCATCCACTTATTCAATAACTACATGAAAGGTGGAATAAATTTAAAATTTAGTTAATCATGATCATTGATTAGGTGGAAGAGGATATGATGGTGGTTGTCCTTTTTTTATTTTTTTGGTTTTTTTGGGGAGGGAAGAAGAGAAAGGAGGGGGGCGGGGGATTGTTGGATTGTTGGTCTATATTTTAAATTATGAGTTTTCCTTTTCTTTGAGGTTTGACGTCATGTTATTGAATTTTCTTCGTCTTTTAACATATTTCCCTTGGTTAGAATTCTTTATTTTCTTTAGGTTGGAAAATAGAATAACAAAAGAGATTCATAGGAAAAAAGATGATGGATTATGGAAGCCATTTTGGCCCTGATTGATGTACGGATCCAATGGTCAAGGCTTGCTTCATTAGATGGATTGGACTCAAAATAGAAGTATGATTTGGGAGTAGTAAGATAACAGTTATAATTAGTTGACTAATACTTTTCACTTTCCAATGAATAAAAAGGAAAATACAATTTGGATTATGATGTAGCATAATTAAGGATATTGCTCCACATTCGTCAAGGTGGGACCTTGAGAATTACTTGAATATTGAGAGATTTTATCATGGATCGGATTCACGGATGGGCTCGTGTACCAGATCCATTCCAAAAAAAATTCTCGAATATCCAACATTTTCTTATCCTTTTACTTTTCTCCTTTTCTTTTGTTCAAACAAAAACCCATTATGATTCCTTCATCAAATGACGGTACCATCCACTAAAAGTATGGATTCACTTTGAGAGTTTGGTTGATTACATGATTATTTAACAAACTGAGAAAATATGGGCTATAAGGGGTCCTAAACTCTAAAATTGAGTTTTCTTTTTCCTTTAAGAGTGGGACGACTTTTATTGGATTTATCCTTGTCTTCTTCTTTATTTTTGTTCGTCATTTTGGGTAGAAGTTCTTTAGTTGTTGTTAAAGCATCTTATTGTGTTTAATCATCAGAGATTGTATCTTAATACTTTTGATAATATCCATCACTTTATTTGTGTTTATCACTTAGGATTGTATCTATAACTTTCTTTATATCTATCATTTGGGAATTATACCTAACAATTCCCTTGATTTCCGAGTGTGTACGACCATACGCTTTATATTGAACACAGATCATCTTAAACATTTATATTATTACAAATATATTAGATACAAATCATTTTAACCTTTGCTTGGATTGGAAATGGAAAATAGATGAAGAAAAATAAGGAAATGAGAAAACAGATGATGAACACAAATATCTCATTTATTTTTTAATTTTAAATTTCATAATTACGAGGATCCACTGATTACAACTTCCCAAATTCAGCTAACTGCAATATATTATGGGACAAGAGAAGAAACGTTGTACTGCATACCAACCTCAACAGTAGAAACATATAGATGATTAGCAGATAGCTAGGAAAAGGTAATTAAAATACTAGTACAAAGCTAAGTAATTGAAAATACATACGAAAACACACCGGAAAATACATAGTATTATAGTTCACTAATTTTTTAACTTTATTTTTTGCTTTTCTTGTCATCGCGAAGTCCGCGGAAATATCCAGTGGTGTCACGCTCGAAGTCATCCCTATACATGGTTTCGCCACCCTTTCCTGGTGCTTTCATCTTCTTCCTGCCGTCATCACTTTGCGCTGAGGTCGATCCGAAAGCCTTATAAACCTCCCACGCAGCAAAACCGGCTGCTGCTACAGCTGCCAACATCCCACCAACGCTTGGCCCATCATCTTTTCCTTTTCCTCTACCGTCCATCGTAGAATTTTAATCTTATTGCTTTCACAAAAAAGGTCTGTGTAGCTTAACTTTGATTTTCTGTTGTGCTTCTTGCACTGGCACGCTCATTCCTGGCTTTGCTTTGTTTATGTAGCAATTACTGGTCCCTTGGTAGACTACAAGTTAAGGAAAAGTGTACTCCATTATATTTTGATAGGTTTGTTTTCTTTTTTCATCTGTGCTACATTATAATCCACTCTTCATTTGAAGAATTTAATTAAGTTTTAATTTCTCTAAAATACCTTTATTTAATTACTTTGTTATAAGTGAAATGTGAATAGCAAATCATACATTCACATATCAAATGAAATTAATTTGACTTATGGTGTAATTTTCTATCTTGCATTTGATGTAAATATTTAATGATGAATATATAAGTATTTTAGAAACATTATAGATTAATTTATTCTTTTAACAAATTAATTAATTTTTTTAAAACTGTATAAAAAAAATTGTAAGGCTGCCAAAATAGGATGAGGGAGTATTACGAGTGAGTATTGCGTGCACCACGCGCGCCACGTGGCGTGTCACGTGGTGCATTAGAACTAATCACACATCGCCAAATAATACAAAGTATGACCCACCATTGCCACATGGCGATAAATTATTAGTTCTAATACACCACGTGACAATGCACATGGTGTATTGTATACTTTTCTGAGTATTACTAGTACTAGTCAATGGGAGTCCACCACTTTTATCGGTAAATGTGAAAGATTAGGCCGGAAGGAAAACCTTTAATGCTTACATAGGATACTTTTATACTGGTTCATGGTAGCAATTAATATAAAGAATGGATCCAATCAATCTGTCAAGACAAGGTTCATTTTTCTCATAGCTCTTGGGATCAAATCTCACCTGCGAGTATTTATAAATTTAAGTTTACGGTGAGGGTGTTTATGAATCGGGTACCTAGTCCATGAACAAAAACTTTGAACCGAACCAGTCCTACCGGTTTAGCAAAATTTTGAACTGTGAACCAGTTCACACATAGCAGGTACCCGGCCTTCCGGTTACCCGCAAAACCGATTCGGATAAATCGGTCACCCGATCCGGTCCATCATAATTTATCAGTATTTTTAAAATAAAAAATAAAACAAGAAAAATCATAAACCATCATTAAATTACTAGTAACACAAGTATCAATGATTTTAAAGCTAAATTACATCATAAAACTGTAATTTTCAAAAAACAAAAAACTAAATAAACATATAGACACTTAGTTTTTTAAACTTCATTATCACATTTCAATTACCTATAAAAATAAAAAAAAATACTTAATAAATAGTCAAATGAACATCCAAATAATAAAATAAATAGTCGAATGTTCATCAATCAATAATGAAATAGAAGTACAAATTAGTAGTACCAATAAAATAAGCCAAAAACTAAAACAATGAATTAGTAAAATAATACCACATACCAAAATGACAAAACTAACCCTTACTATGGATTGGGTCGAGTACCCGCCGATTCACATTTTCGCTACCCGACCCGCTTAATTTATGAACCGACTTGCTACCCAACCCCGTGTCAGTAACCGGTTCGGTTACTCTCTTTTTTCGGTTTGGAACGGATCGATTTTTTCGATTTTTCAATTTTTCGGTTCTTTTTGAACAACCCTAATTTATAGAGAGGCGGGTTAGATAAATTTTGGAGAGCCATACCCTCAATTATATACCAAATAGTCTTAAGCTTCACTTAACATACCATTACAAGTTTCACCACACTTATGTAAAGCAACATATATTTATATACAACAGTGATCGCTTAAAAAAAAATACACATGAAGAATATCATTTTTGCTTTTGATAAAGTAGCTTTTCAATAAATTATCTATGGGTATGGATCAAAATTGACGAGTAAACTACATAGGTGAAAGATGAAAATTATGATTATTTTCACAAAGGTTGAATAAAATACATTTGTGATCACGGTCATTGCGGACAGTGTAGGCACAAGTGGGATTCACAAGGACCCGCATGTAGGCCACAAATTTATGTGTCACGCGCCACATAGAATGTGGTCCATGAAAGTGATTCCTTAACGAGTTGTAGTATTAGTAAATATGATTAGGGTTGTAAACGAGTCGAGTCAAATTCAAATATTGCCCTACTTGAATTCAAATTTGAATTCGAATTCGAAAAATTTTGTTAAGCTCGAGATCAAGATCAAGCTCGTTCGAGTATTAAAACTACCGCTCGAGTTCAACAAAATGAAACAAACTCAAACTCAATTCGAACTCGCTCGAAAGTCAATGTTCTAGCCGATCGAGCTCGAATTGATTTCTCAAATACAACTCCTACTCAAGTTAAATCTCAAGCTTGAACTCGATTGAAGCTCGAATCGAGTTTGAAATCAAGCATTAGAATCCAATATTCAGATACGCAGCTAGACTAGTAAATCCACTTGAAAAAACAACACACAACCAGCCATGCAGTACGTAATCAAAGGACAAAATATGCAAGAAAAAAACCATGTTTACTTGATTAAAAAATATAGTACAATAGCTTCATAGGAAATTATCACATAAGAAATCTGTGAGACCATGAAAAGGCAAAACAAATTGAAAGAAAAACAAAAACAAATATGAAACGTGTCCTGCAAGTTAAAAATTTAATTGCAAAACATACACAGCACACACCTGCAAACAAGCAAACAAAAACACACAAAGACACATAATCACTAACCTATAACCTCACTTCCACTTACATCCACACTCATATACACAAACTTCCTCACCTACATAGAGCCAAAATTGGCACACGCACATATAGCACACACCTGTAAGCACACACATAGACAAAATCACCAACCTAGAGTCACACTAACTCCCTCACCTGCATGCCTGCAAACACACCCTCCTTCACCTTCACACACACTCCGAAATCATGTACTAGTAAGAAAAATTGTGTACACAAATTGATTAAAAGATTAGATTAGCAATAATTAGATTAAACCGATTCTAAACTTTCGTCAAAAAAAAGAAAACCCCAAAATTTTTGTATAATATAATTGAAAAAGGAAAAAAACTTGCTTCCTATTCACGTTCCTGTTGTCGTACATCCATCGAACTTGATCTCACCACACTCATTCTCGATCGTGCTCTCCATCCACCGAACGTCATAGCTGTCGCTCGTATTCTCTAGATCGGCAACACTACCACTGCCGAAGCCACTGTCACTATTGTTCTCTCCAACGAGAGTTTTTCCCGAAAATGGTGAAAGAATAACGTTGACAAGGAGAGTCACAGGGAAAGAAAAAAAGGAACGAGACATGGATCGGTTGAGAAGAAGAAGGGAAACGCTCGTCGGTTGAGAAGAAGTAGAAGAAGAACAAGAGTGGTGGTAAGGATAGGAGAAAAGAGATAAGTGGTAGTGAGATAAGCATGTGGTTGAGATTAGGGATTTGAAACATCTACTTTAAATATATATATATATATATATATATATATAGACAAGTGAAAGTACGAAAATGTCCAAAAACTACTTAAAGATTGAAGAGGTAAACAGGTAATTCTTGCAAAATATATAAGTATTTCGGTAATATCACATATATAAAAAAATTAAATACATATATTCATGAGCTCGAATAGCTTGACGAGATTTTCAAGTCAAATAGTTGTATATCTGAGGTCGATTTATATAACTTGTGAACGGCTCGAGATCGAGATCGAGTTCGGTCAACTTGAACTCGATTCAAGTTGATGACCAAGCTCCTCACGAGCTCCTCACAAGTAGCTCGAGTCGCTTACAACCTTAAATGTGACACATGAAAGAGATTTCTAGATCAGTTATAGTAGTAGTTGATATAAGTTCACTGAATTCTTAAGACTTAATGCTTGATGGTCTAATAATACTATAATGGTTTGTAAAAGCTAATAATAAGTCACAAAAAATGCACTTATGTATTAAAAGGGGTAACCTTACATGTAAAATCCACAAAATTTAGGAGTTCAAATAAACCCACAAAATTACAAATTTGAGAACAAATAATCACAAAAATATATATAGGAAAGAGAAAAATAAAATAAATTCACAATAAACATATAGGAAAGAGAAAAATGAAATAAGTTCACAATAACTCATACAACAAAAATACTATCTTCTCTCACAATAATATCTCATACAATGAAAATACTCAGAATAGTCTCTATGACTCCTTATAAACTCTCTCGACTCTATGGACTGTCTAGGAGTCTTTATAAAAATATAACAACTATTCTATTTGTATTGAACTAAACTTGGTAAACTAATAAAAGAAGTTACTAAATAAACTATTCCACTATTAAATAGAATACTAACAAAAATCATATAGAAATCTTCTAGGCTTGATTTAATTCTTCAATATCGCCTTCCTTGAATTGAATTCTCAATTGAATTAAGTTCGATGCCATTATGAGTATAGATCTTTACTAAAAATTCTGTTATTGTATGTATAATATGTAACACATTGTAATTGACTTTCATTTTCACACGTAACACTGAATGAACTTTATATTTTGCAAATAATGTTTTAAACAACTTTTTTTTTTTAACAAAATATGTATTCATGCAAACTCATTCATCATCTGAGTCACCACAGTTGCTCTTATAAGAGTCACCAACATAACCACCAAAAACAACAATTCATAATGTCCTTTCTTGACAAATTTTTTATTACCAGATAATTCAAAAACTTCAGTGACACAATCTTCAAATAAGCTATCCAATCCAAAAAAATTAAGTTATATCATTATTCAAGTCTTTATCTTTAAATAATTTCTCAACTCTAATAAATCTATCGTCAGTCCAATTAACAATTTCATCAATCTGAAAGCCTTGAGTCTTCAATCTAGTATCACCAATTTTAGTATCAATTTTTCTTTCACCATTGAGTAACTCTAAGATGATCCAAAAATTTTCATCCACAACGGCTCTATTTGGATAAGTTTTGTTGGCCATTTTTAGGAAAAATTTTTCCCAAACTTGTTTGGACAAATGAAAAATTTTTTGGTCAAAAAGTTAAAAAAATTTTTGGTCAAACATTTTCACCAAAATTTCCCACCAAATTTTCATTTGAAATTTCAAATGAATTTTAGAGACTTTTTACATGTTTATTCACAAAAGCAAGCATGTTTATATTCAAAATTTGTTTAGAAAAATTGAAAAAATTGTGAGTAACACAGTGAGATCGATCCATTTTTAGTGAGTTTTGAAGTGGAATGACGAATCGGATGACGAAGTGGACGTTTACTTCTTTTAGCAGACGACAAAGCGAATGTCTACTTCACTATTTACGAACGTCTGCTTCAGAGACAATGTCATAGCGATCACTAGGAAGCAGACGTCGGCTTCACTATTTTTTTTCCATCTATATGGATTGCATTTTGATTGGTGCATTTTTTATTTTTTTCAAATATAAAAATAAGTGCAGTTGGTCCAAAATTTTTGAACCATTCAAAAACTTTCCCACACTAATTATTCATTTTTCAAACCACCATCATGTCACTTCAAAAAAATTTTCATATCCAGATACTTTTTCACCTTTCTAAAAAAGTCAACAAAAAACATTCCAAATAATTTTTCTCAATAATTCTCAAAAAACACTCAAAATAATACTATCCAAACGAAGCCATTATTTTCTTCTCTACCAACTTAACAACTTCCTTTTTCATAGTGACGAATCCTTCATTCTCAATCACTCTAAATAATATATTCAAACCAAAACTTTTAGCCAAATCAAAATTACATGAATACTTTTAATAAATTTATCTTCATCAAAATTTGCCATCTTCCAAAAACCAAATTTTGCTTTTTCATGGGATTTGGCAAAAATTGACTTATTTTAAAATAAATATCTCTCTAAATTATGTGAGGTACTTGAAAATAAAGAAACCATTTTCTAATAGATTTTCTCACTCATTGATTATAATCTTCAAAAATAATTTTTTCTTCTTAACCCCAATTTCTTCTGATAAACGACGGGCTGAATTTTTATTAAGAATATTGCCTAAGTCACATTATTTGAGATATTTTTTCATTATCTTTCCCATTCTATTCTCTCTCGACTATTAGAATAAGTGCACAAAATTTTGAATTTTCACAATTTATTAAATCTCTATTCATCATATGATCACAAAAATTTACTTGGATAAATAAATTCTTCTTCCTTACTCTACAATTTATTCAACCTTCCTGACTAATAATTGAATTAAACTCTTCAATTCTACAACTCTACACAATCAACATTTAGACAGGATCCTTCACCGGTCTCTATTCTAACAATTACATCCAATTTTAATTTATGATCTAATCCTCAATAGCGGAATATACCAGGACTAATTTTGTAGTCTAATTTTGATACGAATTGTAGAACTCACAAAATTTAGGGGTTCAAATAAACTCAAAAAAGTATATATTTTATAAGAAATAATCACAACAAAATATATGAGAAGGAAAAGAATAAAATAAGTTGGCAATAATATTTCGTACAATAATATAAGAGTAGTCTTTGTGGACTCCCTATAGCTCTCTCAACACTATGGACTATTTAGGGCTCTCCATAAAACTAGAACAACAACTATCCTATTTATAACCAAGTAAACTTAGTGAACAAAAAATACCGGACAAAAAAAAAGTTACTAAATAAAATACTCCACTATCAAATAGAAAACTAAATAAAATGAAATACAAATCTTCTAAGATTGATTTAATTCTTCCAACATTACATTCTTATATACTTTTTTTTAGCAAAAAAAAAAAAAAAAAGTCAATACAAGTCCGCCATCGTTTGTCGATAAATGTGGAAGCTCGGGGTTTAAGGGGGAAAAAAAGCTTATTAAGTAAGAAATGCGATATTATATCTTATCCAAAAAAAAAAAAAAAAAAAAGAATGAATGAAAGAAAGAAAGAAAGAAAGAAGTGGACACTCACAGGAAAAGAGTCGAAGGTAGTAGTGCCACAGGTCATAAAAAATTCCTACTTTAACTAAATAAAAAAGGCACAAAATCAATAAATAGGAGCTTTAATATGATTTGCTACCATTACTGAAGTAATAAACTGATCCTCCAAAAATTGTCCATCTTCTACTGAATTTGTTGTAATTATGTTGTAATAAACCGGCGTCCCAAATTCTGCATTAATATAAATATATATAATGGGAAAATTGAAGAAACCTTGTACCGCATGCCAACCTCTCAGATTCAGATTCATCTCTTTAGCTTCCAAATAAACACTAGAAACTTAGATGATTAGCAGCTGGCTAGGAAAAGATAAATTACAAGAACAAAGCAAAGTAATAGAAAATGTACACATGAAAACACACTGGAAATACCTAGTATTATAGTTCACTAATTTTTCCACCTTTATTTTTTGTTCTTTTTCTCATCACGAAGTCCGCGGAAATATCCAGTGGTGTCACGCAGGAAGTCATCCCTAAAGATGGTTTCGCCATTTTTCCCCGGTGCTTTCATCTTCTTCCTGCCATCTGAGGCCGACCCGAACACTTTACATACCCCCCATGCAGCAAGACCTATTGCAGCAGCTACCAGCAACATCTCACCAATGCTTTAATCTTCTTTTTGTTTTTTTATTATGATTCATCATAAACATCCTAATCATATTGTTTTCACAAAATGATATATGGAGATTAACTTTGATTTTCTATTCTTATTACACTGGCACACTCTTTCCTTCCTTTGCTTTGTCTGTTGATATAGCAATTACTGGTCCTTGGATAATCACAAGTTAAGGAAAAGTTATTCCACTTGTCAGTCTGAGTCCACCATTGTTGTCGGTAAATTCGTAACTTTTCTTGAGATTCTATACTAGGTAACGGTGGCAATTAATTCGAATATACCCAATCAATATCTTTCAAGACACGGTTCATTTTTCTCCCTCAACACACACCAAGAATATATCAAGAATATAGTTCTTGCTTTTGATAAAGTAATTTTTAATACATTGTCTATCATTATGGATTAAAATTGACAATTAAATTACTTCGTGAAAGACAAAAATTATGATTATACTCACAAAAGTTGCAAAATACTTCGTGATCACGGTGTACGTACATGGACCTACAATTTTTTGTGTAATGGTCCACATCAATTGTAATCCATAGAAGATATTTTCATATGAGTTATAGCGAGGCATTCCTTGCCAAGTTTGGGAGTTTGAATTTCGACATTGGCAATCAGGAGGAAAAATAAAAGGGACAAAGGAAAGGAAGTTAGGTAAATATACTCGGAGCCAAATCACAAGTTATATGTGGTTAAAAAGTTTGAAAACACACCGAACACGCATTTGAAGACCTCACTACAATTGCGTGAGGCAAAATATATTGCAATGAGAATTGATAATCATAAAAAAAAGAAAAAGAAAAGAGTTGTAGTGTTAGTCATGCAGTGAAGAAAAGTATATATTAAAATGAAAATTGATAAAAAGAAAAAGGACTTGTAGTTGTAGTCAATATGAGCTGATTCATCCAATAAATCTTGTTCACTCTACTGCTTAAAACAACTTGAGCTCGCATAGATCCCGCACTAGTAACTTGTCGCTCACTTTAGTTGAATACAACTCAAGCTCGAATCTCACACTAGTAGACTCTCATCGGAGGGTGATTTTGATAAGAACTACCGTAAGCCGCGTCATTGACAAGTATCGTTTACTTCTCAAATCCCGCATTAGTAGCCTCTTATCGGTAGGTGATCAATAAAAACTACCATAAATCGCAAAAAATGCATTTACAGCCTAGCTTTGAAATGAGTAAATTTCCTCATCTCCTAAACTTTTTTGCCCAAAAAAAAAAAAAAGTCAATATGAGTCTGCCATTTTTAGCCGATAACTGTGGAAGTTTGGGGATTAAGGAACAATAGCTCATAAGTAACAAATGCATGTCGTATCCATAACAATAAGAGTCAGAGGTAGTAAAACAACGTGCGATAACAAATTCCTACTTTAACAAAAGAAAATATGCCCTAATCAATAAACAGATGCCTTATGGCTTGATTTGATCATGGAAGTATTCAACAGTCCTTTAAACATTGTTCCTTTTCCACTGAATTTTTTGTAGAGTACAACAATTAAATTCCACTCTTAATCGCGTAAAATGAAATTGAGTTTCCAGAATCTAATATTGAGATTTTCATTTCTATGAGCTCAGATCTCATATTATTCAACTTTCCTCGCTTCCACTTTATTTCACTTCTTTGATTTTTTTTGGGGGGGGGGGGGGGGGGGGTGTTTGGGGTAGAGCTCTTTATTATTCTTAGCTTGGAAAGTAGACTTAGAAAAAAAGAGGTTAATTTAATAAGGAAAAAGATGATGCATCATGGAAGCCAACTGGCCGGGGTTGATGTACCGATCCAATGGTTAACGCTTGCTTCATCAAAACGAAGCAAATGGAAGACTCAGACTTTGGTGGCAGTGAGATGATACTGATTATCTGAGCGATCCTTTTCACTTTGAAAGTGGGTAAAAAGAAATGTAAAATAGGTAAAAAAGATGATTGATCATGGAAGCCTTCTGGTCTAGACTGACCTACGGATCCAATGGTTTATGACCAATAAAGTGAGACCCTTGAATGTTTATCAAACGGGCATTTTTGTCTAAAAAGTTGGTCAAGTTTTTAGAAACCTATTTTGAAAATAAAAATTGTAGACATTACTAATACTGATATGATGTAAGTCACAACAACTTATTATCATTTTCATAAAAAAAAATTTTTACTACAATAAAACACAACGTCCCATTTATTTTTATAACCAACAATCAACCAGCATCTTACAAAAGGATTAAAAAAAAGGAACTCTTTCTGTGACTAACGCTGTTCTTTTTTGTTTACATGGGTACAATATGGGCACAATGATGAATTCAACATGTATACCGCATTTACACTTTTTTTTTTTTTTACAATCATAATTATATTACAAATGTATCTTGACTCATACAAGTGAAGTGAGACTCCCAATAGTATGCTATGTAACACTCCAGACTGTTCACCACACACAATTAGGGTGCGGCTCGCATTTATACTTGGTTAAGGTTCCGTCATGATTCCTTCATCAAATGATATCAGCAAAGGTGGACTAACTTCGGCTTTTTAGTTATCACGATCATTGATAAACTTGAGAAGAATATGGTGTTCTTTTTTTTTTTTTTTTTTTTTGGGGGGGGGAGCGGGGGTTTAAAATTCTTTATTTTCGTTAGTCAGGTAAGGAAGAAAGGTGTTGGACAATGGAAGCCGTTAGGCCGGATTGATGTAGGGATCCAATGGCTAATGCTTGCTTCATTAGATGAAATGATTGACCCCATGAAAACAGATTTTTGTTGTAGCGAGATAGTACTAATTAATCGACTGATCCTTTTTGCTTTCGATTTGGTAAAAAGTAAAACACAATTAGATTAAGCTATAACAAAACCAATGATTTTGTTCCCCATTTCTCAATTGGAACCCTAAGAATTACTTCTTTTTTTTTTTTTTTGGGGTATTGAATCCAGTATTTTCAATATCACCTATGTAGCTCCCTGCTATTTGTCTTTGATATATTAACGGATTACAACTGCATATACTATTTACAAATTGCAACTGAAATTATTGACTCGCACAAGGTGAGGCGAGATGAGATTAGAAAAATAGAGAAAAAAAAAGTTAGAAAACGTACCCAACTTTTTCTTATTTATTAATAATTTTTAAAACAAGCTTCGCCATGATTCCTTCATCAAATGGAAACATCATTTACTTATTCAATGATTAAATGAAATATGGATTAACTTTGACAGTTTGGTTAATTATATGGTTCATTAATCAAATTGAGAAAATTTGGAATGGGTGGGTTTCTAAACTCCAAAATTGAATTTTCCTTTTCCTTGAGGTGGGACCTCGTTTATTGAATTTTCCACACCTTTTTCTTTATTTTCCTTCTTTTTTTGGTGGAATTCTTTACTATCCTCGTGCTGGAGAGTAGATCAAGGAAGAGGCTAATGGGGAAAAAAAATAATGAAGCACGGAAGTTGAAAGTAACCTGATGTAATTGGTCAGTATTTTTGTATAACTATACAAGATTTTTGTGTAACTATCTAACGATATGATGTAATCACTTTTTCGTAAAAAATGACGTCATTTCGAACATTCAATTTTTACTATGCTAATTTCATCTCATTCATATATTTTTTACACTCTTAATCCCAGCCATTAACATGTTCTCGCGATAACTTTTGAAGCCCCTCATCCGCTAGGTCAGGATTGACGTGGGGATCCAATAATTGATTCTTGCTTCCATATGCGAATTGATGGGCCCAATAAAAAGGAGTCCTTTTTTTTTTTTTTGAGGAAAATACATAAAAGAAACAAGGTGTTTTGCTGATGCTTTTAGCTGTCAGCTTTCGAGTGGGTAACAGTAATAAAAAAAGAGCAGCCCGACTTGAATATTTACCCAACTGGCCACCATGTCTGAGTTATTTGCATATTCGTTACTGTAATATATCATTACTGACGGTAGACCCTTTAAATTTTTATTTATAAAACTGAGAAACGATGTACACTGTTTCCGATACAATTGTTTTTTCCTTTTTTTTTGTTTTTGTTTTTGTTTTCTTTTTTTCTTCTGTACATACATGTTTGGAAGAATTTGATATTCAATTAATTGTAGATTGGGTGCATTTGTAATAGTATATTCAAAAGCAATAGGAATTGAGTATTTCGATTAATTTCGTTCTAACAACTTGTAAACTAAAAAAAGTTTACTAATATATACGTGACCGACGTTTAATCAAATTCACCTAATAATCAATTTGCATTATTTTGATACCAAATCCATTTCTATTTTCTATTAGTAAAGTCACTAACGAGGTAGTAACTAGGTACTAGAAACTAGCAAGTACTAGATAGATAGTGCCTGACAAGGTAGGAACCTATTCCAGCACGGTGAAAGATGGTCACCAGAAATGGGCAAAAAAATGCAATTATTACAAATGATGAACAGTAGATACGTACAATCTATCATCAGTTGTAAATTATAAACTTGACATTGTAAATCTTTCCGCACAAATATGTAAATAACGAACACATTATCGTGAAATGATCTGATGCCATACAATTTTAATATAAAATCTTTTAACTATTATATGAAAAAGGTAAACAATATGTAATTAAACCGCACATCTATTCTCAACTCAAAAGTTGGACAAATCTGATCATTAACCTTCAACAACTCTGCCCTTTATCAAATGTCTCCACATCGCCTTTGGAAATTGCGGAGCACTCGCAAATCTGAAGGATCTTAATTACAGTGGTAAATGTTCTGCCTTTTCATAGGTGCAGTGTCTTTACTCTTTGCAACTGGGGATACACACACAAGATGGGATTGAGAACAGAGAGCATGATTAGCAATTTGCAAGAGAAGTTGACGAGGGCAGGGGAAGAAAGTATGAGCATGATGAACAACACGCAGGCAAAGCTGAAAGAAATGGGAGCAGATGAGATGATCAGCAATCTGCAAGAGAAGTTGGCGAGGTTAGGAGAAGAAAGCATGACCATGATGAACAACACGCACGCGAAGTTGAAAGAAATGGGAGCACATGAGATGATCAACAATCTGCAAGAGAAGTTGACGGGGTTAGGGGAAGAGAGCATGATCATGATGAACAACACGCAGGCAAAGTTGAAAGAAATGGGAGCAGATCAGATGGTCAACAATCTGCAAGAGAAGCTAAAAGAAATCAGGCAGATGCCGGAAAACTTTGGCTTGTTTTTAATTGGCTGGTTGGACAAAGTTGAACGGATTCGACACTGGCTCCATGTTAGTGCACCTTTTATTGTCGCAGGACTGGTCTTTCTTGTGCTGTTTTGGTGTTGTAGAAGCTGCATTAGTTGCTGTTGGGTGTGTTGTAGCCGTTGCATTCGTTGCTGTTGGGTGTGTTGTAGCCGTTGCATTCGCTGCTGTTGCAGCAATAAGCCAGTGAAGATGATGAAAGCTCCTGGAAGGATCTTTATGACGCCGAGGCATGTCTTTGAGAGCAATCCCAAAGGATATTTTCGTTCTCTCCATGCCAGCAAACTTAAGTACTAATCAATTTTTGTATGAAGTTTATCGGATATTGTATTAAAGTTTTGTTGTTGTGCAATGACGCTGGCATTTTCCTCTATTCCCTCCGTTCACAATAAGTATATTGATACTACTATATCTAACATGCTAATAATTGTAAAATTTTCATTAGACATTCATAACAGTAATTTCCCAGTTAGCCCATCAATATTTGATATATCAATCCGGCATAAGACCAAATAAAACGATTCATTGAACTTGACACCCAGATTCAACTATTTCCTCCCGAAGACACTAATAAAGATCACTACACACCAATACAAGCGATCTTTCAAGACACGGTTCATTTTTCTCCCTCAACACACATCCATCAAGAATATATCAAGAGCATAATTCGTGCTTTTGATAAAGTAAATTTTCAATACATTGTTTATAGTTATGGATTAAAATTGACAAGCAAATTACTTCGTGAAAGGGGAAAATCATGATTATACTCATAAAAGTTGAAAAATAGCTTTTGATCACGGTCCACAGTATGTAGGCCTGCAATTTTTGTGTTACGGTCCTCATCAATCGTGATCTATGGAAGATATTATCAGATGAGTTATAGTTGTAAACTCATCTAGTAAATCTCGTTCACTCTACTTAAAACAACTCGAGTTGAGTCCCGCAGTAGTAGCTTGTCGCATGTTTTAGTTCAAAACAAATCGAGCTTGAATCTCACACTATCATACTCTCATCGGAAGGTAAGCGACCAATAAGAAAATGCGTTTATAGCCAGCCTTAAGATGGATAAACTTCCCGTTCTCTAGAGCATTTTTTGACCAATAAAAAAAAAGTCAATATAAGTCCACTATTTTTTTGCCGATGAATATGGAAGCTTGAGGATTGAAGAAGGGGGAAGGAAGAGAGGAAGAGAGGGGGAGGGGGGGGGGGGGGGCTCTTACTAAGTAACAAATGCATCTCATATCCGTAGGAATAAGTATCAAAGGTGTGGAACCAGATGAGAAAACAAATTCCTACTTTAACAAAGAAAAGATGAACACACATATTTCATTTACTTGTTAATTTTACAATTTCTTAGTTATGAGAATCTACCGATAACAACTTCCCAAATTCAGTATTAATATAGATACATAATGGGACAAGAGAAGAAACCTTATACTACATATCTACCTCAGACGCCTATTCAGCTCTTAAATAAACACTAGAAACATAGATGATTTGCAACTAGCTAGGAAAAGGTAAATATTAGTACAAAGCGAAGTGATAGTAAATACATATGAAAACACACTGGAAGCACATAGTACTGTTTATAATTCACTAATTTTTCCAACTTTATTTTTTGTTCTTTTTTCCTTCCCGAAGGCCGCGGAAATATCCACGGGCGTCACCCTCGAAGTTATCTCTAAAGATGGTTTTGCCACCGCTTCCTGGTGCTTTCATCTTCTTCCTGTCATCCGAGGTCGATCCGAAAACCTTAGAAGCCCCCCATGCAGCAAAAACTAATCCAGCTGCTGCTGCTGCAGCCGCCGCCTTCAAAATCCCACCAGTGCTTTCATCCGTAGACATCTTGATCTTGTTGTTTTCAGAGAATGATCTATGTAGCTTGACTTTGATTTTCTATTCTTGTTGCACTAGTATGCTCGTTTCTTTCTTTGCTTTGTTTGTTTATATAGCAATTACTTGGTAGACCACAAGTCAAGGAAAAGTTATACTACTAATCAATGTGAGGTCCATATTTTTGTTGCG
Source organism: Mitragyna speciosa (assembly GCA_024721245.1). NCBI lineage: Eukaryota > Viridiplantae > Streptophyta > Magnoliopsida > Gentianales > Rubiaceae > Mitragyna > Mitragyna speciosa. The sequence continues at coordinate 3,543,345 of CM045570.1, forward strand.
TTTGGTGGAGTTTTACGTGTACATACACACACATATATATATATATATATATGTATGTATGTATGTAGATATAAAATGTGAAACATTGGGAGTGAAGGAAGAGCTTTAATGCTTGCGGGCAATAGATATTAGATCCTAACTTTTTTTGGGAAATTCTGCACTATGTAATGGTAGCAATTAATTAGAATGGACCCAATCAATCTTTCAAGACAAGTTCATTTTTTGTTCTCAACAAATATCAAGAATATGATTCTTGCTTTTGATAAAGTAATTTTTCAATACATTGTCTACAGTTATGGATTAAAATTGACAAGTAAATGACTCAAGTGAAAAACGAAAATTATGATCATATTCACGGAAGTTGAAAAAAATACTTTTTGTCCATGGTCCACAGTGGACCATGATAGACAGAACGTGAGCCAAAGCAAGCTCCACATAGGATCAGAGATTTTCAAGCGAGTTACATGAGTTGGTTCATCCGATAAAACTCGTTTATTTTACTATAAAACAACTCGAGTTTGAATCCTGCATTAGTAGCCTACTGCCGTCAGCTGCATCATTAATAAGTGTGATTTACTTATTTAAAAACAGCTGAAGCTGCAATCCTGTCCTAATAACCTCTTATGGTAATATGTGAGAACAAGCAATTGCCTCTCATTAGCAAGAACTAGCGAAAAAATGAGCAGACCATATTAATATAATGATGCATGCTGATATAAAAAAGTAATATAAGGATACTTATATGACTTTATTTTAGAACACAAGATCTACAAGCGAAGCCATAAATTGGATCCATGTAATAATTAAAAAAAAAAAAGAGGGAGAGCCGATAGTCTAGAATTGGGTAAATTTCCCCTTCTCTACTTTTCTTGACCAAAAAATAAGGGAAAAAAAGAATTAAACATGAATCCACCATTTTTTGCCAAAAAATGTGAAAGCTTGGGAATTAAGGGGAAAAAAACTTTTTAAGCAACAATTGCATCTCATATCCACAGGAAAAAGTATCAAAGTTAGTAGTACCACATGCGACAAGAAGTTCCCACTTTAACAAAGAAAAGATGCCCTAACTCCCACTTTAACAAAGAAAGATACCCTAACCAATAAATAGGTGCTTTATGGTTTGATTCGATTATGAAAGTACTCAACGATCCTTCAAACATTGTTCCTTTTCTACTAAATTTCTTGTAGAACACAACAATAAAATGCTATACTCTTAGTCGCGTAAAATAAAATTGAGTTTTCCATTTGTGTGAGCTGAGATCTCATATTATTCAACTTATCTATACTTTATTTCACGTCTTTGATTTTGTTGGGAAGAACTAATCATTATTCATAGGTTGGAAAGTAGATCAAGAAAGAAAGAGGTTAATAGGGAAAAAGATGATGCATTATGGAAGCCAATTGTGCCGGGTTGATGTACGGATCCAATGGCTAATGCTTGCTTCAATATGAGCATAGAATTTGGTTGTAGTAGGTTAGTACTAATTAGTGGAGAGATCCTTTCCACTTTTAAGTCGGTGAAAAAGAAAAAAACACAATTAGATCAGGCTATAACAAAAAATAATGATTTTGCTTCCCATTCCTCAAAGTGGGACCTTGAGAATTACCTCTTCTTTTCTTTTTTTTTTCTTTTTGAATTGAATCCAGGATTGTCAATTTCAACTATATGGCTTCCTACTTTTTGTTTTTGAAATAATTACAACAGAATTACAACTACATATATTATTTACAACTGAAAATTTTGACTCACACAATGTGCACGAGAATAGTATAGTAATGGGATGAAAAAAATTAGATGAAAAAAAAAAATTAGAGATAGGAGAAACAAGTGGGAAAGGGTACCCAACTTTTTCTTATTTACTAGTAGTAATTTTTTAACCAAGGCTTCTTCGTGATTCCTTCATCAAATAACCACATCATTTACTTATTCAAAAATTAAATACGAAATATGGATTAACTTTGGTAGTTCGGTTAATTATATGGTCATTAATCAAATTGAGAAATTTTGGGCTCGGTGGGGCTCTAAACGCTAAAATTGAGTTTTCCTTTTCCCTAGGTTGGGACCTCGTTTCTTGAGTTTTCCTTGTCTTCTTCTTTTTTTCCTTCTTTTTTTTGGCAGAATTCTTTATTATCCTGGCGTTGAAAAGCTGAAGAAGAAAGAGGTTAATGGAAAAAAAGATGATGGATCATGGAATCCACTTAGTCCGGATTGGCGTACGGATCCAATGGTTTATGCTTGCTTAAGTATGATAATCGATGGGCCCAATAGAAAGGAATTTTATAGCACTGAGACAACAACAAGTTGACTGATCTTTTTGACTTTCAACTTTCGAGTGTGCACTACTAATAATAATAAATAAAACTTCATCAAGAAAAAAAGGATGCCTGCCAGACTTGAATTTGTCTATTTTACTGTTGTCATAACAAATCGTAGATCCTTCTAATTTTTACGTTTTTAGAAATCTAAAGCGGTTTTAAAGGTCAAAAACAATGTAAACTCTTTCTGAGACTATTGCTACGGACCCTTTTTCTTTCTTTCTTTTTAGTCTGTATACACACGTTTCAATGAATTTGGTACTCAACTAATTAATCAAAATATATTCGAAAAGCAATAAAAAATAAACTGAGTATTTTGGGTAATTTTGTCCCAACAACTCAAAAACTGAAAAAAGTTCACTAATTATATACTTGACAGACGTTTAATCATCATACATCAATTCACCTAATGATCAATAGTCATTATTTTGCCACCAAATCCGTTCCAATCAATAAAGTCACTGACCAGGTGGGAACGCGGTGGCCATCAAGTACTAGGGAGACAAAGTGTCTGACGAGTTGGGAATCTATCCCATCACGGGAAAAGTTGGTCACCAGAATTGCACAAAAAAAAAAGCAATTATTACAAATGATTTAAGTATGTAACAATATACTACAAGTTGTAAATCATAAGTTTGATATTGTAAATCGTTATGAACAATATATAAACAAGAACACACTTTGCACTTGGGGAGCGCGCACGCACAAAAGATGGGACTGAGAACAGAGAGTATGATTAGCAATCTGCAAGAAAAATTGACGGATATAGGGAAAGAGAGCATGATCATGATGAACAACACGCAGGTAAATTTCAAAGAAATGGGAGGAGATGAGATGATCAATAATCTGCAAGAGAAGCTAAAGGAACTCTGGCTGATGCTGGAAAACTTTGGCTTGTTTTTAGTGGGCTGGTTGGACAAGGTTTTTCCACCAGAAACTAGAAAAGAGCGGATTCAACACTGGCTCCATGTTAGTGCACCCTTTGTTGTCACAGGACTGGTCTTTCTAGTGCTGTTTCGGTGTTGTAGCCGCTGCATATGTAGCTGTTGCATGTCTTGTAGCCGCTGCATCCGTAGCTGTTGGATATGTTGTAGCCGCTGCATTCGATGCTGTTGCAGAAATAAGCCAGAGAAGTGGATGAGAGCTCCTGGAAGGAACTTTAGGATGCCGAGGCATGTCTTCGAGAGCAATCCCAAAGGATATTTTCGTTCTCTCCATGCTAACAAAATTTAAGTACTGATCATCTTCATATGAGGTTTGTCCTTGAATAAGTATTGTATGAAAGTTTTGTTGTTGTGCAGTGAATTTGGTATTTTCCAGTTGGGAAAAAGTTTATGCTTACCAGTTGTTCCTTTGTCCTCCAAATTCTCATGTAATATATTAGTAGTACGTTTCTCGTTTGTATAATGATCTCCATTTCTAGTAGTTCATAATACTTTTACAAATTTGTAAGTTGCAAAGCTTGGCTTCCAACAACAATATGCCGCCTCTTCCCCCCCCCCCCCCCCCCCCCCCCTCCTCCGACAATAATAAGTATATGATGCAATTGCATCTAACATGCTAATAATTGTAAAATTTTCATTAGACATTCATAACAGTAATTTCCCAGTTAGTCCATCAATACTTGAAATATCAATCCCGGATAAGACCAAATAAAACGATTCATTGAACTTGACAACCAGATTCAACAATTTCCTTCCAAGAAGACACTAATAAAGTTCACTACGCACTAATAGAAGCGAACTAAAATGACAAAACACAGATGAGTTGTTCTCCTGATTATTGTATAAGATGAAAATTAATGCTAGTTATGATGAAATTAATGCTGAAAAGTCATAGGGAATTTGAATTGCCCACTTCGGAAATGTAACATAAGGGAAAAGAGAAACGATTCCATGATTTTTATGATAGCATATTTGCAAGAGAATATATGAAGTAGAAATGAAATGGAAGAGCAATAGCTCCAAATAAAAGATTATGACGAGGCCTCTTTATATTTCTAGCTTCAAATATCTTGGCCATTGGTCCTGCTATGTGAGTGGTGAAGTGACAATAGTGCTTGGTGGAGTTTAGATGCAAAGCAGAGTAAAAGAACAATGGAAAGCTTGGAGGTTCAAGCCTTCATTGAAAAAAAAAAATAAAAAACTATGCACTCTTCCAAGCAAAATAAGTTATGTTTAACAGCTGATTCTCGTATGTTGACCGAAATTGGTATTTAGACATTGATATTACAATCTAATCAAGTGATTTTCTTGGTGGAATTTTGGTGATCTTTGGCAAAAACTAATTTGACCATCTTTTGTGGATACTTGGACAGAGAAAAGTTTGCTTGTCTTCGTGAATTCTGTGAAGTCGCTCAAACCTCCTTTTTATTTTTTTAAGAAATTTTTTTTTTTTTTATATTGGAATACAAACGCACCTCTAATCTAGCCCTCATTTGATTAATTATTACAAAACAAAATTGTATACATTCGAATGAAATATATTTGTTTAAAAAAAAAGAGCAAAAAAGCAATAGATGACGGCAGAATACATGGTTCGCATGCAGGAACTATTCCTTTTCTTTTATTTTCACACTACTAATTTTATGTTTGATGATGATGCTACAACACAACAATGTCCCTAATTGGAACACAAATATTTCATTTATTTTAAAATATTAAATTTCTTAGCTACGAGAATCTGCGTATTTACAACCTCCCAAATTCAGCATAACTTCACACTCAAGTTCAAACATTTAGATTCAGATAGATACTAGAAACATAGATAATTGGCAACTAGCCAGGAAAAGATAAATACAGTACAAAGCAAAGGAAAATACACACATGAAAACACACCGGAAATACACAGTATCATAGTCCTCTAATTTTTCAAACCATATTTTTTGATCTTTTTTTCATCGTGAAATCGGCGGAAATATCCACCGGCGTCACGCTCGAAGTCATCCCTATAGATGATTTTGCCATCCTTCCCGGTGCTTTCATCTTCTTTCTGTCATTGTCTTCTTCTTCTGAGGTCGATCCGAAAAACTCAGAAACCCCCCATGCAGTGAAACCTATTCCAGCTACTACAGCCACACCTATCCCAGCAGCTACCATCAACATCTCACCAATGCTTGCTTTATTTTCTTCTTCTTTTTTCTTACCATTCATCACAGGCACCTTGATGATCTCACCAATGCTTGCTTCATCTTTTTCTTCTTTTCTCTTACCATTCATCACGGGCATCTTAATCATCTCACCAACGCTTGGCTCAACTTCTTTTTTCTTACCATTCACCACAGGCTTCTTAATCATCTCACCAATGCTTGCTTCATCATCCTCTTCTGTTTTCTTACCATTCATCATGATAGGCATCTTATTCATCTTACCAATGCTTGCTTCATATTCTTCTTCTTTCTTACCATTCATCATGGACATCTTAATCTTGTTGTTTTCTTTTCCCTCACCATTTATCTTACACATCTTGTTGTTTTCACAAAAAAAAAGAAAAAGAAAAAAAGAAGTGGCCTAACTTTGATTTCTAGTCTTGTTACGCTGGTATACTCAATTCCTTCGTTTGTTTTGTTTGTTTATATAGCAATTACTGGTCACTTGGAGAAGACCATTCAGTCAGGGCTAGTATTAGTCAATGTGAGTCCACCATTTTTGTCGGTAATTGTGAAAATTGAAAAGGAGGGAAAAGCCTTAATGCTTACGTACTATAGTTCTTGACTTTTGTTGGAAATTCTATACTAGTTAATGGGAGCTATTAATTAGAATGAATTCACGGATGAGTATAGAGTTGAACAGTTAGAATTTTACAAGACGATTCTATCTATCCAGGTAAGGATTCGAATCCCACTAACACCATTTCTCTTTCCCTAATTGTAATGGTATAAATTTGATCAAAAAATAAAATGGATCCAACCAATCTTTTAAGACGAGGTTCATTTTTCTCCTTTCACACATCAAGAATATAATTCTTGCCTTTGATAAAGTAATTTTTTCAAGACCCTTTCTATAGTTATGGATTAAAATTGACAAGAAAATTACTTAAAGACGAAGATTACAATCACATTCACAAAAGTTGAACAATACATTTCTGACCACGGTCTTAGTGGACAGTGTAGGCACAAAAGGCCTCCACAAAGACCCATATGTAGTAGGCCACAAATTTATGTGTTAACGGCCACATAATAGATTGTGGTTTGTGGTCCAGGGAAGAGATTCCTTAATGAGTCAGAGTAGTTGTCAATGTGATAGTGGAAGAGATTTCTTAATGAGTTGTGGTAGTAGTTAAGGTGAGCTTACTTAATTGTTAAGACTCAATTCGTTTTTGTCGTGAAAAACTCGGATTTGAATCCTGCAATAGTAGATTCTCATTGATTGATGATCTGCAAAAACTATAATAAGTCGCAAAAAATACCCTTCTACTTGGAAAATTTTTTACATTAACGTAATTCACAACCCATTTGTGGATCTTTTAATTTTAAATAAAATTAAATAAATATTTTTATATTAATTTTAATGTCAGTGATCAGTATATATTATGATACTTATGTGATATTCTTTTAGAGCATAAGTAATGTATGCAATCTCATATCCTACCAAAAAAAAAAGAAAAGAAAAGAAAATGCACACTCATAGGAAAAGAATCAAAGTAGTAGTACCACATGTCATAATAAATTCCTACTTTGACCCCAAAAAAAAAAAAGCCCTAATCAATAAATAAGAGATTTTATATGATTTGCTACGATCACTCAAGTAATGAACCGGTCCCCCAAAAATTATTCATTTTCTACCGAATTTTTGTAGACTATAGAAATTAAATACTACTCTTAGTCGCATTGAAATAAAATACACATTGCACAATGAAATGAATAATGCTGGCAAAACGATTGAATTATTCCAACGATCATGCCAAATCATAATTATCTACAAAACTGGGAGACACTATGCTGCCTTTACAACTGCTTATGTAAAGATAAACAAGATGGCTACAAGGTTTCTTCATGATACCTTCATATCTAATGATATCATCATCCACTTATTCAAAAATTAAATTAGAGGTGGATTAAATTTGACGTTTTAGTTAATCATGATCATCGGTCAACTTGAGGAGAATATATATATATATTTTTTTCCTCTTCCTTTTTTTAGTTGAATTCTTTATTTTCGTTAAGTTGGAAAGAAAGAAAAATGAAAAATCATGGAAGCCATTTTGCCCTGATTGATGTACGGATCCATAATGGTTAGGGTTTGCTTCATTAGATGAATTGATGGACCAAATGGAAATAGAATAGTAAAATTGTACTAATTGATTGGCAGATACTCCTCACTTTCAAGTGGTATAGAAAGAAAGCCAAAATTTGATGAAGATACAACACAATTACTGATTTTGAGAATTACACCTTTTTTTTTTTTTTAATTGAAGCCAGTAACATCAATTTCACCAATCGGCTTCCTTTTACACACACACACAAAAAAAAAAAAACAAAATTACAATTATGTATATTGTTTATAACTTACAAATGAAATTTTCACTTCACACAACTTGAGATGGAGATTCAATAGTCTCGACCAGAAAACTGGAAACGGGAGAAAGGGGGAGAAATGGTTAATTAATCCAACTTTTTTCTTATTTACTAGTAGTGCTTTTTAAAACAAGCCTTCGTCATGGATTCCCTCATCAAATGACAGCTGCATGCACTTATTCAATAATTAAGTGAAGATGTATTAACTTTGACAATTTGATTAATTGCACGATCATTAATCCAATTGAGAACTTTGGCTGGTGGGGTTCTAACAGTATATTGGTTTTCCTTTTCCTTGGGTGGGACCTCGTTTAGTGAATTATCCTCATCTTCTTTTCCTTCTTTTCTTTTTTGTTTTTTGAGTCTTGTCCTTTTTTTTTTTTTTTTTCGGACGAGGGGTGGAGATTCTTAAATAGATCGGATTCATGACTTTCTGTACACTTTGTCGGTAAAAAAATAATATAAATATATTTATGTAGATTTATCATAAAATTTATAAATAGAGCTGATATATACAAAAATCCTCCGTACAGGACGGGCAAAATCTAGAACCCCCCCCCCCCCCCCGGCGGGGGGGTGGGATTCTTGAATTCGTTCCGGGGGCGGGATTGTAGAATTCTTTAATTCCCTTGCGTTTGAAAGTAGAAGAGCGAAGGGGTCAATGGGAAAAAAGATGGTGGAGATGGAGCCCACTTTGTCCCGAAAGACGTACGGATCCAATGGTTGACGCTTCCTTCCACTTGTGAATTGACGGCCCAAATAGAAGGGATTATTCTAAGAGGAAGACACTAACTAGCTAGTGGACCGATGCTTTTACTTTCAACTTTCGAGTTTATAATAATAATAATAATCTATTATTACTATATAATATATTCATGTTTCTTCCTTTTTTTGTGATTCCTAATCTACCCTTGTATAATTCTATTATTCCTAATCTACCCTTAATCACTTAGAATTATAATTACATCACAACTTTTGAAAACAAACCAACCCTAAAGATAAATTCCTAACATAATAAGATACAATTTTAATTGCATTTGAACTCTGAAAATTGAAGATACAACTCTAATTGCATTTGAATTCTAAAAATTGAATATTTCTTAACAAACTCATATTCCGTTAAATCACTAAAACATCTGAAACTACCTTCAGATTAAATAAGCTCTACTTAGATCACGTGAGTATTTGAAGATACAATTTTAATTACATTAGAACTCTAAAAAAGTGAATATTTATTAACAAACTCTTATTTCATTAAATCACTAAAACATCAAATGGAGTCCTAGCATAAATATACCCTGTCAAAGGTTTCTTCAATCTGTCGGTAATTAGATTTGTATTTATTTCTTTTTTTTTATGTTTTAATTTGATCTTGTTATCAAATTGTTCAACAAACTTGCATAAACTTTTATGTTATTTCGTGTTAGAAGGTGGAAGTAATGTTCTAAATATGTTGAGAGCTGTTGCAAATTCTCAAATTAGTTAATGTTTGGATGGATCGGTGAACGGTTTGCCAAAGATGATGTAGTTATATAAATGGTTTTAGAATTTTAGCCGCTCAAGTTGGCGGTTGGAAATTAAAATATTGTGCATTATCACCCCTTTAATCAATTGATTACATTTAATTACGATGGTACCGGATACCTGTTACCTATTGTGATTTAGTCACTTGGCTAGGATGCTGCAACTAATGTTATTGAGATTTGTTGGACCACATAATCTGTCCCAGCCATCACCTCAAGAGCCACACAACAAGGAGTACCCACCACACCAGACATTAGTTGTTCATCATGAACAAACTCTACTAAGCCGAAATCAGCTAGCTTTAGCTCATACTTGTCGTTAAATTGAAACTCAAAATGCAGTAACTTTAAAGAAAGAAAGATTGACAAATTGAATAGTTTATTTCATGTAGATGTGACTTCCTTGTGATGAAAGAACAAGCCATGACTTCCTTGTGATAAAAGAACAAGCTAAAAGGTCCAATGTCAGGCAAAAAGCTAGGTTTACTGGAGCTTCAAAACCTTCTTCTACGGTTAAGTTTCCAATGTTGCAATTTAAGTTTCACCAAAAATCTCGGTGAGCTATTCTTAAGCTGTGACATTGGGCTATTGCCTCCATTAGTGGCCTCTGTAGATAATTAGAAATATTTGCAGATAATTAGAAATATTTGCATGACAGATTAGTATCTAGGAACTAACAAGCTTGCTAATGAAAATATTAAAATGAACAACATTCATATTGTTGATATTGTTTATGAGTAGCATTGTAGAAATCTAAAAAAAGGTAATTTTGATACTTATTATACACTCCAAATTAACACATTCCTTGCCAAAATTGAAATATTTCTAGACATTAAGACATATGCGAAACCCCAACATCAAAGTACAACAGTTTTGGTTTGCGCCTAACCTACCGCTAAAACATATGAAGAATCTCATACACCTAAAGTTAATGTGCGACTGGACATTCAAAGCAAAACACAAATTACTTTCTTTTCATTTCTCTGTCAAAATAAATCATACTCTGAAAGCTTTGATAAAATTTTCACTCCCATCAATCACTGTTCCAAAATAAGTAAACCTAAAATATACAATAATATGTAAATAGAGAGAACAAAAGAATATTATACATGAAAAGTAGTAAATCCCAAACAAAACTGACCTATTAGATTCATTTTCTAAACTAATTAGTATGAGCCATTAGCAGACTACAAAAAAATGTGCAATTAATTAAACATTTAACTTATGCAAAAATATCAATATTTAACTATATGATGATGATCATTTTAGATATCTAAAAGCAAAAAAAGAATTCACAAACCAAAAAAATTCTAATGTGAAGCTCTTAGTGGAAATTCTAATGTGAAGCTCTTAGTGATATTACTATGAATACATCGAGGTGTATGTATAAGGTTATTGAATAATTTTTTTTTTTTTGTATGTTTCTCCCCTTTCAATTTCTCCTCAACTTCTTCTAGCTTTCGCATGCAGATATCAAGTCTAAAGTTCTTTTTTCTTTACTATCTCTATATTTGGTGTATTTTATATTTTGCTTTTACTTTTACAAATTTGGTATACATTTCAAAGCTTTGGATTTTTATATTTGCTTAATTAATTTGGAATAGGGGTGAATCGCCATTATAGATGATACAGAAGGATTCTTGAGGATAAAATTCTTTCTTTTTTTCTTTTTCTTTTTCTTTTTGTGCTTGCCTCTTTTTTTATTTTTCCTGTTTAGAAAAACTAACACAAAAACCTCACTCTTCTTCTTCTTCTACCTCTTCTTTTTTTTTTTTTTTTGAATCTTTCTATTCTATATTGTCATAATGTACTTAGTTAAAGATTTAAAAATCCAAAACAATAATATGTTTGAACAAATTTATGAAAAAGATACATGCATATTTAATTGAATAATATAAGTTGTTAAAAAAATTAGCATCTAAGGGCAATGGCTTTATGTGGTAGAATGTAATCAATCAATGTCATTCATAAATATGTGGAAAGAAATTGATGATAAAAACTCCAAGACAATATGATTTGGCTTAATTGTTTTCTTTGTTTCTTATAATTAGGCTCCATTGTAACAACTATTAATTATTATATCAAACAATAGAGATTTGGCAATGTATCTAGCCTAATATATTTTCGTAATTTATATGCACAAACAAATTAACTAGAATGGGGATAAAAAAATTAATGAAAAAATTCTAATTCATTAGTATTGAGTTTTATATTTGCTATATGCATTATTTATGAAAGAGTATCAAATTTAAATTTCCCACCAAATTTTAATATATGAGTTGATGATTGGGTATAACCAATTAAAAAGATTTGATTGTAGAAAAGGAGAGAACAAGGAACAAGGTGGCCTTTGAGGATATTTGAGAAATGATAAGAACTTTGGACTATTTTGGGCATTTACAAACTTTGGAGCTTATGAATATCAATCGAATGGTACTCTTAATGTGTTAAAAGCCTACATAGGCTTGCTATATATAGACTATGTTTTTTTTATATTAAGTATTTCATTAATATGTTTGCTTTCAACAATGTGTCAAAAGTATCTAGATTAGAGTTACAGTTAGCACATAGGCTTGCTTAAACTCTAATATTATATGACTCTATGTTCTTTAATATATTTCATGTTTTATTTCAAAAAAAAAAAAAGTCTACAACTTATATGTTGTATTTTTTTGGTCCCACTAACTATTATAAGTTGCTGTAGACACACTCGCACGTTAAGAAAAAAATGTGGAGGTTAAAACAAGTATAAAAAAGACCAAGTGAACATGTAAAATAACATCCTTGGTAGCCATTCATAGCATAAGCAATTAAATCAGAATTTCCTCAGCATTACTATAGATAGAGGAATCTGAGGATATTAATGTAATTTGTTTTTGATGAATAATATAAGATTGGAGTAATAGCTTACTATTAGCCAACATAAAACTAAAAATTATAATAATAGATAGTTCTTTACCATGCATGTAGAAGTGATATACTAATGTAAAAAAAGAAAAAAATTATTCTTTATTGGAAAATAGTGAAATAAATTATATGTTAGCACAAAAATAATCAATAATTATATATTGATTACTAATTAATTAGAAAATGATAAAAATAAATCCAACAAAGTAGTAGTTGTTTACCAAGAGAAGAACATAAAGATTGAACAAATATTCAAAGTAAACTTGCTATGGTAAAAGAAAAACTCCATATGATAAGTTAACCATAATTGTTAAGATTTAATCATTTGTTATATAAGTAACTAAAAAGTAGTTTGCAAATTTTACTTTATTCAATCCAATGTCTTTATTAGTCTAATTACTCCAAGATTTTTAGATCATTTATCAATTAGTCAATTAACTTAGAATTTTTTATAATTTTAATTAATTAAAACATGATTTATTGATGATAACTATTTCTACAAATGGATAATTCTCAATTAAATATTCTTCTTTTTTGAATATATTAAGTCTTATTACTTTTAAAAATAAATGGAGATTAACTTAATAGACAATTAGAAAAATAAATGCATATTAAAAAAAATTCTTGGAGATTGAAAGAGAAATAGAAAAGAAAATGAGTCGTTGACAAACATTTATCTTGCTTAAGCTAAACAATTAGTCTAAACAATCATTCTTAATCAATTTGTGATGAAACAATTCTTTATGATCCACTGTTTGCATGTAATCTTACCAAAGACAACACATAGAACAAATAAAGGAATCAAGTCACTCTATCTTGTAGTTGCAAAAGTTTGTAAACCAAGCATTCTAAAAAAAAAATTCTTTTTTGGTGATGTCCAAATTTATATACTTTGAGAAGTATAAAAAAAGAATAGAATGAGACAATTAAGATATAAAAATCTTTATCAATTAGTATTTGGGTTAGATTTATGAGTTTAGACAAAGATAGTTTATTTTTAAAATAAAAAAGAAATGTATAATTGAGGAAAAATAAAAGAACCAAATAGCTTTTAATTACCTTGAACATATAAAATAATGATATAAATAAATTTGTAATAATTATTATGAAGCATTCAAAGGATATAAAATACTGTGTTAAGAAAGAAAAAAACAAAAACATGAACGTCAATAAATGAAATTAAGAATTGAAAGATTTGAGTTTACACTTATAGACCTTTCAAAAATCAAAATAAAATATATTCTACGTGTTATTATGGACATCATCATAAGAACATTTCTTTTCTATTTTCAAATAATTGCCTTTTTTCAATAAACTAAGTTAATTAATTTAAGGTAGAAATAAATCCTAATATCACCGATGCTTCACTTAGTGCTTTTTTTTTTAAATTTTGGCTTATATGTGTGTGTATATGTGTGTGTGTGTGTGTCTGTATGTAACTATCTATTTATGGATGTATGTGTGTTGTTCATTAGTAGAAGAATGAGTACAAGAGTATTTGTATATGAAAAAATAAATTATTGCTATATAGATACATGCTATATAAAATGCATCTCATAATTTACCCCCAAATTAACAACTTAATGAATATTGTCATGGGAGGACAAATTATATACGTGTATGAAAAATTAGAAACTAAAATAATAGCTATAATTAGTACAATGAAACAAATTTTATTATTTTGTAAAGAAAATGAAGCATTGTCCTAAAATGAAACCATTAACATTAAATCTATTAAATTTAGTTTCAAACGATTAAGAGAAAATCTAAACAAAAATTATGAATCTAAATTACCATGATCTGAAAGAATTGGGTAAAGATTTTTACTTGTAAGATCTATATAATAAGGTAAATCTTCACTATTGTAGTAAATGATATAGGATGTTGTACTCATTTCTTGATCTAATCAATGCGAAATTATTTGATCGTAAGAATATAGAATTTTTTAACTAATGCTATTAAATGATGCCAAGAACAAATTAAAGTCATATATAGTATGATTTTTTTTAATGCCTACTGACTCTAATGTCAAATAAAAAGGAAAATATTTTATATTGTGGATTTCTTCATGTTGATTCTTTTCATGAAAATTAACTCGCTCAAAAAAACTATAACAATGTAAATTTAAGGCAATTAACCCCAAACTCCACATTTATAGAACAGTATACAGTAGGTGTATAAAATACTTGCTTTGTACTCCAATATCTTATTGGGTAGAATGTCTTAAATTAAAGCATTTATAAACACCAGTTATGTAGCTCAATTTAAAATACCAATTTATAACAATCATTTTCATATATTGGAATTCATAATTTCTAAAGAACATTCTTTTATGCAATTTTAATAAAAGAGGACAAAATATTTTTATTTAGCTTGGAGAACACAAATTTAAAATGGTAATGGAAGTTATCTATTGGAATTCCCATAAATAAAAAAAATTATTTTTTTATTTTTTTTATGAGAATCAATATATGTGTAAAAACACAAAAGAAAATGATGAAGACAAAAATTATACAATTAAATGGAAAAATCCACAATCAACTAAAAAGAAAAAGAAAGTGGTAATATAAATAGAAAAAAAACATGATATGAATTAAGCAATCAATGAGAATAAATGAATCATTCGACAAAAGACGAAACAAAGAACAAATAAGAAGACTTGCTAACCACATATGATGACGAGGAGGAGAAGATTACTAACTTGAAAAAAAAGGTGAAACAAATAATGATAATGAGGAGAAGAATACTAACTTGAAAAGAAGGTGAAAACTAAAAAGAATCAATAGAATTTTTGATTTTTTTAAATTTTCATTTTATATTCTATTAAATGCAGATTTACGTTCATAAAATAACTTATTTCAAAATTGTTCATTAAATTTTATACAGCAATTTATTTCCTTTTAATTCATACTTGAACTTTTCAAAAATAATTTCTAACTAGATTCATTTGCTTTATTAACCGAATACATACTTAAAGCATGTGCAACGCACATGCATATTCCTAGTAATAATAATAAACGCAACTTCATCAAGAACAGAAGAAGAGCAGCCAGAGTTGAATTTACCTATTTACTTGGACCTTATTAAAAAAGATTTTTCTATTACCATTATTATAGCATAACGAGACTGTAGATTCTCCTAATTTTTATTTTTATAGAATTCTAAAGCAGTTTCAAAGATAAAAAAAAACTACGTGACCTTTGCCGAATGTCACTAAATCACTTTTGAAAACAATTTAAATCCTTCATATAAATTTTTTTTTAGTGGTTAATTATATTTAATATAAAATTACATCGTATTATAATAAAATTATATTGCATCATTAAACGATATGATGTAATTTTGTCTAAATTCAAATTGATACAATATATTTTTATATTAGATACAATTGAATACCACAAAAAATTGGACAAAGAATCTTAATTGTTTTGGAAAATGGGGAGCAGTAGCAATCTAAAGTATATTAATTACAGTAGAAACAATTCCACAGCCATTTTATAGGTGCAGTATCTTTACTCTTTGCAAGTAGGGGTACAGGATGGGATCGAGAACAGAGAGTTTGATCAGCAATCTGCTACAAAGTTTGAAGTGGATTTTCGGAGAAAGCATGGTCATCATGAACAACACGAAGGCAAAGCTGAAAGAAATGGGAGCAGATGAGATGATAAAAAATCTGCTAGAGAAGGTCAAAAATATCTGGTTGTACAAGGTTTCTTTATGGCGGATTCTACACTGGTTACATGTTAATGCACGCTTTGTTGTTACAGTACTGGTCTTTCTTGTGCTGTTTAGGTGCTGCATTCGTTGCTGTTGCGGCAAAAAGAAATCTAAGATGATGAAAGCTCCTGGAAGGAACTATAGGATGCCAAGGAATGCCTTTGAGAGCAATCCCAAGGGATATTTTCGTTCTCTCCATACTAAGCAAATTTAAGTATTCATCAGTTCTTATATAAAGTTTGTCCTTCAATAATTAAGTATCGCATGAAAATTTTGACTTTGGCATTTTCATGTTTGAAAACAGTTTATGCTTACAAATTGTTACTTTGTTCTTTATGTTCTCATGTAAGATTAGTATGTTACTTGTTTGTATGATGATCTCCATTTCTAGTACCTCATAATACTTCTACAAATTTGCAAGTTGCAAAGCTTGGCTTCCAACAATAATGTGCTGCTTGTTTTTCCCCATATCCACAATAAGTATATGATGCTACCATATCTAAGATGCTAATAATTGTAAAATTTTCTTCGGACATTCATAACAGTAATTTCCCAGTTAGTCCATCAATATTTCAAACATCAAAATCCGGGATAAGACAATAAACGTTTAATTGAACTTGACAACCAGATTCAACTATTTTGTCGCAAGAAGACACTAATAATTATCACTACAAACTACAACAAGCAAACAATCAGTTGGAACGTGGTCATCAACAAAGCTTTGAAGAGAGTTGGGTATAGCATAGTGGCCAGGAACCATGGAGAAGAAATACAATTAGTTTGGGCTGCAGCTGAGCAGAGAGAATCAATTCTGCCTATGGAACAAACTAATGTCATCAAAGTAGCCTGCAATAAAAAATTGATAAATTAATAAATTATACACTGAAGCATGCAGAGAGGATGGTAGAAAATAGTGGTCAGAGGTTCAAGTAAAGACATAATGCAGAAGCTGCAGAAGAAGGATACTCAAGATTACCTGTGTGCAACGACTTTAGAGAATGTTTTGGAATTAAGTTCATTGTTTCATTCATGCTCTTTCCAATTTGTAAACCTCCAATATAATGTGTTGTCTACTGAAGTAGCAAAATTTGCAGTCAAACTGCAGGAAAAAATAGTTTGGGAAGGAAACTTTCCAACGTGGATCACTAGGATCTCACAATGAATGTGAGGGGCAGTTGCCCCCTTTTGTTATATGGTTGTAAATATCATACAATTCAATGAATATATTCTATTACCTTTTGTCAAAAAAAAAAAAGGCAAAACACAGATGAATTGTTCTCTTGGTTAGTGCATAAGATGAAAATTAATGCTTATAAAGATGGAAATTAATGCTGAAAAGAACGGGAATTTGAATTGCCTACTTGGGAAATGTACCACAGTGGGAAAAGAGAAATAATTCAATGAGTTTTATGATGGCTTTTTTCCAAGAGAATATATGAAGTAGAAATGAAATGGAAGAGCAATAGTTCCAAATAAAGATAAGGGGATTTTTTTCATCCTGGTATGTGTTTTCAAAAGAGATTATGTTGGATCAAATGTTCGTTAAGAATGCAGAGTCACTAGCTGGTCTCAATGGCTTATTTGTCAGGACAAATGAGGTTTGAACTTAATTCACTTGTCAAGAAAAATTTTACCAACTGCAACACGCCATAAAGTACATTAATCATAATATGCGCAGTGATTTGCATACTTCCATACTATTGGCATACACAGTTGCTGATATGAGAATTAGGATTTTATTTGTATCAGCCATTTTCTTGTGTTTCTTGATGCACTCGATTGAGAACAAATGAGACTGCTGCTGTTTATATAACTCCTAACAGCAGCTCGAATCCTAGTGAGAATGATTTTAACTCCATGCTGCGGACAAACCATAACAATTTGAATGGGAGAGTGAACATAGTGTGGTGAAAGTGTGAACTTGCGGGGCTGCAGAATCATTGAAAGAGCAACCTGGCTTCAGTCATTGCAAAATTCAAGCCTACAAAAGTTCACGGTCCAAAGCCAAATGGCAGAAATGCTGCTGGATTATTGTTAGTAGCCTTATTTACACCTCCAGGAAAGCTTTCAGGCTATCATCTCCCCATATTTGAGGGTCATGGTGAAGTGCTAGAAGTGAAATCAACAGATCCATATGAGCTGGTAGCATTAGCCTCCCAAGCTTAACTTTCTTGTTAACTTTTCTTCTGATTGGAGGCACTGGGGTATATAGCCTTAAGGACTCTTCCAGGATCATGTTCATCTAAATGAGAAACAGAACATCTTAATCTTTTAAACAAAAAAAATATGTGCGTGTTAAATAACATATTTTCTTTTGCTTACAGTTTTCAGTCTTGGGATGACATCTGCATTTGGATTCTGTTGGCCGAGCAATTCAATCAATTCTTCCCTTGCTTTCTCTTGCCAATCTTTATGTATAGCTGGCAGAAGAATGCTCCATCCAAGCAAAGATGTTGTTGTTTCATGTCCAGCAAAATAGAATGTCTTGCACTCATCAACCATATCATCTACCGAAATCCACTTGCTCTTGCTGGTTCCATGATTAACCTCTGGAAGTTTTTCAAGAAAATCACCTTTTGAGCTTTTCTTTTCCCCACACTTCCGCTCTCTTTTCTTTATAATATGTATTATGCAATTTTTTATTACTTCCTCAAGTTTCTCTGATTCTATGTCATCACTACTTCTCAAAAATCGGCTGCAGAAACATGATCATATTTACCAAAAATGAGAAATCAGCTGTGCGTCATAGTTTTTATTGTTCTAGTCTCTTTTAAGCTGAAAGGTCAGATTGCATAATATTTGGAACCATATTTTGCGTATTAATTCTTACTGATTAAACAAAAGATGGAATGCGCTGCATGCTGTGATGAGTTATCTTACCTGATGCCAGGGTATCTAATTTTGTGGGAGTTTCTGGAGACTATCAAAGCCAGTTTCATCAACATTTCAAATATGTCTTTTCCTTCCTTGTAACTGCTCCCAAAGGCTGTCCTGGAAATAACTTCTGACGTTAATACCCTGAACTCATCAAACACCTCCACCTCGTTTCCTTCATTCTCCTTCCATCTTTCCAACATAATCTCTGTGCTTGCGATCATTGCTGGTAGCATATTCTGCATTTTCAGCCTCCATTGTTGTGATTAGTGGAAATTTCACATTGAAGTTGCATAAAGTCATCCTCATCAAACACAAAGAGACAAGTCACTTGCATGGAAAACTTGCTTGGCTAGTTTCCTAATATTAGCCCACTTTACACTTTTTGACTGCTGAAAGACCATCTCCTAATAGCTTTTTGGCATAGCCTTCAAGATCAATTTTGGGATAATCATCATTTTTATTGTTTAATATTTCTTTAACAAGCTCTGTTTCAGTCACAACTAGCTGAGGTTGAGGACCATACCAATTGAGGTAAGTTGCCCCTAATTGAAGAAAAGAAAAGAAAACATAATATCCAAAATGAGTGGAATAATTGAAACTCAGATATTAGGATGAAATAAGCAAAAAGAAAAATGTACAAAATCAAGTTATTCTCACTATGCATTACCATACAATTTCGCCCATGTATAAACATCAGGCAGAACTCTTGGAAATATGTCATGTGACATGTCCTCCATGGCCGTGCTTGTAGCATATCTTCTCATGTTTATGATCTCTTTGGTGTTGCCATGAAGGAACTTGTAAGAAGGACCTTTGATTCCTTGAGACCTCATAAAGTACTGTGTGTAAATTGGATTCAACCATATCTTTTTGAGGAACATAATGACAATTAACAATAAATAAGAAAGTAAAAAGCTAGCAAAAATGAATACTTATTTTCCAAACCTCTGCCATGATTTCAAGTCAACTTGTCTCATCAAATTATAGGACACATCCTTCTGTTTTATTAAGCCTTTCAGTAAGTTTGGGAATCGTTAGTTGGTATAAAAAGGACCACTAATAAAGATATATCCACAACAAAATGGCACTTCGCATGAAGAAATTAATGCCTATCATGTTTTTTTTTTCCAAGATTTAAAAGCTTCAGAGGACATATTACAGGATGGGGGTCCAAAAAACTTAGAAGGACTTTATGTTGGTTGGAAACAACTCCAATTATTGTTGAAAGTAATCTATTTATTTATAAAAGTTGGTGATAAGTTCCTTTAGTTACATGTCAGAACGACTGTTGTTCTCCAAAATGTGTTTCTGCACAAAATAATTCTTTGTCGGATGCGAAGCAGGATGTCATCACTCATCAGCTAGCATTACTTCAGTTTTAAATCAGTATCAATGTGTCATTGACCTAAAAATGATTCCCAAATGTTGTCTTTAGTAGCGATGCAGATACATCCGATAAAAGATTATTTTGGGACAGAACAAGCATACAGAGACTTGAGTCATCAGCTGTCCACAACTGGTAAACTCAAGCTCATATATAAATGAAGAAATCATAGCTGAAAATCTAGTAAATTAGGCCCTCAGACTAACATGAACCTCCCCCCCCCCCCCCCCCCCCCTTCTCTCTTTCTTTCCCTCAAAAAAAAAAAAACAAAAAACAAAAAAAATTAGACAATCCATTGGTCCTTCAATAGAGTATTCAAAATTATTGCATAATGCAAGTGTGGCTGCAACATTATTATTATCCCCAAATTCAATTTTAATGCAAAGTTGAAGAGCGCATGCATTGCATGCGGCATGTTTTTATATAGAATGATTGTTGATAAGTTATTTATTTCAAGATTAATAAGAAAATGATATGATTAAACCATTTAAAATATTTAAAAGATATTAAGGTGATTTCTATTTGTTCTAAATATTACATTAATTTTGTACAACTAAATAGAAAAACTTATATTTAAAGCTATAAGGAAACTAATTTGAAATAATAAAAAAAAGATGTTCTTCGTTTTTCAAGAAAAAAATAATATAAATTTATTATGAAAACAGTCAATAAAAAGTTATTTATTCTTACAAGATCATGACTCTATCTTTTTACATAAGAGATTGCCCATTTACTCTTAATATTTTCACCATTATACATAAATAAATTTTCATGTCAATATCTACTTTTAAAGTATTTAAATAACATCTTTACACACTCAAATAGTCAATTATAAACTATTTTCGATGGGAATTAGGAGTATTTTTTAACTATACAAAACTTAAGCATTAATTAATTTCATATTTGGTTGATAAATTATATTTAATTTGTCAATTTTTTATAGGTCCTTTCAATTCTCTTTTCATTTTTAATTGATTTTCTAATTATATCTTAAATCATTTTATCGCTTAATGCAGAAGTGTTTTCAGAATAGTTGAAATAGCTTCTGTTTCTCAATTTTTTATTATCACGTAGAAAAAAGATTGACTTCTAAATCTATTCAATTTGTAGTCTCATCTCAAAAATATACAGAGTAACAGGAATGTGTAGAAAAATAATTACGTAATGAATTGATCTTCCTCTTTGGAAAATATCATTTTGGTCGTACTAATACGATGCTCTTTGAAAATTGAAAATTTGGACAACTTTCAAACCTTCATTTTTATAGTCAAATTTTCAAGAGCAATGATGATAAAGAATCAGAAATGCTGGACAAAGGAACAAGAGATTCAATCTTTTAGATTATGAATAAAAGAGAAACACAAAAAATTACTGGTGGAGAACAAGACTTTGGTAAAGATTTTCTTGGATTGCTTTTGAAAGATCACCATGATGCTGACATAGAGAATACAGTTAGTGTAGATGAAATAGTAAATGAAAGCAAGGCCTTCTATATTGCTGGACATTCGTCCATTCTTCACCTATCAAACCACACTGATTGGCAGGAAAGAGCAAGGGATGAGATTCTTGAATTAATTGGTCAAGAACATCCAAATATTCTGTTTTGCGGTTGGTACATAAATATATGTTATATTCATAATTGTTTGTTTTTGGGCTTTCGAAAAAAAAAAAAAAAAAACAGGTGAGCATGATTATCAATGAGTCTCTAAGACTATACCCTCCTGCGGTTTTCATTGCAAGAGGAGTTGATCAGGAGACTCAAATAGGGAAATTCATCCTCCCAGGCAATATAGATATCCATATTCCAATTTTAGCGATTCATCATGACCGTAGAGTATGGGTTGAAGATTGTCATATCTTCAAATGAGAAAGATTTCAAGAAGGGATTGCTGGAGCTACCAATAACAATTTAGCAGCATTTTTACCATTTGGCTGAGGAGCTCGAGCTTGTGTTGGCTTGAGCTTTACATGCATCGAAGCTAAGACCACGCTTTCAATGATTTTGCAACGCTATGCATTCACTCTTTTCCTCAGATATAATCATTCCACTGTTCAGATCATGTCCCTTGCTTCACAAAGTGGGATTCAATTAATGCTTCGTGCCCTTGAATAATATTGCAACATTACAGATTTTTTTTCCTTCACATTTTCTTTTTGAACATTACTGAACTGCAACCTTGGGATATCACAACAACCGGCTGATGTCGTACAATGCAATTCATGATTGTTGATTGGCAAATTTTATAATATCAAATAACTATATGTTTTTTGTCTTAGGCACGTCAATGTAATTTGCCTGAATGTAATCACAATGTAATTGAAGAATTATGCGTGTACATGCGATTTTTCTTGCAAAAGCATCAGATTGGAGAGTGGCATATGCGCCATCTGATTCATTTTATGCATGTTCCAAAAATGTCAGACAAAAAAATGTCTTCTGAGCGGTGAATCCTCTGTTTTCTAATTTTAATAATTCCTATACATGGATTATTATCTATGGAACTTAACGTTGTTAGAGCTCCTACAAGATGAAACTCTGCACAAAAAACAAAAAAGAAAATTCACAGACGTTAACTGTCAGAGTTTTTCATGCTGTAGCATTGATAAAATCGTAAAATTATGCAAGCATGCACCATAAATTGTGTTAAATTAGCTTAGTACTGCTACCTTATGCTGCTGTTTTATTTGCCTTTGCCGACAAAGAAGCCAATCTCTATAATCTATGATCCATAATCTATTTTGTCCTAATATTCTAAAGGCGGCTGAGGCATTAGGATAAATTAAACTGAAGCAGAGTTTAGTTTGCAAGTTAACCTTTGAGTGCAGAAGGGTGTGGACTAATTGAGAGCCATGTCAATCTTATTCTTCTGTTTTCTATGCTTCTTCCTACTAGTTCTTGCTAAAATCTTCTACAAAATTTGTTGGGCTCCAATTTATATTCAGTGTCTAATGAGGTCCCAGGGAATCGAAGGTCCTCCTTACAAGTTTATATATGGGAACACAAAAGAAATCCTCAGTATGAAAATGAAATCCATGAGCAGCCCCATGGATCTTTCACATGACTTATTTCCCAGAATTCAGCCTCACATACATGCATGGATGAATTTATATGGTACTCATCAACTTTTTGCTTCTAATCGTTTCAAGATTCTTGATTTCTTAATCTAATCAATAGGATGGCCTGATACTTTAATTGAGCAGGCAAGAATTTCCTACTTTGGGTTGGTCATCAACCTCAGCTGATTGTCACTGAGCCTGAGTTGATTAGAGAAATTCTAGGCAATAAAGACGGTTCCTACCCAAAAATCAAAGTTGACAGCTTTGCTGAAAAGTTAGTAGGAGATGGGCTTGTAGTAACAGAAGGCGAGAAATGGTTGAAGCTGCGGAAGCTGGCCAACCATGCTTTCCATGCAGAGAGCTTAAAGGTAATATTAAACAACTGTTGAATTGTTGGGAGACAAAATTTCAATGGCAGGTAAATATTAGCTCAGTGTTTCATGAAGTATAGTTTATTTCAGGATATGGTACCAGCAATGGCGGAAAGTGTAGAAACTATGCTAGATAAGTGGAACTGTCATACAGGCAAGAAAATTGATGTATATGAAGAATTCAGGCATTTGTCCTCTGAGGTTATTTCCAGGACTGCTTTTGGAAGCAGTTACTTGGAAGGGAAGAATATATTTGAAATGTTGACACAGCTTGGTTTTTTTATTTTCAAAAATGATGGCAAAATTCGGTTCCTCAAGGATAGGTATGCAATTATTCTTTTAATGGAGTGCTGGTTCTTGTATCATTTTACACTGAGATATCTGCAAAAATATTGCAGGAAATATTTTAGGTCAGCTGATGACATTGAATCAGACAAAATTGAACAATCGCTTCGCAACTCAATCCTGTCGATAGTAAAAGGGAGAGAAGATGGAGTAAAGATGGGAAAAACAGACAGTTATGGGAGTGATTTTCTTGGATCACTTCTAAAAGTTCACCATGATTTGGACATAAAAAACAGGATTACAGTAGACAATATTGTCGATGAATGCAAGACATTTTACCTTGCTGGACATGAGACGATTAGCTCAGCCTTAACCTGGACTCTATTTCTCTTGGCAATCCATACAGATTGGCAAGAAAAAGCAAGAAAGGAGGTGCTTGAACTCTTTGGACAAGAAAAGCCAAAACCAGATTGCATTTCTAAATTAAGAAACGTAAGCAAATTATATAAACCACATCACTAATTTCACATTTTGCACCTAGTAATGAAATTAACTGATACCATGTACCAGTAACGGGGGAAAATTAATCTTAAATAGGAATTGAGGACAAAAAATGAGATTAAAAAATTTGTTAAGGGTGAAAGGAAGCTGCTAACTGCAAAGTCATATTGGTCCTAAAATAGCTCAAACTTGTTTTATCTTATTGTCTCGTCACTTTCTTGCAGATGACCATGATAATTAATGAAACTCTGAGGCTATACTCTCCAGTAACCAGCCTTGTAAGAAGAGTCCAAAGGGAAGTGAAACTGGGAAAGGTTACACTTCCGGCCAACATGGAGGTGCACATTCCAACCTATGCACTCCATTGTGATCAAGAAGTATGGGGATCAGATGCTCTTTCTTTCAAGCCTGAAAGATTTGCAGAAGGGGTGGCTAAAGCAACAAACTATAACACCATGGCATTTCTTCCCTTTGGTTATGGACCGAGGACTTGTGTGGGCTTGAATTTTGCCACTAATGAAGTCAAGATTGCCCTCTCAATGATTTTGCAGCGTTTTAAGTTCACTCTTTCTCCGAATTACGTGCATTCGCCTTTTCCTGTTCTTACTCTTCGCCCTCAAGAAGGACTTCAGGTTGTGTTTCATCCACTCTAATGTGGATCAGACTTGACCAACACTAGTTTTTGGGAGAAAATATATGGTAAATAATTGTACCCTTATGGTTATGAAGCCTTGTACTATTTGTCTTTTGGAGGTGCAAATACTTCTCCCACATCTTTGGATTCGTAAAGGGCATCTATTAGATGTGGATGAATACAAATGCTTAGGTAATAAGAATAGGCCGATCATGCAATACCTTTGATTATGTAAACACAGTGGCAACTATGATGCAGCCATTGACATATGCATATTTGAGAAGGGTTAAAACATAAATATTGTTTATATTTTTCCTCCTATAGGTTCATGAAAGCGCCTGTCCTCCCTTTACTTTCCTCTCAAATTTATGATCCGCAAATACGAAAAGATATAGAATGGACCATGTGCACTGTCATATAATACATTAAAACAATAATTTATTGCTATGTGATGAATGAAAATAGACTACACTTTGTAATATTTAGTGACAAATGATTGGTTCTAATGTATGTCAATGTATGAGACGTGACATATTAGATTTACCCAATACTTCTTGCCAATACTACCTTTCATTGTTCTAAGGACCTATTTAAGCATTGTGATCCTGTTTGATGAGACAAAACTACCATCTATAACCAGTGGGAAAATTCGCAAGATTGACCCTCATCCGAGCAATTTCGTGGAATCGTGAGTTGCAGGGTAATGCAGGATGATTCGCGTGATACACCTTCACTTGCCCACTTTTATCCTAAAAATGGAAGAACCTTGTGAAAGTAGTCCTTGTTTATTATCATTTGTCTATACATTTCTCAACTTACCATGATTCACAACTGTTTATTGACCGTTAAAACTCTATGCTCTGTCACAATTCTTCATAGATTCTTCTTGTCAAACATTCCTGAGAGATTAAAAGAAGATGAACAAATATATAGAAACAAATTTTCTCAGTTAAAAGCAATAAATTGTACAATCCATTCTGTCTCAGGGCATTCCTTTCTTATTTTGGTTTTCTTTTCAACATATTGAATATAGAAAATTTAAAGGAAAAGTCTATGGCTTACGGAATCCTATTAGCCTAGAAGAATAAAGTTACAAGAACAACCATGCTTTACAAAAATAATTTGGTATACCCTACACGAACAGACTAATCTAAGCTCCAGGCTTGTCTCATAAGAACCCAAAGCACAGGTTTCGATTATAACCATTTCCCAAAAGCAAGACAAAGTTTCAATAGGAATACACTAGAGTTAGACCACACTAAAGCTTGTCAACTCAGCAAAAATTTCTCCTTCATGCGAGATATAAGCTTAAATTTCTCTTCAGCCTCAACCTGCTGACGGACATCAGATCTTGAAGCTCGATCAGGGTGGAAGGTCAGCAATGCTCTTTTATAAGCTAAGCGCACCTGCAATAATCACTAACGTTGAGCAAGAAAAACAAGATATTCCAAAAAACCAGCTACACAAATTGGGCTGGCAGATAGATAAGCAAGATAAAATCAAACAATTAGCAATATTTCCCATAAAAAATTCGCAGCAGAAAAAGGAAAGATTTAAAAAAAAAAAAAAAGCCCCTTGGAAGCAACTCCTGAAATCTTTCAGGACACTTCCATGTTTTGGAGTTACCTTTCATGGTGTAACCACCATTCCTTTGCTTGTCACTTCACAAGACTAGCTATCCTAAACGCAAAAAGGAATCCATTGAAAATTCTTAGAATGGGCACGTAATCCGAGCTCTAAATGATTCATTTTGTATTCAAAAGCTAGAACTTGGGGGTTCTTATAGCTCTAATTCATTGAAATTCCATCCAATAAAACGGAAGAATTATAAATCTCCAAACTAATAGATAGAAATATCGCAAATAGAGCCATTGCTGATACCCATTAAAGGAGTTGTTCCCCACCCCGGATCCGAAGACATCCTTGGTAACAAAGTAAATAGAGCAACTAGGCCAAAGGACTGCCATTCTATCCAGCAACAATTACAAGCAACAAGACATGCACTTGTTTGTTTGCTAGGGACAGAGCAATATATCAGAAATTAGCGTTGTATTCATCACCCCTCACCTAACATCTAACAAAAACCTTGAACGCAATACTACAATCTTTTGAAATTACGGGTTTGATCAATACAAATAGCTAATCAAGAATGAATTACACTAATCCAGTAAGTTTCCAAGATTCTGATCAGTAAATTCACCATAAAGCAGAAAAAAAAAATTGAAGAAAATAAGAGAATGACATCCAGCATTTCAAAAGAACAACAAAAGCACAACTATACCAAGGAGCTCTTAAAAGTGCTCAAGCTGTACCAACACAACATCATATGTTTGTGACCAAAAGATATTACCACATTCACAATATACAATCTTTCCAAAACATCATGTGTTTGACCCAAAGGTCAGACGAATGTAGCCCAGAGAAAACTGAATTTATTTTAGTACAATAACAATCAAGGTCATTGTCAGGATATGTAGCACTGAAAAAACTGGGTGCAACTCACCTCGTTCGGTGATGGATGTTGCCCAACAACTCCAACAACAATTCCGAGGCCTTGCAACACTGAAGCCATATCGTGGCATGTTAGTTCTAGTTGATTAAGCTCCTTTCTGACTGCTGCACGGATGACCTCCTTCAAATTCATATTTTCTTCATCCTGAAAACAGAATTATCATCAATTTAAGAACAACATTTTCCTTGAAACAACGGCATAAAATTAGCATAGACATAAAATAAACAGATAGCCAAAGATGAGAAGGACATGGAAGATGATTAGTGAATTGTAACGATGGACCAAAGATATGTACATCAACATGTAAGAGAGGTTCTCCACACCTTCTTTTGAGTCTCTCTTACTTCGTCAACACGCTGTTTTAGTCTTCTCTCCATGTCTAGTAAACGCATTATTTCAGCTTTCTTTCTCTTCTGTAGACGCCGTAAGTTTTGTGCTTCTTCAGCCTGGAAAATAAAAATAAGAACATTCTATAAGAAAATCCAAATTAAAAATTCACTTGGAATTTAGTTTTAGTCAAATCAGCAAGTAGAACAGCCAAGTAATAACAGTTTATACATCCCCAATAACCAAAACTAGCATAATGCCATCTGCATCAAATTGTAAATATTGAAAAACTTCTGTTTGGCTCAACCCTCAATGTACACTCAATGGATTTCCCAAGGTACCTAAATGCTCAAAAAGACAGAACATGTCTTTATAAGATGAGTTATAAAGAAATATATTACAAACCTGAATTTGCAGTGCCCGTTGCCTGGAAGCCAATTCTTCCTCCATTGCTCTTTTGAATTCATCAGTCTCCTTAAGCTTCTCTCTTCCAATAAGGACGCAACCCTCTGAATTAGGCATGATGCCAGCATCTAGGCCATGCACCAAATCATCTCTTGCATCCTCCATTTGACTGTCTAGCACCAGCTTCATAGGTTCTTCACTGACACTCATTGAACAAGAATGTGAGTGTACAGGTTGCACTTTATTAGTATGGCTATTAGTATTTGATGGATCCTCAGGAATCAGTTCCGTGTTATGCGGATGGAGATCGTTTCCATTGTTGCTTTCCATGCCAAACACTGAACTATTGGAGAAGAAAGTTTCAGTAACATATTGGTCAGAGGTTGTAGGATCTAAAGTTGAAGCTTGTTCAGATACTAATTTCTCATTAGAAATTTCTACTCTATGTTTTGTCTCTTGCTGAAGATGAGACTTAGAAGTAGATAGAGTATCCTGAGGATTTGTTCCTCTGTCTCCAGAAATAGGTGTTCCATGATCAACCTCATCGTTGACTGAATGTTGACATTGTGACACAGATGGCTCTTTCTCAACAAAATTAGCTTTTCCAAGAGAAAAGTTCTTCGCACCACATGGCGCATCTCCAGATAGTCCAGGTTCTGCAAATGAAGCTTTCTCTTTATTCTGAAAAGCCTTTTCCACATGATTAACTTCCCTTGTGCCCCACTCATGGCGAGGAAATGAATCTGGTATATGAGGCCCCTGCTCTTCCTCCCTGTAGAAACTTGAACCACCCATTTCAAAATGTTGGCCACAATGGTGTTCCACATTGTCATATGAAGGCTCTTCAGTTAAATTACCTGTCCTACAAGGATTATCAACTTTATCATAAGGAAATCGAGTTTTCAACATTGACTGTAACAGGTAATCATCAACCACTCCATTCTCATAATTATAAGAATTACTGCTGAAATCAATATCCGATTTTGGAATTGGACCAGCAGGAGATTCTTTTTCCTCACTTTCTTTGTCCACAAAAGCAGTTTCTTCATGTTGACCACCCTCATTAGCTATGTTGACATTTTGGCGAGCTTCACTAGAGACCATTTCAGGATCTTCAACACCAGACTGACCCTTGCAATTATCCAATTTTCTTTTCAAAAAAGCCTTTTCCCACTGCTCCCGAAGCCTTCCAAAAGGACCTTCCATTAACTCACAATCAAGATAATCAGTGTCAGATGAACCACTTTCTGTGTCAGCACCCAGACCATATCGGTTTCTGGTAGAAACTTTGCCAGAATAGGTTCGTTTGCACTTAGACAATTTCACCGGACATACATTTTCTCGTACAAATTGGCAATCGTCGGCAAGTGAATTTGAAGAGCTAGCATAGTTTTCAGACACAGGGCAAGACCTCTTACTAGAAGAGGCACTGTTATTCATATTCTCATCAATTTCTATCCCATTGTAAACATTACTATTATCAGTATTTTCATCATCATCCAAGCAAATAACCGTTGCCCATGGACCCTTTTTATCATTTCTCAGCACACTTGTATGCCGAAACTTATTTTCTAAAGATTCAGGAACATCAACGATAACAACATTGTCCAAAGCATCACTATCAACATCGATCAGAATGACATTATCTATTTCTCTTCTATTCCTACACCTTCTTAATGCCTTCCTCCCAGAACATGGTAAAGGCTGAGAACAACCAACAGATGTCCCGCTCATTTCCAACTGCATATGTAAACAGCAACAAAGCAAATTAAATTCCTTCCAGAGAACCAAATGTGCAACTGAAGAACGCAAAGGAAATTCACCACTTGACAACCATATTACAACACAAACGCATGCATGCACCGCATACAAAAAAGAAACGCACACACAGGAAATACACCACTTGACAACCATGTGTCACATTAAGAAACACATATCCACAAATGCATGTGCACCTGCGCACAGACAGGAAATCAGGAAATGCACCACTTGTTAGCCGTATTACAACACATGCACCCTGCATGCACACAGACACACGGGGGAATGCACCACTTTACGGTCGTATAACAACACACACACCCGCACGCACACACACAAAAACCTCTATCAATTAAACACATACCACGCTCATTTGATTCTGGCGCAGCTTTCAGTCAAATCAATTTTAAACAGGAAAAAGAGCAAGGAAGGAGAAGGGGGGGGGGGGGGGGGGGAACCCACTCAATTATGTTAAGTATGTTCAAGAATGACCAAAACCTAAAAAAACCCACTCAATTATGTTAATTATGTTCAAGAATGAACAAATCCAAAACCCACTCAATTATGCTAATTATGTTCAAGAATGACCAAAACCTAAGGAATTCATAACACAGACGGCCACAACCGGAAAAGAGCACACATGTACATGCAGATTATCAATTAACCCTAATCACATATGCTTAAAAATTAACTCATCTCAAACAACAAATCCTCTAATCAGCTAGAAAATCAGAAATCAATCAATCCCACAATCACTAACCAAGAAGTACCCTTTTTGAAGTCAATCGTCAACAAAATCAAAGCTCAAACACAGAAAAATGAAAACCCCAATCAGAATCATCAAAAAAATACAAAAAAAAAGACTTGAAACTGAATCATAATTTCATAAAAATCAGTTCTTGGCAGAAAAATTCACCTGATTAGCAAAATTGAGCAAAACCCCCTTCACTCTTGAATGAACTTAGCATGGAGGGGGGGGTGCCAATGGCAAATTGGACTTTAATATTTGATAATTTTGGTCATTAAAAGGGGGAGAAAATGTGAAAAAGTTGACAAAATTGGGATCATGAGAAATTATTGAGTGGAGTGACGGAACATGATGGGCAATGGTGTTGCGATTCCAGCGAGGCAATGATCATACGAATCTACTGGATAAATTCCCAGAAGAATCCACGAGCGAAACGGGTCGGTAATATTGTGAGTAGAGCCTGTGGGCTTTGGGTTGTTAGAGAAAAATGGCAAAGGCCTTTGAGTTGAGCCCCATGATTTGGGCTTTGTAAGCCTGAAGGCCTAAATTGGCCAAAACCTAGATGGGCCTAAGCCCAGAGTATTAAGATCAGACTCAGCTTGCGTGTTATGTGTATAAATGGGCTTATAGTCAAATAATGCATTTCGCCAGGAAAGTGATGCAGTGTTCAATTCTTTTTTTTTTTTTTTTAACAACAGTTTTCAATTCTATGCCCTAAGATAGTGTGGTATAAAAGCATTTACTAATAACACCTAAGTGACTGAAAAAATCTATATTTTCAAACTTGAATCGGGTAACGACTCGACTGAGCTCAGGGGTCAGAGGTCAATGGGTTCGACCGGGGGTCGACTCGAAGTCGAACCGGATGACGTCATAAATACATCATATATATATATATACACACACACACACACACACACGTCATATATATATACATATATATATATTTATATACATATATATTATTTTTTTAAATTTAATTATTAATCAAAAGTAAGAAATGTCAACTAGTTCAAAAAATCATAACCATCTAAAAAAATTAAAAAATCAAATTTTATTCTATTTCCATTAAGTAAAAAAATAAGATGATCGTCCACATAACTTTTACTACCAATGTAACAAAATTTTCACAAAATATTTGTTTGGTGATAATTTTTAAGTATCTAAACCTCAACTATCATTTTGGGAGCTTACAAATTAGGAAGACTTGTTTTTTTAATTTTCTAGTCTATAGTTTTTTTAAGACAAATGCCAAGATGATTGCATTAAGATTGCTCAAACTTTACAGCCATTCACTGTAGTTTTGGACAGTCATTGTACAAATAGAAAAGGGAATGATTATTTAACACAAAAGAAAAGGGAATGATTATTTTTTGAAGGAGATGGGACCCATTCATGTTTGAGAAATTTTTGCCGTCCAAGTCTCTTAGTTATTTGAATTGGAATTGGGACCCACCCAACACCATTGACTTTGTGGCTTGCTTTGATTGAGGGAACACGGATATCAATGGAGCAGCCAGCTGGAAAGCCGGTTCTTCTGCTCCGGTTCTAGATTTCCGGTCAAATTCGGTTTTGACCGGTTAAATCCGGTTTTTGACCGGATTTGACCTGTTTTTTAATTTCTGAATTTTTAACTTGATTCGGATCGAACACTTGACCGGTTCCTGATCTGACCGGTTCGACCAATCAATCCGGTCCGAATTTAAAAACATAGGAAAAAATAAGAGTTCAAATAAACTTAACTTATAACCATATATTACCGAGACTCTTGAATTTTCCTTTATCTAATAATATGGTACATTTTTTAATTAAGTGGTCCAATTTGCAGAAAAAATAATACATTTTTTCCAATGAAGAAGTTAAATTTTCTAGTAAAGTAGTACATTTTTTTAATGAAGTGATATAATTTTTTAATAAATTGCTAAATTTTGGTAATGAAATGGCACACTTGTGTTAATGAATTAGTACATTTTGCTATTAAAGTAAAATTTTTCTTGAGGAAGTCATTGATTTTTATAAAAGAACACTTCTTTTCCCTAAAAGAAGGAAAAAAAAAAAAAAAGGAGAGACATTGTTCTAAGATTTTGGTATATTTTTCTACAAAAGTGGTGCACAATTGTAATAAATTGTCACAATTTTTAATGAAGTGGTAACTTTTCTTAATAATGAAGTAGTACATTCTTGTAAATAAAGTTGTGACTGTTGTCCATTGAAGTGGTGAATGTTGGTAATAAAGAGGTAAGTTTTTCCGTTGAATAGGTAACTTTTGCTAACGAAATGGTACATTTTGCTAATACAGTGGAAAGTTTCTTGTTTTGTTGCCCAGGTCCCTTAATATTTGACACAGGATCCAAATTCCAATTGCTTGGGCATTTCAGTTTTCGTTTATCATCAAGCATTGATATAGGTATTCAATATGTTCACTTTGAATAGCATTATTGCTAGTAGTGTGGAAATATTTGTAGTAAAACAACATTACCAGGGGCACAGGCACCAATATAGGAAATTGTTATCAGACTATTTCACATGAGCTCTTTTAGAAATATTAATTGTTATCTGTGCCTGATCAATTGAAGCTGATCAATCCAATTTTATTCCTGAAATGATGTTGGCAAAGAGGAAATGATGTTCAACTCGGAAAATATTCAAGGCCAAATAGATGAAGATAAAGAAGAAACTATGACCTTATTAACAATGAAAACAAGTTTACTTAATATACACTACTAATAACACTTCAATACAAAAAAGAAAGAAGTCAAGAAAATGAACGAGATTTTGCAACATTTTCCCCCTGAACATATCCAGGTTCCAGCAAACAAGGTAACACCAGGGGAGAGAGAAGAGGGATGGGATCTTTACTATGATAACAGGAGGTAAATGAAGTTGCTGATGAAGATGCTGAAAATGCTGAAGAATTTGTACTGTATGCAGTAGATTTTACTGCACCATTGCATTGCATAGAGCTAGCATTAGCAGGCTTGAGCTGAAGAGGACGTGGTGCACGCCTTTGCAGCCGACTCAAAGGCCTTCTGATCTTCACATACTCATCTTCTTTAGGAGCCAGAATTTGGAATCCAGGGAACTCATTATCATCAGAGCCCTCCATTTCTGGTTTTGCTTCTTTTGCTAGTCCTCTAGTATCTTATATCCCACAGCTAAGCAAATAATCTGATAGCATCCTGGGACTTAGCCTTTTCTGTTAACTTAGGATATAGAAGCATCTATAGATTTCTTTAATTATTGTATTGATCTTAATTAGCTCCCCATGCAATGAGTATCCAATGACACAAATTAATCAGATAAGAACATGGTTCTCCAGCCTGTATGGCCCCATGAGGTTCTGCAGAAGCATGGCAACTTGCAAGCTGCAAAATGATCCTTATGTTTGCTATTTTTTTTCTCTAAAATTGAACCTGCATTATTTATTTGTTTTTAAAATGCTCTTAATCTGCCATTCATGTGGGGGGAGACTGATGACTGTTTTCTTGCTATTAAAGATTTGCATTGCATACCTTTCATGTCATGTGAGCAAAGGAATCAGTGTTTACTGTATGCTGAATAAATCTGTTGTTATCTATGTTTAATTAAAGCGACAGAAAATCAGAACTTGCACATGATCAAAAGTCAATTACAATTTCTGTGCAATCTTTTTCTCAAATACCATATCTTTTCCCCATCCAAAGTGATTCCTTACCATCGGAGCTAATGGTCAATGAAGGAAAGAATTTAAATTGCCAGGATAAAGCCCCTATGACCGTTTGTCCCTATGCAAAGTGAAATACCCTAACACGGTTAAAGCTCATGGCATCTTCTAAAATTTTCTATATTTGAAAGTCATTGTGATGTAATGGCTATGATTTAGCTTGTTCCATCTGAGTTTGAGCCTTTGAGGAAACTACAATTGTTGAGTAGAATCTCCACTTTAATATGTTAGGATTTTGACCATTGACTGGTCCAAACAAATAATTATGGTCTGTGATTCATCAACTGTTTGTTAGCTATTAAATAATTGTGCTCTCGTTTCTTGCGAAATGCATTTCCATCAATACCAAAAAATGGATCTTTAGTACGCTAATACATACTTCGATTTCTCAAAGGATTGCATTACAAAAATTTCTTGCGTAATTGTTCACAAAATCAATACTCAAGATTTACACATCACATATTATTTACTGATGATAATTTTTCCCCTCAAACTTACCCTTCTGGTTACCTATATATGCTGAGTCGGAGCAGAGAAATTAACTTCCTGATCTGCAGTAGTCATATTTACAGCATATTCTTCAACTATTTTCACAGGTACCTGATCGCGAATATGGTTTCCCACTGTCATTTATCTACCTGCCATTTAGTCTGAGGTGGCATCAAATGTACAACTAGCCAAGTGGCAGCAGCCCACATCATCATCATTCTTCAGCACGAACCAGTAATTATAACACCAATCATATATGCTTTGAATAGGATACAAATTTTTAGACACAAGAAATTCAATTAGATACTGATAGTGAGTGGAGGGCCTTCAAATAATACTAAAAGAGGACCCTTTTAGCAAAGCAATTACTCCTTTCTGCAATTTTTTGTTAGAACTTTGAATAGCAGGCAAATCCCTTCTCTCTCTTTCCCAATCTTTTCCTTTTCTCTTCTCCAAAACTGCACATCACTTTACTGTTGGTCAAAGGAAATGGATTGGATTGCTCTTCTTGTTGTGGTGCAGTCCCTTTTTCCCGTACCACAGACCGGACCATCTCAATAAGGAATCAATAAGGAAAGGACTAGTACTGGACATAAAAATGAAAATCTTGATACCAAGTATAGAGCTCAGCAGATGACCTTCATGATGTGAACTTGAAATTACCATGTTTAATTTGTGCTGGCTTTTTCACCTCTTTAGAAGTGCTTTCAGATTTTCTTAATGGATTAATTCATGGTATGGAAAATGTATACATGCACTGCTATCTTTCTTCAATTTGCTCCACAACATGAAACCAGGGCACTGCATGCAAAAGGGTGATTTATAATACTTGATGTAACCAAAAAGAACATGGTAAATGTCCCTAAAGGGTTCTTTTAAACAAATCCTACGTTTTGTATTAAACCCTTGTCCTGCCTCCCTAATACCATATAATTCGGGGAAAGAATTTTCAAGGTATGAAGCATAAAACAAGGATATGGTCAATTGGAGAAACCTCAAGTAAATCTCTTAGATTTTAGTATTCCCACAAATCAAAAGCTATTCATTCCAGGCACGGCACCATAAAGAAATTCAAGTAATCAACTCACTTGTACTAGTAAAATATTAATATGAAGTTCACACCGGCCGAAACAATTCTTATCATCTGTCTCTATTTGAGAGTTCTACAATCTCAAAATAAAGGTCATAGAAAGTCAATGGTAAGATCATTATGCGAAATTACGGAAGCTGCCGAACCACGGCTGAAATTAACAGGGTGGTGGCATGTCAAAGTTGTCTAGACATCCAACTGCAACTGAGAGAAGGTGCAAGTTTTTTAAAGCATGCTTTCAATAGTACCTGAGGTCTGTATTTGACCCTTTCTAATGATATCTCATTTAATTTTAGAATTTTGAAGAACAGTCATGGCTAACAAGATTCTATCTTGCTTCGTCACACTGTTAGACCAAGGAAAGCTCAAAGCATTAAGCAGGAAATATGACCAGACACTCAAGATACTTTTTACTAAACGAGGCCACAAAATTTAGAAGCTAAAAAATTGCTCTGTACATAGGTTTCATTCTTGACACTGTCTCTGATGTCCAATACACGATTAAATTCCATCTTCACTTGCTGCAATCCAACATGTGATTGGATGCATGAAATCAGACAAAGGTGAGTGAACCAAGTGGAAGCATTTACAGGTACTAGACTAATTTCAATCCGTTAACTTTCTTTTTCGACTTCAAGACCAAGTTATATGTTGCACTTGGTTAAAAAACCTAAAGGGACGAATATACATCAGCTAATTGATACGTTCAGGAGTACAATCTAACCAATCCGAAATTGACAAAGGATCTGGACTTGAAGAGACCACCAAAGAGGAACCTTGTGAGAGATTCTTGTGGAGTTTGATTTAACTCTTCTGGGCAGCCTTTTACTCGGAGTATTGTTTGTCCTATTGTCTGCCGAATGGAGTCTATGATCTTAGCATCAACGGGATACCCAGAAGCATCACGAACATAGAATGTATTAATAGCTTTGCCTGCGCTAGTTGTCACTTCTGCTCTGGTGACAGTAAGGCTATTTTCGCGGAAGATTCGGGTGACATCAGACAAAAGCCCAACCCTGTCTGTAGTGCACAATTCCAGTTTCAATCCCTAAATAGAGAGCCAACCAATAAGCAGTCAAAGTCATGTACAAAGCCTGCCTTAAGACCAGACAGAAAACAAGACGAGAAATTGTAATAGGATTCTTTCCACATTGGTCATGAATTATTTATGCACAAAAGACTATTAAATATCAAAAGTCCACAGCAAGAGGGCAAGTAGATTTAAACAATTATATTAATCATCTCCAAATGATGCAAACATATGTCATAAAACACAATCAAACAAAAGAAAAAAGAAATAATTAGGACGACCACATAAACAGAGATTAGTGTACTCTGAAATTCTACTTATAGAACTGTCTAAACTGCACTCATTTCACTGTTTTTAATCTTGAAACCATCAAAAAGCTGCATCAGTTAGATTGTCTTTGGTTCAGAGTCATAAGTTACCCAAGTATGGATAAAGAAATAGGAGAGATATGAAGAAGTTGAAATAAATTACTTCATCAAACACTATCAATTTATCTTAAATTACAGCTATTCTTGCTTTTGTATTTTCCCTTATTAATTGTACTTACTGTAATCTTAATTGCAGCTGTTCTTGTTTTATTTATTTATTTATTTTGTTCCCTTGTTAGTTATACTACTATTAACATCAGGTCTAATACTACAAGATTCACCAATCAAATTCACAAATATAAAATAAAAAGCTCACAAATATGGACTATTATGAAGATCCTCACATGCAAAATGCATGAAAACAAGCACAGCAAGAGAGATGAACTCAAATGCAGCATGTAACTTATCTCAAATTATGAACAGTTCATAAACAAATATCAATATAATTACGGTATTTTCACCTCAGATACTCTTCTTTCAATGGCTGCTTCAAGACACTGGATCACGCGTTGCCTCTCTGCATCTGATTTCACTGGTGATCCATCAACGTGTCTTATGCAGTATTCCTTCAAATGCAAAAGTGAACTTTAATTAACGCAAATAACAAAGAGAAAGAATGATGGACAAATTTAACTGCCAGAATCCAAATCATATCTGCTATTTAAGCACCAGAAATTCACATACATGATGAGCTTCTGGCCCCTCAGCATCAACATTTCCATGAAAAACCACATACTGCATGTCAGTCAACGTGCAGATTATATCAAAGAGAAGTTTTGGCCTGTCCTTGCACCGGACTGTGACTACCGAGTAGTCTTTATCGTACCAATTGACAACAGTGACATTCGGCCTTTCTTTTTCATCTAAGGCTTCATCACCGATGCGCTCATAATCTCTGTCAGCAAACATGATCTGGTGAAGCCTTCTCTCAGTATGAGTAACCCCATGAGAAACAACAGTCTTTGCCTCCCTGGATTTGTTACTGCCCTTGAGTACATTACACAAGAGCTGCTTGATCATAGCCAGCCTCTCAGGGTCGATAATTGCAGATCCAGTTTCTTCATCAGTTACTTGCATTACAGCTGCAGCTCGGGTGTTGTGAGTCCAAACTTCAGCATTCACCACATTGCATTTTTGGTGGGTAAGGACAGCACTCACTTCAGAAAGTAGACCCGGTCTGTCACTTCCAATTAACTCAATTGAAGTGTGGTCCATTGCTGGTACGACCCCAACAGATCTTCTCATAGACGACGCAAAGCAAGAATCTGGACCAAGTGACTGAAAATGAACCAACGGAATGAGTTGGATTTGCCCATAAATGCAGAGAAAGAAGTTATCAATATTGCCATATTCAATACAACTCACCTTCTGAATGTAATCTAGCACCCCCTCATCAGTTATCTTGTTCCCATCTTGATCAGTAACATTGAAGACTGCAAAAAGAATCATTTATATAACTTTTACTCCAACAACTAGTTGTAAATTATCTTCACGATAATGGGACAATGCCAATCTTTTTTTAACAAAAATGAAAGAAAGGAAATTGCTTTTACCATCCATAAACCATCCTCCATCAGAGCATATATAAGCCTTAGTAATGATAAGGTTAAGGTCAGTTAAAACTTGCACAACTTCCAGAAGGATTCCATATTTATTAGCACTGTCCACCTGCATCAAATAATAGAGATTAAGTTTAGGAAAACAAATCAAACTCAGAATAACCCATAATTTCAGAGTACAGCAGAAATAGATCAGAGCACAGACATACCTGTATCACAGTTGCATTTTTGCAGGTATCATTATCAATGACAACTCTGCCATCAACACAAGAAAAAAGAAATGGAGTCAATTCAAGAATTTAAAGCCTTAAGGTCGAAGTAAAACAAGATAAGACTACTTATACTTGAAAAAGCAAATAGATACCTTGGTGGATTCATTCTTCTGATAAGTTTTTCATATTCATCGTCCATGGTCTGTGAATAGCTCACTGAGGCTTCTAAGAAAATACCAAACAAGCTTTAGATAGGGCCAAAGTCAAAACAACTTAAAGATGAACAGAATCACCACTTCACCAATCACAAAGAAGACACCAGGACCAAGAGTGTGAAGCAAGGAATTAGGACAAGAAAAGCTGACCAATCATGAAGATATGAATGGAGGATTAAGAATAAACCAGATATCAACAAGGCCAATTAAGAAGCCTTAAGCCACCCTCAAAAAAGGTGCTTGTGCTTCTTGTCTGTGTGGGGGTGGGGATGGTGGGGCTCTGTGTTTCTTTGGGAACCTATTACCAACCAAACCAAATGGAAACACACACTTGAGTGTATCCAGCACACACAACACACAAACACCTATTCTCCATGTGAAAACAAGCAAAGGCAGTACCATTTGCAATAAGAAGTTGGACTTACCAAACAACTAATAAAGATTACAATTTGTGTCCACAAACACACAACTAACACCACCCACCAAAATCCCATGATACCGCAGAAACTACCACCCCCGCCACCGCCACCGCCACCGCCACATCCCTCCCAAAAAAGATTAACAAATATACCAAAACTTCACTCATAAACCCAATTAAAATGGAACAGCCCACAAAATTTCTTGAACCAAAAAGCACAAATTGAGGGACTGAAAAGCCAGAAGGCACAAAAAAAATGGCACATACCCATTACAATTCCTGATCCGCTTCAGATGGTATCTTGGTATTTTCTCAACTGGGTATCCCCAAAGACAGTAATTTGCTAACAAAAGACCCTCCAAAACTCTTTAAGGTGAGAAATTCTTGACCACCCCAAAACCTGACTTATATACTAAAATATCTTACCATAAACTATTCCAATTGCCTAATAACCAAAAATCCACCTAGAAAATCACTGCGTGAATCTACAGAACTTTTGGACCAACTTTCCAAAGATGCACCACACCAATAAAAACACACACACACACTCGCACTCTAAAAAAAACAGCCTCTTTTCTATCTCCATTTTTTTACATACTTTCCAATACTATGCTTTCATTCTTTGTATGTAGATCTATATATATATAAGTAGGCAAATATAGAAATAGTCGGTGTGTTAAATTTGCATAGAATACTGTGCGTTTTAACAAATTGCCCTTGGGTTTCTATTTTCAGTTTCAAAAAATTTCAGGGGACAGCAGCAGCACTACTTAAAAGAATGGCCTTCCCTGGTATATTTTAGCCAAGGCCCTGGGCAGTTGAGGTGTTATAGCGCGTGGGATCTGCTAAAGTGCGCTCATTTGTAGTATTTCTTTTCTTTTTTCTCTTTTCTTTTTTTTGGGATTTTTGAATGGGATTTACTGTCCACGTGTTAAAGTAGGAAGAAGTAAAAAACTCCAAGGTTTGTGGAGAGGGACAGGAATTTTAGGTGCGGTAATTTATTCTAACGGCTTTAGTTACGGTGATGATTTTATGGTACATTTATTTCAAGAAATGTTTTATGATACAAAATAAAATAAAAGGTGATTCTACCTGTATACTGTAGTTTAAAAGTTTCTGCCATTACGTTAAAGGGACTCAAAAATTTAAATTCAAGTATATTTAATTTAATTTACGATATCATATTGCAACGTGACTGAAGAATTTTTTGTTATATAACAAGATGTTTTAGACAAAAAAAAATTTGAGATAACGAGTGTGAATGCGAAAAAATGTTGATTGAATAGTTTATTAAATCAATAAAAAGTTGATTTAATGAGTGAATTGAACATCTAAGTAATAAAAGGTAACCGTAACATATTTAATTTAAATATTATAGTAAAAAGAAAGTTGATTTTATAGGTTAATTGAACATGAACATATAACAAAGAAAGCAAGTTGACATATTTTGGGCTGAGATTTTGAATAAGAAAATTGTAATTGTACTAGTGGAACCCAATTATGGTATAATATAAACCAGAAGGCAACCTTATTAAAACAATTATGTATGATTTGCTTACCAAGAATAAAATTATGTAATTATTTTACTTGATTTATTGCCACAGCTAGACCTCTATGATTTAGTAAAGTTTTTCGTTCCATAAATATTTTTAAATGATGAATAAACATCGATATATGAGTGATATTTTCTCACTCAATTTCTTCTTTTTCTTTCCTTATTTATAATAGGCATTTTTATTTTGGCATATATAAATAATAAAGGGTTATCAAAGAACCTTACACGAAATGATGGAAACTTAATAGGTTGATTAAGGTTGAAATTCTTTTTTTTTTCTTTTTCATTTTATAAATGCAGGTCAAAACATGAAAAAACACAAACCAATTGTGCCCCTTTATTTTTCTTTGTGATGCATTGATACCCCTTTTCAACGTTCAAACCCTCTTTTCCTCTCATATATTGTTGTCACCCATTTTCACTATGAACATTTGCCTGTGTCCATTATTGCCTTTGTGCCTAACAAAGGAGTATTGTCTATGTTTTGAAATTCAGACCGAACTGGTCGGTCGGATCAATCAGACCGAAAACTGGTCAAGCGTTCGCTTTGAGTGACTCGTAAAACTTGAATTTAAAAAAAAAAAAAGTCAAACTTAGTCAAAAATCGGGTTTGACAGGATTTGTCCGGTAAAAAACCTATTTTGACTCGGAAAACCGGATTTTTTTTATATTTTTGGCTAGCTATGATTTTTTTTTTGGACTTATTGACTTTTTTAACTCTTGACTAACAACTAAAATTGTAAAAAAGACAAAATTAATAGATATATATAATATATATACATATATTTACATATATATATATATAAATATGACGTACTTATGACGTCTCCGATTCGACCTCGAGTTGACCCCCGATCGAACCCTTAACCCCTAACTCCTGACATCGGTCAAGTCAATGCCCGTCTGAGTCTGAAAACATAGAATATTGTAACGCTTAGTTTGGGAGTTTAGGTGGGGGAAAAAAAAAAAAAAGAAGAAGAAGAGAAAAGAAAGGGTGAGAAGAGAAAGGAAAGTTTTCTTCCCAACTCATCCCAAGTTTGGGAATAAAAGTTTTTAGCTTTGGGAAAGAAAAATTTTCCTTCCAATTCTTTTCTTTTCCCTCAACTAATTTTCTCCCAAACAATAAAAAGTGAAAATCAACCCTACTTTCCTTTCTTTTCTGTCCATTTCTTGCCTCCCAAACGCAGTGTAATACTCAAAATGATGATTGAGTTGAGAGTTGGTTGAGTTAATTTCATGTAAGTCCTCATATATTTCTCATGTAAATGCAACACTAAACATATTCTGATTTGTAAATTTTTGTGAAAATCTTTGTGCCAATTTTATGGTTTTAATTCTTTAGTCACCACTCATCGAGCATCGGTTTAAGGCATTTTCTAAAGAGTAGGTGATTTTTGTTTGTGGAATTTAACATAAATATTAATTAGTCTATTCTCCTGTCTGAATTAGTCAGCAACTTTCAGCAGCACGTGACCCACCAGTAATTTATACTTGTATCGTACGTGGTGACCTTGGAATGTAAGGAATGACAATCGAAATATCAATCAGATGATAATGAGATTTTATAGTCCAATAACTTTTCTTTTCCATGGTCTATTCCAATTTATATGCAAGATATCCGTCAAACTAGAGGAAGTCCTAATCTGCAATATGCAATTCTAGACCAAAAAAAAATCATCAAGATTTATATATACTCACAAATAAGAAGTCCAAGAACATCATGGCAAACAAAATTTTTTTAGTTGGGGTGAGTTTTCAATTTCCAAGAATTCACCATAAATTTCAACTTGACATGCCCTTCTCTCAACTCCAACCCCAACTCATCGAATTAATGACCAGCCGCCACAACCCAACCCTAGGATAAATT
The DNA here is from genome assembly GCA_024721245.1 of Mitragyna speciosa. NCBI lineage: Eukaryota > Viridiplantae > Streptophyta > Magnoliopsida > Gentianales > Rubiaceae > Mitragyna > Mitragyna speciosa. The sequence continues at coordinate 3,586,688 of CM045570.1, forward strand.
TAATGTTCCTCTCCATTTATGGAAATCGTAGTTAATTACTAATTATAATTCTTTTTTTTTTTTGGTGGATTTTAGAGCCCCCACATGAATATTGACATGGTTAGGCAGGAAAACTTGCTCCTCGTCCCCCACCTCTGGTCAAGATTGGGTGCGCTCGCACATACGCATGTCTTCCGGTGCATGTTGCGCTCATGTCTCTAGCACATGCTCCTTCTGGCTTCTGCCACCTCCATATTTTCTGCTACTTACTAGTTTTAGATATAGTAAAATCAGTATAAAAATACACACAATACACTCACCAACTTGGTCACTCCACCTCAGCTCCTATCTGAATCTGAAAGCCTAAAGTCTAAATATTATTTGCCTCATTTTGTTGGGATTTTATATTGTGATGGATAGGAGTTACATACGTGTGTGTGTGTGTGTGTGTGTGATTTCTTGAATTAAATATTTTAGGGTCGGCAAGAAACAAAGGAGGTTTTATGGTTGGTTGCATGAGAGTAAAGTTTTCTACTCAAAGCTAGTTAGATCCATTTTTGCGCTTGGACATACTTGATAATGTATACGTGGTTCCTTGCCTCTTTTGCTTTTTGCTTCTTGATTTGGAATTTGATTATGGACATTAACTAACATGTTCTGAACATTCATTTAAGAAACTGTCCAATTTAATTAGTTAGCTAAGATGCAACAATCATAACTAAGAAAATATCTTATTTCTGTTGGTTCATTTATTTTCTTAATGAGTGGCATCTCCATTTCTAGCTAGGTAACTATTACATGTGTACCTGTTGGAATTTATCCAAGATGGTTAAAAACTAGTGATGATAGCTAGGATAACAAGGAAAAAGCCATATCTAGTCATGGATGTGGTTGGACTAGTGTTGTCATTGTTCTTCTTTCGTTCATTTGTTGTTTTTGGAGTTGAGAAAAATGTAACTTTAATTTCTTTCCTGATTTGGAAACAGGTGAAGCTCCTTTTGCTTAGAGCCCCCAACCTCGTAAAAAACAATTGGTTGAGATTCATTAGGGCTATAATAGGCTGTGTGGTCAATGTTCGGAAGAGGGTCCGATTAGGTCAATTGATTTTCTTACCTATTCACCTTGGACAAATAGTCCAAGGGGTAGAGCCATTTATAGCTCAGCAAAGTTGAAGGGCCTTCTTTTGGTTTCTTTTCTCCATCGAATCAGGTTCATTACAGAGCAAAATTTGAGTTCTTTCTTAGGTGTCGTTTGGTAAAATTGAAGTCTGAAATCTGAAATCTGAAATTTAAGTATTGAAAATATTAAGTTCCTGAATTGATAAAGTTATGCCTGTTTGATAATTAACTGAATTTATACACTGAATCCAAATATCTTACCTTATTAATATAATTATTTTATCTTAAAAAGTTGAAATAATTTATTGATAATATACACGACAAAAGAAGATATTATTTGTTTGTGAGAGATAAATGATAAATGCATTTGTGTGTGAGAGAAAGTATGTGTGTATATGTGTAAAAGTGTAAAAATGTATATGTATGAAAATGTGTGAAAATATGTGAGAGAGAATATATGTGGAAGTAAAAAAATAATATAATTATGTGCTCGCACACACAAACACATATATGAAAGTGTATGTGTGAGAAAATATGTAAATCTGTGTGAAAAAAACTGCGTGTAGAGGAAAGTGTGCATACACTGTGCGTGCATGCGTGGTGTATATTTGTGTGTGTGAGAGAGGGCACGAATGTGTGTATTTGTGTGAAAGTGTGTGTATGCATGTGTGAGAGAGAGATTATGTGTGTGAGAAAGAGTGCGTATATGTGATAAAAATAAAGCTTATGTTATTGGATGTGTGAGGAAAAAAATATGTGTGTGGTGATTGTGTGTGTGCAAAAAAATGTGTGTGAAACAATATGTTTGTATATGTGCGTGCATCAGTGAGTGTGTGAGAGTGTGTGTGTGTGAAGGAGAGAGAGAATACGACACGTATCTAAAATTCAGCAAATTAAGTGAAATATTTTCACTTAAAATTTTGTGTACAAATTAAATAAGTGCCTAATGTATTGAGTGATAAAAGAAATTTTGTTATCAAACATTTTGAATTCAAAAAACTCTTAATACATTAATTTTCAGCATTAAGTGGTATTATCAAACACCCCTTAGTGAAACTTTAGGATAGTACGCAATTTATTTGTGTTTGATTCTACTTCTGACTTTTGTCCATAAAATTTGGCTTAGATACGCTTCATTAAGCTCATGTAATAAAGTTCGAATTCCATTTCATCTCTATATCTTACATGCACATGGGAAAATTCTTTAGAGCACTTGCAGCTCATCTTTTGCCGAAAGACCCCGCAAAACAACTATATGTATATATGTACCCTCTTTTTCTTTCACAGTTTTAGCCATACACTTTTAAGATGCCAACTCAAATTTTTGAAAACATATTTGTTGCATAATTTGACATGCTGCAACAATGCACCGAAAACTAGCTACATAATTTTGAATCCAAAATTCAAAGGAAGTGGATGTAAAATTGCTGTTTTCCACTTAAAGCCAAGAAATGTAGCCCATGAATTTTGGAGTAAAAAGGTTGTGGTCATCGTTTGCAACCATAAAAAACAAACAGAGGTGGTTTATCTATACGAAGGGCACTTTGAAGTAGTTGCCTTCTCAAGCCAAGGCATTTTCCTCCTAGTGGGCAAGTAAATAGGGCAGCACCAATGTGCCATAGGTCTAACGTAGATGAGCACCAAATTGGACACCAAAGCTAAAGTCCTGGAATTTGTCTGTGCCAATGAACTAGAATTGGGTGATTGGGTATTGGGTTCCTACTTCCAATTTTCAGGTGCATTATCCATTCAAGTGATGTCCTAATCAGCTTCGTCTCCATTGAATGAATGACAGGCATTACCTAAGCAATATAGACAAAAAAAAAAAAAAAATTCTAATGGCTTACGTCTAAAATTGCACCATTTTCTAATGTATCATATCGGTTTGGAATGGATAAATAAAGAAAATTGATAGAATCCACATAATACAGATGGATTTTCCTTTTTCTTTCTCCAATCAATAAAGAGCTTGTATAGCAAAATTTCCGTTTATTGGAAACAGAAATAATTAAAATTTATGAATTGATTATACGTTAAATTATAGTACTATAACACTTTCTTCTATTTCACGACCGTGAGTAACAAAAACAAACAAAAAAAGGTCCACTCAAACTTTCCTGCTCCTCCAAATACGCCATTTGTATAGGACACAATATTTGCTAGTTAATTTCTTGCATATTGATTATGTCTAGATTGTTATGGTCTTCAAACGGAAAGTTCTTACATGCTATCTATCTATATGTGGACTTCAAAAAATTGTTATATAAGCATTTTTACATTAATATGTTTCACTATACTTATGTGGTACTCTTATAAATCACGAAATTCATAAGTGAAACCGGAAATTCAGTTCATATAAAAATTTCTCCAAATTCCCAAAAAAAAAAAAAAACCTGAAATATGTCTAGATCATGTCTTGGGGTCTTCAAACCAGAGATTCCACCGAGAATATTTTCGGGCCAGATTCAATGTGGGAATCATAAGTCCATTAATTGCGAAAGGAGGACCATCTTTACCACCCAGCATGTTTGTGCCACGAATTAATTACTAAATTATATAAAATAATATATAGTATGATGCAATTGTTTATTAATTTTATTTTGAATATTTATTTTTTTGGGGCTTCCCGAAGTTATTATCGTCAAAGATCTACTCTGCCTGTCAACCAACCTTTTCATGGTTATGGAAGTTTGTAGTCGGTCAGATCCTACAACCCCTACTTTCTTAGCAGCAATATAGACTGGGGATCACAAAATGAATTATATTCTAAAAAACTGTGTAATATTTTAGTTTTTGTCAAGTTGCATCTATTTTATTAACCATCATCAATGCATCCAAGTAGATTAGACGTGCAAAGTGATTCTTACATATCGAATCTAAGCGTTCATAATCACGTCTAAGAAAAACTCTCTCTCTCTCTCTCTCTCTCTCTCTCTCTCTCTCTCTCTCTCACACACACACACACAAATATTCATCTCCTTATTGTATTGCAATTAAGGAGTACCACTTACAGTTCACAAATTTTAAAAATTTTATTTATATGTAAGAAAAACAAATAATTTTTATCTACGTTTAAATCTTATCTATACACTAGTCAAAAAAATTAAAAAAAAAAGCTAGCACTGGACCACTCCGCGATTGCCATCAGTAAGAAAAATTTTCAATTGTTAGAGACTTAAAATCTTGTTTAAAAAAAATAAAAATTAGATACGTAATTAGACCTAATTTAGGTGTTGTTTTCTTTCTAATTGACCAGTTTAGTGAGTCAACGGTCAAACTAAGCCACATATCAACATGGAAAAAAGAAAATATATATTGTGATTTTTGGAAATCCCACCGACTCACTCACGTGACTTACGCCAGTCTCGCAAGCAGACTTTTGAATTTATCGCAAAAATGGCCGCATCATGGGCCTGTTGTCTACAAGTGCGACCCACAGCATATATATTCTTCTTCTTTTTGCCTCCGAATCTTAAATTCTTGATTTAACTTTTTCCCTTTTTTCTTTAACTTTTAATGTCCTTTCATGGTCCTCAAGAGTCATTCTCGTACCTCCATCCAACGTCATATAAGCTCAAAAATGTACCATTAAAGTAATAGTTTACATCCGGCTAGAAAAATATTTAGGTAGATCCAAATTTTTTTTTATAAAAATACATAATAGTAGAAAAAGTTTCTTTTTCATTTTCACATCTTTTCTCAAGTATAATAACATAATATTGCAAAGAGGATTAGTATTCGAGCTGTTTAAAATTCTTCTAGTACATAATAATACATGTGATCAATTTTTAATTAGTGTTTTTTTCATTATGTAAAAGAGTGGAGAAAATTGTCTTATGCTTTTTTTTATTTTATCCATGATAATGAAAATTGTCACTGTAGATGGAAATGAAAATAAATTGGATCAAATCTTTTGTTCAATTTTTTTGGTGCCAACTGTGCCTAATACAAAACTACATCATATTACTACGAAATTATATCGTACCACTAATTGAAACGACGTAATTTTATATAGTTTCATATTGATACACTGTAATTTTATATTGAAAAAAAACTCGTAATTTTATATTGAAAAAAAAAACAGAAGATTTGGACTGTTAATAAAAGACTATAATTTCAGGATATTGACCTTTTGGAACATATGAAACTGAAATGCTTATTATTATGCAACGCTTGCTCCTTTAGACTATTACGACAGTTAATTATCGTCCGCATTCTACGAGGATAAAAGGAAAACATTAATGACCACAATCAATTCATGATGGTTAATTTCAATATCCATTTTTAGACAAAAAGTACGAGTTCATTGTGCAAAAAAAATCTGAAAAGTTTTTCCTTTAAATTGTATTGCCATTCTAGGAATTATGACAATTGTACTAGTGGAATAGTTAATAGCCTAAATTTTTTCTCATAATAGTCGTACCTCATAAACAATTGCAGTAAGAGTAAAATACTAATATATACAAGATTAAGTGCACTTTACCCCCTAAGTTATAACATTCATCCTAGTGAAGATACCCCCAAACTCCTAGTTTTGACACTCAACAACCAAAACTATAAATCTGTTGCACATTAAGAAAGTCAATAAAGTTCTGGAAACTTAATCTTAAATTTCACAGAAATTTTTTAGTAAAAATACCATTTGAAAAACTTAAAAACTAATATATTTTATAGGTAAAAGGATATTTTTGCTAAACAAACTCCGATAAAATTCAAGAATCAGTTGTGAAAATTGTGTTGATTTATGAAATGTGCAATAAGTTTTGAACACATAGTTGTTAAGTGACAAAAATTGAAAGTTTAGGGGTATGCAATGGAATAATAGTTTTTTTTTTTTTTTGGGGTGGGGGGGGGGGGGGGAGAGGTAAAGTGTAATTAATTTTACATCTTATTACTGCAAAAAATTAAAATGGATAAGATGTGCCAAAAATAATGCTTAATGTGAGGAATGATCCCCATTTTTGTGCTAACATGGTATTATGAATATAATTGCACTTGTTTTCTCAAAAATAAATTGCACATCTGGAGCTTTTGGCCCTCGTCAAGATCTCATCAAGAGACAGGCCTAAATTCTCAAACTGACTATACCTTCATGCATTACACATGTTTTGGCTTTCTCGTCAGTTGATCTCTTTATCTGTATCATGAGTTTTCTCCATCCCCAAGATTTCTCCTTTCTTCTTTTCATGCGACTAGATTCTATAACAGAGTACCCCTTCTTCTTTTATGTACCTCCAATGGTATCCAAGGTCAACCATAAGGGCTTTTGATATTCCTAGCTGGCTACTTTTGTACCATGGGACGTTATCAATTTCATAGGACAAATTTCTGGGATATGGTCTCATTATATAATCATTCATTTGCTAGGAAAATTTCGAAGCAATTGTTGGAATGGGTGTAGTGATCACATTTTCTCCAAACAAAAATGAAAGCTAAAACTTCACTCCTAAGATCATTTACAGTTTAAATTCCTACAACACCTACAATGTACTAAAGGAAAGAAAAAAAAATAAAGTAACATAGGACAACATTTGTTCACTTGTGCAATTTAGTTAGCATTTAGCCATTTACCAACATGGCGTATGCCACCATTCATGTACATAGCTAGCAGCAAAATTTAGCTCTCAATATTAAAGCAGCCCATCAACTTCTTCTCCATGAATGATATTGAATGATGACCGTGGTAACCAACTTCAGCCAAGGTAGGGTTGGTTGATCGAGCTCAAGTGCTGATGTCACCTACAACACAAAGGAGATTAGAGACACGTGGAGGCTTGTCCATCCAAGGTGACTCCAATAATTAAGTCAGTAAATGTTCATTGTTGGATAAAACGTAAGAGAACTCAGGAGGCTTTGAATTTTAAGAAAGTGCACATTTGTTTGAGACTAAAATGAGGAGCATTTATACTTGATTAAGGAATGAGTAGGACCGATCCTTAGTCTAACAATCTACTCATATTAGATCGACGGTGTCAAGGGTAGATTTGACACTGTCAGCATTTAGGTAGCGCTTATCACATCAATCAAATCTAATTAATCTCAGAATTATAGTTCGATAATTGTTTCAAAATCTCAACAAGATTTAGCTCAGAGTTAAATTATCCATTATGTCTTGAGGTGATGTGCACAGCCAAGGTGCATTTGAGGCGGAACTAATTTTGGCCTCCACAATGACAATATTAATCAACTAAGAAATTTGTCGAACTGATTATTTCTAACCTGATTTGAAGGGCTGTGGTTTGGGGAATTGAATGGACAATGGAATAGAGGTCAGAACTGAGAAAAGCCCTCGTGAACAACAACCCAAAAAGTGATGGAACGGCATGTGGTCCTTCCTTTTTTGATTGAGAGAGGAGACTGCGAGAGGGACTGATAGTGTACTAGTAATTACTTCTAATAATTAAATAATGCATAGATAGTTTGTAATTCGTACAATATATTAACACAATGAAAGTATCTAAACTCCCAAATATCAAAAGGCAAAGCCCCCAAAGAATTAATGCTAGGCCACAAGCAGACCACGTTTCCAAGATTTTTAGTCCCCACAAACGGCCCGAGTGCTTGTGCGCAATTGCTCATGAACATGAACGTGCACGAAAAGATTTTTCTAGTCAAGTTTATGGGCATGCATCTAGGCATGTATCATACACCAAAATCACAACAATGCATTTTCATTGACCTGAGCCGTTGATTTATTTGCAACACCATATAATAGTCGGAAATTCGAGAGTATAAAGATCATATTTTTAGATCTATCTCATTTCTAAATGTTGCATTTGTGCTGTGATCAAATAAAAAACCCAACATTTATTGTTTTTAATCTATTAAAAAGACTTATGATCTAAGTCGAAACTCCTAAAAGAAGTCATTCACGCTTTCGTACCAAAGAGGTGCAATTTCTTCGTAAATTTCTAAAAATCATTCGAAGCTATTTAGGAATTTCAATCTATCATGGTCAACTGAGCATGTGAATGTCCAGTGGTAAATTATTAGAGCAAAATCAATTCTAGTACGAATGGTTTACTATTCTAAATAGAAAATTCATCATTAAGCTCCTTCAATATATCATGCACCCCTATGCCATTTGTGCTCTTTATCACATCATGATGCATTAATTTTGCGGACATACATCCAAGTAAACTGTTAAGACATGCATGGCCTAATGGTCCATCATGCCATCTACAGAAAGTCCGTAGCCCACAACAGGACCACGAGCCACCCATGGCACGAATCCCATTTGAAGATACCGAACCCAGAATTGGATTTGGTGTAGCAGTGAGACTAGAAATTTGAAAGAAAGAAACAAAGCAAGTTGGGAATGGGGTTGTGGCCGTTAGTTAAAGACAGCCTGTCTAATCACTGCGGCTGCACCAACTTAGGATTTTGGTATTTCTGTTCTATTTTTTAGTTCTTTGGAATTGAAAGACATTTTATTCGACTGACCTTTTTTTTTTTTTTGGTTGTTTGTTCTTAACCCTCTTGTCTGAACAAGTAGGTGATGACTATTTACAGAGTGTAAACAAGTTGAATATTTTAGTATTTAAAATTATTTTAATATCTATATTTAAATTTATTTTTTGATGTTTCGAGTTGAATCTAAACAAGTTTATATTCAGAAAGAATTCAAATAGATTGAACTTTTACATAAATGTTTAAAATTTATACTTATTGAACTGAGTTCGAAAACTGAAAAAACTTTAAATTTTGTTCCAATTTGTATTGATTAGTTGATAAACCAAGTTAACAAGTTTTTTCAGTCTTACCTGTCAATCGGTTTGTGATTCCCTGGAATTCTGGTTCCTGGTTCTTTATTGCCCGTACATCATTTTCCTCAATTTGTGCTCGTGTTAAGCATGTTTTCTCCGACAATTTTACGTTGCCGGGTATCTATCCTTCTCTTCTCACGACTTCATCGAATCTAAGGTCATCTTTTGCTTTCTATACCCATAAAAGCTGCAAATAATTTCGATAAAGTGTCTAATGTCTATTGCACAGCTTTACCCCACCCGAGGTCTTTCGCATAATATAGCTAACATAAAAAATCACAAAAGAATTTTGGCAATCAAATGAAAGTTTTTTGGAGTTTGAGTCACTATTGATTATTTAGCTCAAATTTCGATATGCCTTAGAATGGGTTATTTGAACATGATTATATTTTCTTCAGTAGTTGGTACTATTTTCTGTTGTCACTTGTCATACAACGTCTAAATTACCATGTGTTTTATAGTGTTAACTAGCTTATTAGGCTATGCCAATAAATTCTTGCGTATATGTCTTTTTTTTTTTTGAAAGATCATATGTGTACGTTGTTGAGAAAGCATATTTTGTTATGCTTATGATTTTAAAAAGATTTCTTATATGATGGTGCTATTTTTATATAGGTGCCTTTCGAGTGAAACTTTGTTGGAATAACAACACAAGCGAATGTTGTAATTATTAACCAATTACATTCTCTATGAAACAAATTTTAATTAGCCTCGTAAAAAATTGTAGTGGATTGTATGTTGGCGCATTTGACTTAAAATTGAGTACTATAATGAATTTGTTTTGCCCTTTATTTTTTTTAACGTGCAACTCTTTATACAACTTCACAACGTGTAACTTAAGCTAAGAATCCTAAAAAGACAACCAAAACGTACACAGAAAAGAAAATCTTGGAAATGTAGTTTAAGATTTTTCTTATTATTTATTTGTCAGATGAGTTGATAAAATTTTCTGCTCGTTAGATGCTTTCTCCTTAAATACGTCACATACACCTCTTAGATAAATATATATTTTTAAATTACACTTTGCTTATATTCTAGTTGTTGAGTACTGCATTAATTCCTTTAGCCTTGAAATTTAATCATCTAACTTTATCTCACACAAAAAAAGATTTGGATGTCAGAATTACCTTGCATTCTACCATATTGCATCTCGGTATTGACTGATAGCAATTGTACACTCAAAAGAAAGAGGTATACTCCCAACATAGGGTATATGTAATTTTTACTGATTTATACAAATCGTTCATTTCGATGGTTGTTCTTAAATGTGTTTTTTTCTAAAATATTACTGTAGCAAGTTTTAAAGATTCTTTTAAGTAAATGTATATGTGAAACAAAAAGGTAATTGAAAAAAGTATTTGAAATTTTTACAAAATATGTTTTCAAAAAACAATGCCAAACAAGCGAGGGGTTGCCACTATTTACTAGTCAAATTAACTAAGAATTCAACCAGTAAAACTTTAAATCGTTAACCACACTACACCATCATGCTAAACAAATTGAGGTAGTTTAGCAATCAAGTCATTCCGTGGTACCACATCAAGGTAGCTGACAACTAATTTAAACCCTAGCAAAAAGTACTAAATAGTCCACTACCCCAATGTCCATTTTCACTGTCATCTAACCAACTAACAACTGACAAAATTAGCCGAACACACAGTATTAATCCAGTGAAAAAGTGGGCTGCTTATAATAATGCATTGCTTGGTGCATAAGCCATCGGTCCATGACAGTGTGGTTCTAGGTTTGAACACAATCCTCTTATGTTGGGCTATTAAGATTTGTTAGTTGAGAGGTCGTTATGATTTAAAGGCAAAATTTAGTATATAACTAAAGCTTTAAGCTCTAGATCTACAACGTGATTTGTCATGCTTGAAAGTTACCTTAATAAATTAAATCATGTGCTTCACAATTAGATTTTTATGAGTATTTTATATTGAAAAAGATGAAAAGGATAAGCTAACACAATTACTAGCTAAGTTTGATTGGCCAGCTTCCACTTTAAGCAATTAATGGAATCAATTAAAGATAGTGAGGCATTGTTTAATATCCATTGTGGGTCTCAGATGCATGATTGAGTGGGTAAGTGTAGCATAATAATTTTTCATACATGTAATCGCAATGTAATACTTTCTCTGTTTGGCGAAAGAAATTATTGAATAAAGTACATGATAATGATTTACACACTGACAACATTTTCATCTTCTATTCTGGAATCACATGATGATTTAATCAGATGTAAAATTTAAATTTGAGAACCACGAGTTTTTGCATTTGTTTTTCTTTAAAAACATTGCCATATTTGCCATGTAAAAGTTCATCCTAAGTACTCATCAATTCTCATCAATACATGACTGCAACAAGTGTTCTTAATTTTCACGCAAATTCTATGCATTTACAAAACATTATGAGATGCATTTAACAATATCGCTGCCTTCCAATTCACTCATCTTGATGTACATTTGGTTTGCTACTTTGGTTTTCAATCTTTATGGAACAGAACTTGGGAGGGATGAATAATTTTTCTGGGAAAAGAAAATTTTCTTCAAAAGACAAATAATAATGTGAGAGTATTTGTAGTGCTTTCAAAAGACAAATAATAATTTGAGAGTTTTTGTAGTGCTCAACTTCTTTTTCTTGATATTTTATCTCGTGTTATTTGGATACAGAGGACAAAAACTCCAATATAGGACATAAATCCAACCTGGACTGCTGTTCAAAAAGTGTAAAAAAGAGGGAAAACACACACACACACACACGCAGACACAGAGACATAGAGAATTGAACTGCAAATGACAACGTGCAAGTTGGGCGAAATTTAATAAAGATACTACTAATGTCTACATCAGATTCAGGATGTAGATTGTGTTGAGATTCGATTTATCCTTTGTTAAGCAGACAGAAAGGGAAATGTCCACTACTTTGCCCGGGCAAATAGGGTACTACTGGGCCATATTTCTTGACGAAGCCTTAACTTTGCCCAGGGAGGTTGGGTTGTCAGGGTTTAAAAAATGAACTACCACAAATATTTCATCAACACTCTTGGAGAATTATGCTACATTGATTTTCGTGACCGATTTAAACTGCCGAAGATGTCGTAGGCTTTTTGGGCTTTTCAAGCTCTCTCCAAAAGCCCTTACATGACTGGTATAGGACTTAAACAATGCAGAACTTACAACCTTGTGAAGAAATTGGGCCGATCAAGAAAACAATGTAGATCTATTTTCTTCAGCCAACTCAAGTCTATAATCTAAAAATCATATTGGATTACCTCTTTCTTCAGAGTTAGGCTAAAGATTATATCGGAAGTTGCCTAGTTGAATAAGGTTTCGTAATGAAATGCAATCATTTAATTGTAACGTATGACTTGTTGGGGTATTGCGTTGACAACCGTGCGAAGGAAGGGTTTTGGACAAGCGGATCATTTATGATGAAGGGGATGAGCTTCAAGTTCAAGAGAATGATTCTGAGTTCAGCTGATTCAGTAGCATGGGCTGCAGTAAGGTCCAGGTGTCATTATATTAATAAAAATGGCTTGCAGCCAGTTTTTGTATATTTGCATTTGTGGATCAAGAATTAAGCCTTCAATTTTCTTGAATAATTGGTGATCCAAATCTTTAAATCCCTTGTACCATATGTCTTGGAATCTGTAAATAATTTTGCCAAGCGTAATTTATATAGACACCAAATTAGTATGATTTTTATACTGACGGTCTAGGAAAGATATGCTTTGCTTCGTACTGTACACAGTAACATAAAGACATTATAGAATTTTTTTTTCAAAGTATCTTTGATCAATTAAGTGATTGTAGGTGTTTTTTATAAAGCTTTTGTCCACATAAGATCACAGCTAATTTAGAGGCATCTAGTTGTAGTTTGGTTTTTGTAGTTGTCTTGCTGTTGTGGAATATATTCCCAGACTTGCTGGGAGTTCGTTTTATCCTTTGTAAGGCTGACAAATAACTTTGGTTTATAATAAAGTTCAAAAAAAAAAAAAAATCACAATCCATGGTCTTTGTTTGGTTGGCAGATTCATTGTATTGTTTAGGCGGGGGTTTGATAAGCCAAAATTACCAAGAGTGGGGGATTCTTGAATTATGGGTCCAGTTTGGTTCTGAAAACATTGGTTTCGTAGAAGGTGAGAGACTGAGAGTGGCGTTGGCCTTTCATGTGGTGAAAATTCCTCAAGGAGAGTCTTAATGTAAATACACATAGTAGGATGCAGTATTGGAGTCTCCCTCAAAACTTTAAACAAAAAAATAGTAACTATAAAAAGTGATTGCATTTTTGAGTTTTTAGATTCTTATTACGATCAATACTGCAATTAAAAACTAAATTTAAACAGTTTATTGTGACTGCCAAAAGCCGCGAACGATCCATAATTGTAGAGCCAAAAGCCGCGAATGATTCATAATTGTAGAGGACCTTTAAACCTAGTTTGGGAGGAGGGAAAGGAAAAAAAAAGAAAAGATTTAGAGGAAAGAAATGATTTTCATTTGTTGGGGATTAAAGTGGGAAAGAAAGGAAAAGAAGAGAAGGGAAATGGAAGGAAAGATACTTAAGTAAATTTCTCAAAAGTTTTTCCTCCAAAATTGACCGAAAAGGGTAGGATAGTGAAGAATAATTGAGTAAGTTTTTCAATATAACAATATTGTCCTTAAAAATATGATATAAAAAATTTTATTACAGAGTAAGTTCCTCTTATTTCTTAAAGTCCCAAATAACTCAGAAATAAACTTGTATAATTTCCTTTCCTTGTTTTTCTTTTCCAATTTATCTTTTTTCTTCTCTTCTTTTCTATTATCAAGTCTCAATCACTAGAATTTGCGCATCAATTTTCTGAAAAAATTATTAGGTGGATCCAAAATACGCCACATCAGCAATGAAATGACCACATCAGCCATGGCCCATGCGAGGCCCATTTTAGGGCCCACCAATGATTATTTCATTACTGATGTGGCGTGTTCGTCCCGATTCACTTAAGAATTTTCCAATTTTCTGGCCCAGGCACACACAATCATGTGTGGATTCTATGGAGTGCGAACTCTCAAATATCTTGCGAGCTGGAATGTCTTTGGTCTGGTGGATGTTCTCTAATTAATTGATTATAGTTGATCTAGGTACAGAACTAATCAGACAGAATTGCAATTAGAACAACTGAAATGCAAAGTTAATCATCTAATTATCCCATATCATTACACAAATCGCAAACTGATTAGAAACTTGGTGAACGAGTCGACTCATTACTTGCAAGATAATAACGAAATCACTTAGGGTAATGGTTTATACACTTAACTTTTAGATTCATACATTCAACTTTTTAGTTTTGTTAGACCAAAAAAATACTTATTAGCTGGGTTTACTATTTTTGCAAGAAAACTTAAAATATTATGGCTCACACTTTTCATTCTCTAGACCAAAAAAAACTTGTTATTTGACCTTACTATATTTGCACGAAATTTTGAAGTATTATAATTCATGGATAAGTTAGTCTAAATGGAGTGTATGATTAAAAATGAAGTGTATAAATAATTTTCAATCACTTAGTACTCTTTTAATATTATATATAGGAAGTCAGAATATAGGTCTACAACTGATACTTGTATGATTTAATTAGTAATTGCAATGCATTTTAAATGCATCAAACATACGCATATAGCACTTCGATTTTTTAGCTCCTTCAATACCATTCGGTGTCTCATCTTCCGTGTTTATGGAAGTTAATTTTCTCAAAAAAAGGAAAATGCACATCTAAAATCCACAGTTCATGTAAATAGAGGTCTCTTGACAGCTTCCACATGTAAACAGTGAATAGCCCATACATGTACACTTATACAACAATGCTTCCTTAGCATACATTTTACTTATATTGCCCATTTTGGAAGGACCTCTATGTACTAGTGAATTTAGCAAATCAATACATTTTCTTCTTTTATAACGGCGAACCAATAGTTGATTGTGTACTTTATCCAGTAAAATTTTTTAGAATGGATCGAGTCCATGAGTAAATGGCGAACCAATAGTTGATAATGCATTTTATTTAGTGAATTTTTATAGAATAGACCGGGTTTACGAACGTTACTCATGAACCCAATAGTGGATAAATGAACTACCAAAACTTGGTACCTGTGAACTCAATAGGGGATAAGTAAGCTACCGATACATGATGCACCAAGCCACCGTACGATTTCTCTTATCCGGTTATATATAGATGCAATAAAATACTTGTCTTTAGCCAAGAAATAAAATAAAAATGCAATTATACGTTTAAGGCAGCATTCATGATGCAAAAAGTGTTGAAAGCAAAGTCCACAACTTTCTCTCATTCAAACTCCTCCGATTTCTTGACTTGATGTTTGCTACTATTTAGCATTGGAAAGTGTATTTATGTATTTGCTCAAAATTCGCATCCACTAGACAATATATTAGCGAAAGGTTCTACCCTTTTATATTTTTTTTAAGAAGCACATGTCGAAAAAAAAAAAAATGTTCTGCACCAGCACCTACCGCTATGGATGCTGGAAGTTTGAGCAATTTTTTTTTCCCGGCAATTTGGTTGTTTTTGTACGTCTAAAATTCAGTTTGAAAGTTGACCGCATTTACATCCAAACTAGAAAATTTTGCACTTATTTTATCTCATCCCAAAATTGGATAATTTGACAATTTATTGGAAATTCTGAACCAATTTTTCAACTTTTGAGAAGAACAAAGAATCAATTCATCTCTAAAACTGATACTATATATCACCTTGAAACATCAAAGTGAATAAAATATTAACTCTGCAATCAATAGAAAACAATTCCCATTTATTTTGAATTAGTTTCAGCACAAGACATAATAACATGAAGAAATTAATAGAACAACTGAGATTCTACAACCACCATTCACAAAAAGCTGTAGTTCTCCAAAGCGTAGACATATAACTCACAAAAAAGAGCTTTTTTGGCTAATAGTTTTTCCCTCTGATTTGTTTGGAAGGTTATAGAACCAATCCAGATCCATGAAATTTTTGCGCAGTGATCTGATCAAGTCGTTCTGCCATCTCATTTGTGAGATGATTCCTCCAATCTCCAATCTCACCTTTCCGAAAATAGGCTTGATGGTCAAAAATCCAATATTTCCCGCTCTTGTTAACCTCTAGATTGCTCAAACAATCAAAGCTACAAAGCCCCAAAATCAGATCAACCAGTCCTTCTGTCTCTTCCTTGGGAGAAATTGGACATCCCATGAACTTAGCTAAGCGTTTCAAGTGAAATTCCGGTCGTTCTTTCAGGGATTCATATTTTAAAAACAGTACCTTGTGGGGCTTTTCCAAACTTTCTTTCCAGTGTTCTAAAACATGATCCCAAACAGGTCCAAAAATGCTTACACCGTTGCAAAACATATCGAAGAACTCTTCAAGGGAACATTCGAACGCCAGCTTCTTACTAATAAAATGCCAATACGAAACGAAAAGATCCTTAAGGTTTCTGCATACATAGACAATCTTGCAATCTGAATTCATCACAGAATCGGGTAGTAGTGTAAGTGGGCAATGAGTCGTGAACAGTCTTCCTGATTCAAAAGGAAGATTAGGGATCCCTTTATAACAAGAAGAAGAGAAGAAAAATTCCATAAAGGGAACCAGATCATGAGGATTTTGATGGAGCAATGGATGGTTTTGATTGATAGGATATTTTTTTCGGTTCAGTAAGGCAAACATGAGAGCCTTGAGCCAAGTAGTACCTGATTTGGGCGCGGTGATTAGTAGGATATCAGTATCCTCAGCCTTAAAGCGTCTTTGGCAAGAAATGAGCCCCGCAACTGAATAGGTCCAAACCAAAAACCCTGGTATTTGTAGAGATTAAATGAATCAAACCCTCTCTCTTTTGGCAGAGAGGACATCAATCTTTTGCATTCCTCCTGGACTATTAGCTCCTCTTCATCTAGATCTTTTGAAAGAGGAATCAAAGGTGTAGTTGATGACATTTTTTGCTAGTTTTTGCGATGTCTCTTGCTTGTGTCTAGGTGGGCATATATGATTACTTATATAGCTTCATTTCTAAGTTATTTTATCAATTACTAAGTTATATTTAAGATGATCAAATTGCATATTTGGACGTTTCTGTTGACATTTTCCGCAGCCCTAAAGAGCTTAGTCTTGGGCTCAGAAAAGATTCCTTTGTTCTTTTTTTTTTTTATGTGTAAGTTAAAAAAAGATTCCTTTGTTGTATATTAGTATTATTTTCATTTTGACTTGTATATTAGGAAAACATATTTTGTTGGAATCATTTTTCAGAGCACATGCCAGTGCTAGGGCTGATCATTTGGTCCGGTCAAAAAATCCAAAACTTTTCTCGAATTCTTAATTTTTCTGCCCATTTTTTTAAATCTAGTGGATTTTATTTATGGGCAAATTTTATATTTTCCTCATTATATATCAGAGGCTTTTACTCAGTTGAGGTCATGTTTTCATTTTTTTTCCTGCAACACTGAGTGCATTTTTATTTTTTTATTTTTTTTATTTTTGGAAGGAGAGAGGGGAAGCGGTTGGGGACTGGGTATGGGTATATTTTATACACCGTCGAAAATGTTTTTAGATACCTAGGACATTGGTAACTAGCACATGTGGCCATTGCGATCAATGAAGACAGACCAATAAGGTCTGATATTCGACATCCTAATTTTTTCAAGCTTTTGGCGATCGCAAATAAATGAAATTATTTGCTGCAACGCAAGCAAAATTGAGCGTGGTAGTGATAACTAGTATAGAGATCTTTCTAGTGTATCCTCTCCGGACAAAATGATAACAAAGATAGGTTTATTATTACTTTTTCTGCAAAAAGTAGTTTTATTTTTTTTTAAAGAGGAACTTGGTAATTTCAGAGTTTTAATGGTGCATTCAACTACTTTTTCTTGACATTTTATCCTGTGTCATCATTGGCATCTGTAATACAAAAACTCTAATATAGAACATCAATCCAACCTGAGTTCTTGGTCAAGAAGTGTAAGAAAGAGGAAAACACATGGAGAAATGAACTGCAAATGACAACATGTAAGTTGGGCAAAATTTAATGCCACAGTACTAATGTCTACATCAGATGCAGGATGTAGATTGTGTTGAGATTTGATTTATCCTTTTGTATGCAACCTGAAAGGGAAATTCCACTAGTTTGCCAGGGCAAATTACTGGGCCATATTTCTTGACGAAGCCTTAATTTTGCCAGGAGAGTTGGGTTATATACGTTCAAGAAATGAATCGGAGTATAAAAAAAAAAAAAAATTCATCACATCCCCCTTGGAGAATTATGCTAAATTGATTTTCCTAACCCGTTAAAACTGCCAAAAGATGTCATTAGATATCACTATATCTAAATAAAAATCACTTGGGAACGAATAGAGAATCAAGTAAATAAAGTTCTGTGACTCAACTCCAGAAGTCGAGGGTTCAAATCCCACTAACGTGAAATTTCCTTCTTCACGCAATAGTGTATATTTATCAAAAAATAAAAACCACTTCAAGCAACTCTGCATTTGCGACGGATCAGCTCTAAGTTTTTGGGCTTTTGGGCTGATCAGGTCTTTCCTACATTAGGCCTTTGTGGGCCGAATTGACCTTCCTAAGTTGGGTTTTGGTCGTTGATTTGTCTAGGCTTTTAGACTTTTGGGTCCTTAATAAGCTTGGGCTTGTGGCTATTACAGAGGATACTAAAATTTCTGGACTTTTTTTGTGGTGAGACAGAGGAGGCCCACTAGCCCATGGGCTACTATTTCAAATGGTTTAGCTATGAATCTGAGCTTTCGAAGTCACCACAGAGATAACAAATGTTAGTCATTCACTGACTTAGAGCCCATTTTCCTGATAGGTTTGTTAGCTTTTGAGGTCCTTGGAAGGGTCAATGATTAAATTCTAGAATTTTATTTAAATAAATTTTGAAATAACTTAATCATTCAAAATTTAACAAACTCAAATGATAAATGAGTATGATCAAACCAATGAAAATGATGTTTATTTAAGGCCCAAAAATCATGCATGCTCATTGAACCAAAAACTGCATCTGCATGGTTTTTGTGCCAAAAGCTCAAGTACCATGCATTAATTTTTTACAAAACAAGTTGAAGTGTAAATTCTGAAGGTGCTTTTGTGAGTGCAATTATTTATTTATTTTTATTTTGTTTTTTGCTTAGCCAATTGTGCCTTCTTGGTGTTTTGGTTTGAATCGGATGAGCTTCGGCTTTTAATTTGTTTAGCCTCATTTGGTGAGCATCTAATCTTTTGACTTTGAAGCACAATGGATTTGGCGGTGAATTATTGTAATTTGTACTTATCGGTTGATATTTTGCCGCAGCCCTACAGAGCTTAGTCTTGTGCTCAAAAAGATACCTTTGTTGTGTCTTAGTATTATTTTCATTTTGATGCACATATTAGGAAAACATATATTGCTGGAATAATTTTTCAGAGCATTTACCAGTGCTCGGCTCATCATCCAGTCCGGTCGAAAGATCCAAATCTTTTCTTGAATTCTTTATTTTTTGCACATTTTCTTAGATCTAGTTGATTTTATTCGTGTGCAATTTTTATATTTTCTTCATTATATTTGAAAGGCCTAGCAATGTTTCAACGGATCCGGACCTCATAATTTGTCCTTTTTTCATTTTTCGTAAGTTGATCATGGTATAATTGTCCAATATTATAGTATAACTATACAGAATCATGGTGTAATCATTTTTTACATGAAATGATGTCGTTTTTTAGGTTATTTTTAACCTTATTAGTTTAATCTTGTCCATTAATTTCTAGACTCTAAATTTGAGCAGTAAACATGTGGAAAATGACACTTGTGTGTACTTTGACCTATTTCAGCCGGTTTTACTTAGTTGAGGTCATGTTCCAATTTTTTCCTTTATATGCGGTTATTTTTCATATGCCTAGGAGAGGGTAACTAGTACATGTGGCTTTCTGGTGTAGGGTATGCAAAGATTACATCAATTTTGACCCCTATGATTTATAATATAGTAATAGTACAACTAAATCATGACGATTACTTACTCGGAAGAAAAAAAAAAGAAAAAGAAAGTCATCATCATTATGAATTTTTTTGTGATTAGGTCATTTTTAGTTCATATTAAGTTCGTGCGGTAACAATGAGCAATAATTAGTCCAAGGTTTGCATAGTTTAATTCAGGTCCTGAGAAAAATAAGATAAAGCTCTTATATGTAAGGGGGTTATTCGTGTATCTAGGGGCTTTTCAAATGTTTTAACCTAATTAAGTACTGAAACGGTGGATCAAAACGACTCAAAAGTCTTTAATCTCAGAAGAACATGGCTTCGTGGATATATTTGATTTATCATTGGCTAAACAACCTGAAAGGGAAATGTCCACTAACTAGGCCATATTTCTTGATGAAGCCTTTATTTTCCCAGGAAGGTTGGGTTGGGTTATCTAAGTTTATGCGATGAACTAGTACAAATATATCTGCACCACTGTCATCAAGAATTGTACTATCATTCCTTTTTAATCTTCCCAAGCTCTCTATAAAAGCCCTCAATATGAATGGAATGTGACTTTCACCAATACAGAACTTGCAATCGATCAGGTAAATAATTTAGATCTCTTCAGCCAACTAGAAAAATTTGCACGTCTTATATCTCAATCAAAAATTGGATAATCTAACAACTTAATTGGAAATTCAAATTCCGGGATGGACAAAGAATTACTTTATCTCTAAAACCGATACTAAATATCACCTTGAAACATCAAATAGAATTGAACAGTAGCTCCGAAATCAATAGACCACATGTATAATGTATTGCCTTTATTATTATTTTTTTTTGAAAGGAGTATTGCCTTATTTTGAATACGTTTCAGTGCAAGACGTAATAATTACAAGATCTTAATAGAACAAGTGACATTGTACAGCCATGCACATGGAGCTGTAGTTTTCCAACGCCTTTATTTTGAATACGTTTCAATACAAGACGTAATAACAAGAAGGTATTAATACACGGAAGTAATGACAATAAGATATTAATTGAACAACTGAGATTCTACAACCATGCACAAGAAGTTGTTGTTCTCCAAAGCTTAGACATATATCTCCCAAAGAAGAGCTATAATTTTTTTATTTCGGTTGGTAGTTTTTCTATCATTAACTTATAGTTAGTTTTTTTTTTTGGGCAAAAAGGCAAGTATATTAATATGGATAGGAAGAATACATTTACACTTTAGAGCTGCAAAATGCACTAAACTACAATGTGCCTTGTCTATACATATTGCTTTACAAAAGTGTTAGAGCTGTCAGTTGGAGAAGATCCGTTGGGGGAGGCTCCATTCAAGCATCAATCGCCAGGATTTTTTTGTTACTGGTATATTTCTCCATTGCCAAACCACCTCATACATAGTTCTCCGAATTTCTGCAACAATGTCCACTACTGTTATTTCCTTGCCTTGATGTATTCTTTGATTCCTGGCTCTCCATATATGATAAACTGTGACTGTGAACATGATTCTTTGGAACTTGTCAACAAAGTCATTTGAAATCCAGGTAGCACACATCCATTCCAACTCAACATTCCATGGGTATATCGCCTTGTAGATAGAGCAGAACTGTAGCACTTTACTCCATATCGCTCGTGTAATAGGACATTCAAAGAACAGGTGTGCTATTGTTTCTTGTTGTTGGTCACAAAATATACAATTGAAGGTTGCAAGTTTTAATCCCCATCCTTTCATTCTTTCTCTAGTAGTGAAGTCTGTTCCTACATGCTAACCAGCTGATGAAGGAAAATCTGGGTATGTGGCCTTTACCCCAAACCAATCTGTGCCACCTCACATTTTCCTCAGTGTCAATAAAGGACTTCATGGCAGTCTTCACCGAGTAAACGCCTGTTTTGCTTCCTTTCCACAGTGTATGGTCCTTTGTACCTTCAATTGTATATAAGTGGTCTGGTGTGGCCCTTCTTAGTGCCGCCACTTCATCTGTCATTTTCCTTCCTCTTGGCCAGTTCCATTCACCATTTTTGCAAAGATCTGCTACCTTGGCTTGTTTTGTTATTCCCAAATTTGCTAGCAGCTTGTCAGAGAACTTTTTGTAGAGAGGACCCAAAGGATGCCAATTATCGTACCAGAACCATGTTTCATGTCCCTCACCTAGTACTTGCTGTAATACATTCCTGAGCTGATTCTCGTAGTTTTAGTACTTTTCCTCCAGCTCCATGAGCAATCTGTTGGAGGTTTGTGGCCCCAGAATGATGAATTTTTCAAGTTCATTGTGTGGATCCACTTAACCCACAGTGACTCCTTTCCTGCAGCAAATATTCCAAAGTTGCTTCATGATCAAGCATTTGTTCCAGGTTTCTAAGTTATAGAGCTTGCAGACCCCCTTTCTTGTAGGGGAGGCAAAGATCGATCCATTTCACTTTTGCACAGACATGTTGTTTCAACTCTCCTACCCAAATGAACTTTGTGATCAGGCTGGTAATCTTTTTGATAACTGCTTTTGGGAGTAATAAAAGCACTAGACCAAAATAGTTGGATGCCATATATTACTGATTTTACCAATTGCACTCTTCCGGCATAACTCAATCTTTTCTCTAGCCCATCCTTGCATTTTCTGTTGTATCTTCACAAAAATGGGTTGGCAGTCTTGGTATGAGAGTTTTGAAGTGATGAGGGGCAATCCCAAGTATTTCACAGGTAGTTCACCAATTGGTATATTTACCAGCTTACTTAAGATTCTGCTTTCACTTTCAGTTACACCAGCCAAAAAAAGTTGACATTTTTGCAGGTTTGGGTACAATCCAGTTATTTCTCCAAAGTCTTCTAGAGTCTCTTTGATCAGCCGAAAGGATTTTGCAGTAGCACCTGTCAATATAAAGAGGTCATCTGCAAAAGACAAATGTGTTATCTTTAGCTCATTGCATTTTTGATGATAGTCAAAACCTCTAATGCTGATTTTCCATTCCAAGAGCCTTGAAAATACTTCCATAGCTAATAGAAAGAGGTATGGAGATATTGGATCTCCCTGTCTCAAGCCCCTTTCACTTCTAAAATAGCCGACCAGAGCACCATTAAAATTTATAGAGAAATGGGCAGTGGTGACACATTTATGAACCCATTCGATGAATAAACCTGGAAATCCCATCAGTTCCATGGTTCTGAAAAGAAAACACCAGTCAATGGTGTCATAGGCTTTCATGATGTCAATTTTGAGTGCTGCTCTTGCTTTTCCTCCTTTCCTTTTGTACCCTCGAACTATCTCATTCATCTGCACAATAACTAACTGAATCTTCCCTCCAATCTCCTAATTATGTTGCCAGGTAACTCCAACAGCTAATCAAGACTTTGGATCATTGCATGTCTCTAAATGAAAATCCTAGTATAAACTTCTTTCATTTTTTTTTTCTTTTTTTTTTCCGAGTGGAATCCTAAACCAAATTCATTAATCTGCATTTCTGAAAACGATGAAGAATCATGTCATTGAACGACGTGTAGTTTTGAAATGAACAACGAATATGAATTACAATTATTTTGCAATTTTTCAGTACAATAAAAGCGATAACAAGAAGATTCTAACATAAAAATAACAACATATACACCAAACAAGTGGCTTGCATAGTTTTTGCACTTGAGCTTTCAGCAAATATAGATTCAAAGATGCTTACACCATTTATTCTATGAGGAAGGAAAAAAAAAAAAAAGTCTAAAGAACCAATCCAGATCCATGAAACTTTTGTGCACTAATCTGATCAAGTCGTTCTGCCATCTCACTTGTAAGATAATTTCTCCAATCTCGCCTTTCCGGAAAAATGCTTGGTTGTGCAAAACCTTCCATTTCCCGCTCTTGTTTACTTTCAGATTGCTCAAATGATCAAAGCTACAAAGCTTCCAAATTCCATCAACCAAACCTTCTGTCTCTTCCTCGGGAGATATTGGACATCCTATGAAGTCAGCTAAGCGTTTCAATTGAAATTCCGGTTGTTCTTTCAGGGCTTCATATTTTAAGAACAGTACCTTGTGGGGCTTTTCCAAGCTTCCCTTCCAATGTTCTAAACATGATCCCAAACAGGTCCAACAAGGGTTACTCCATTACATAACCTGTCGAAGAACTCTTCGAGGGAATATTCATATCCTAGCTTCTTAACGAAGTGCCAATACGAAATGCAAAAATCCTTAATGTTTCTGCATAGATAGAAAATCTTGCAATCTGAATTTATTACAGAATCGGGGAGTAGTGTAAGCGGGTAATGAGTCGTGAACAGTCTTCTTGATTTGAAAGGAAGATTAGGGATTTCTTTATACCCAGTAGAGATGGAAAATCCATGTAAGGGACCAGATCATGAGGATTTTGATGGAGCAAGGGATGGTTTTTGTTGATAGGATATTCTTTTCGGTTAAGTAAGGCAAACATGGGAGCCTTAAGCCAAGTAGTGCCAGATTTGGGCATGGTGATTAGTAGGACATCAGTGTCCTCTGCCTGAAGGCGTCTTTGGCATGAAATGAGCCCCGGTAAATGATTAGGTCCTAACCAAAAACCCTTGTATTTGTTGAGACAAGATGAATTATACCCTCCCTCTTTGGGCAGAAGGGACATCAGTCTCTTGCATTCCTCCTGGATTAGTACCTCTTGTTCTAAATCTTTTGAAAGGGGAACCACAGGTGCATTTGATGACATTTTTTGGTTTTGGAGTCTTACCCAGCTAGTTTTTGTGATGTCTCTTGCCTGTGCCTAGGCTGGCATACATATACTTACAGATATAGCTTCAGTTTTGAGTTATTTTGACCTCAATTTCCTACTCCATCCTAAGCTTTCACGCAAGAATCCATAAATAATGCTGTGCTGCCAGGAGGATATTTTTAAATTGTAACTGACTTCGAAACAAATAATTATCCTACTCCATTTATAACTTCATTTTTAAGTTATTTTTACCTTAATTTCTAATCCCAGAAACTTCTTAATCTTCTGCTGTTTGCACAAGATTAATCTAAAACAGAATGAGTCAGCAGGACATTTATAAATTGTAAATTGCCTTCTTTTTCTAATAGACATATAACAAGATGCCAGTGAGACTGGATTGATTCGATCAAATTGCAAATCTTGGCTTTTCTAATGTGCTACGATCGTGGCATTTTCTTTTATGCTCAACGACAAGACCGTGGCATGTATTTTAATCAGATTTTCAATTCTTTATTTTTACGATGATCAAATTATATGTTAGAACATCAAAATTCTGAAATTTTGATAAATATTTCAAAATTCTGAAATTCCAAGACCGTGCATCGCTCACCGGATCTTCCGTATCCAATTCTGAAATTTCAGCACACAAGTTCTTTTTTTTTTTTTTCATTAAGAAATATTCTTCAATTGAAAGATTAACTTGAGTTGCCACGGCTAGTTAATTCTCAAGGTATTTGATCATCGTAGACCGGTGCTCTGGTTCATTCAGTCCAGTGAAATTCGAAGAAAGATCCAAAATTACGCTATGATCCCGCGTCTGATTTATGGTAGGAGTGACAGGAATTGATATCCAAATTATTGTATATATACTTCTTGTGTAATTGACCACTACGAAAGTTATTCCATGGAAGTAATAGTGCTAAGTTCTTGCCCCCATTATTTTCTACTTTTTACTTGGGTCTCAAATTTGATTAACTCATTAATATAATGAAGTTTATTCCGATCTCAAATCAAACATGTGAGGAAAAATAATATTAAATCATATGATAAAGGGGGGGAAAAAATAAACTCACATGATAATGGGTTTATAATTCTGGATATGAAACAAATAGCACCTTAATTTTTCTACATTTTTTCTTAGATTATTTTCTGGCTAATTTATCTGAGAGACCTAAATGCTTTTTTTTTTTTTTTGTTGGGGGGTGGGGGGATGGAGTAGGGGGAGGGGGTGTTTATGTTGTGATCTTGTTCCTACCGTAAGGTGTATCTGTGTAAGAATTTTCCAATTATATATCTATCTCATGATTTGGCTTCAAAAATATATAATGTTTCTTTCTTTTATTAAATTTACTTGCCATGTCCAGATTGTTATTTGATAACGTAAACATTGTGGCATAATCCAGTGACAAGACTAGTAGGTTGAAACTTGAAAGTTTGTCCAACGAGACGAGTTATATAATGCGCAACGAGATTATTGCGTTTACCTAATAATTGGTCGCAAGTGTGTATTGTAGCCCCGTAAATTATCTGCGACGAATAATGGTGAAACTTGGATGTTTCTCGTCAAATTAACTTTTAAATAAATTATAATTAAGTAACAAATACACTTGTCTTGAAAAAAAATAATTTTTGTCTGCTTCACAAATGAAAAAGAGGACAAAACGTTAATGTCTAGTTTTAGAGTTGAGATGGAAGAGAGAAGAACAGTTAGGAAAAGAAAAGAAGGAAAGAGAAAGTTTCATTTCCTTTCTTTCTATTTCCACCCAAATTTGGAAGGAGAGCTTTTAGAGGAAAAAAGGGAATATTTTCTTCCTATTTTCTTTCTTTTCTTTCATCATTTTTACTCCCAACAAAAGATATTATAGTATCATATCCATTCTTTTCTCTCCTCCTTTATTCCCAAACAAAAGAATTGTTGGAATTCCATTATTTTCTATTCATTTCCTTCCATCCAAACTAAGAGTATAGATGTGTCAAGTTATCTACGACACATACATATAAATTATCAATTCTTAATCATAAAAATTTCCAGACAATTTAAGTCTACACAAGATCAACCTGAGTATACAAAGAAGTACCAAAAGCAAAAGTAAAAGAGGTGTAAAATTATCAAGAAATACAACAGTTATAAATTATCAATTATTAATCCTAAAAATTTGCAGACAGTTGAAGCCTACAACTTGATCAACTGAAGTATTTTCATCATCTGATACCGGTCTTCTGTGGTTAGCTTAAATTGTGCATTCCTGCCCTTCCTTCTCACTTTCTTCAGCGTCACCTATGTATTCTTATTATTATTTTTATGAAATCTCTGAGTAATACGGAAAAAATCAAAGCCAGTTCTCCTTTGGATATAATATTGATAATAAGATGGCTAAGACATGTGATTGGTTGGTAATAGTTTGTTAATATTAAATAGACAATGATTCGATAATTTTCTCGATACCATAACTCTCAGCAGAAATGATAAAAATTGTAAATTTCAACAAGAACGTATCATTTTTTTTAGAGAACCTACAATTTTTTTTTTCATAATTCTTCATTGTCACGTCATTGTACAAATTAAACATTCTATAAATTAGATATTGTCAGGTGATCAGTTATTTTCTAATTTTGGTTCATTGTGATAGCTATTTTCTTGTGAAGGAGGTTAGCAATTACTTGTATTGAGCAATATGCCCTATGTTATATATAAAATAAAAGGAATAAGTCCTTTTTTGTATTTTTTAATTATTTCTTCATTTGAGATAAATCAGATTTTATTATAAAAATAGTTTTTGAGACACAAAAAAAATAGAAGAATATATTGAAACTAAAGAATTGGAATAAAAGAAAAGTAATGAACATAGCTAAATTAGTATATTTATAAATTAATACATAAATAATGTGTGTGCTTTTGTATGAGAGAGAGAGAGATGGAGAAAGTGGCAAAAAAAAAAAAAAACAAAAAGCCAAAATGTGAAAGATAAAATTCAAGATGAGAAGAAAGAAGAAACAATTACGAAGAGAGAGGAGAATGGAAGTGATTAAGGGCCCAAAAAAACTAATGAGTATATAATAATATTGATTTGTCAAGGGTAATATTAACATTTTAGCTAAAATTACTCTCCCCCTATAAAGAACCCAAAAAGGATGTGATCAATTTAATAACACTTCTTATTTCACATATATTTATACGTGTTTAATGCTATTCAGCTATTCATTTTGGTCTTAAATATGCTATCAATATATTAGAAATCGTAGTTAGATATTGCCGTACAAACCAAACACTCCCCCTCTCTCTCCCCACAAAAAAAAAAAAAAAAAGGGACACATGGGTCTGTATGATATTTGGTAATATCCAACCACAAGAAGCTAGAGTAAATTTTTTGGTTTAAAAAAATTAGCACGTATAGTATTTCATCAAAAAATACGAAAGTTAACACCTTAATTAGAAATTCTAAACTGAATTTTGTTTCCAGTTTTGAGAAGGGCAAAGAATCCATTTATTTCTAAAACTGATACTATATGCCACCTTGAAACATCAAATAGAATGGAACAATAGCTCTGAAATCCATAGACAACAATTCAGATGTATAGCCTTTATTTTGAACATGCTTCAATACAAGACGTGATAACAACAAGATATTAATAGACCAATTGACATTCTACAACCATGCACATGGAGCTGTAGTCTTCCAAAGCTTAAGACTTATATCTCCCAAATGAGAGTTTTTTTTTTTTTTTTTGGTTGCTAGTTTTTTCCTCTGATTTGTTTGCAAAGCTATAGAACCAATCCAGATCCATAAAACTTTTGCGCACTGATCTGTTCAAGCCGTTCAGCCATCTCACTCGTGAGATAATTCGTCCAATCTCCAATCTCACCTTTTCGAAAAAATGATTGATTGTCCAAAAATGCTTGATTGTCCAAACCCCTCCATTTCCCACTCTTGTTCACCTCCAGATTGCTCAAATGATCAAAGCTACAAAGCCCCAAAATCCGATCAACTAATCCTGTTGTCTCTTCCTCTGGAGAAATCGGACACCCTATGAACTCAGCTAAGCGTCTCAGTTGAAATTCTGGCTGCTCTCTCAGGGCTTCATATTTTAAGAACAGTACCTTGTCAGGCTTTTCCAAGCTTTCTTTCCAGTATTCTAAAACATGATGCCAAATAGGTCCGGCAAAGGTTACTCCGTTGCATAACTTGTCAAAAAACTCTTCAAGTGGAAAATCTGAGCGTATGACCTTCTTCATGAAGTGCCAATAAGAAACAGAAAGGTCCTTAAGGTTTCTGCACTGATAGACAATCTTGCAATCTGAATTCAGCACTGAATTGGGTAGTAGTGTAAGGGGGCAATGAGTCGCAAACAGCCTTCCTGATCCAAATGAAAGACTAGGGATTCCTTTATAATTAGGAGAGATGAAATGTTCCATGAAGGGCACCAGGTCATGAGGATTTTGATGGAGCAAAGGATGGTTTTGGTTGATAGGATATTCATTTCGGTTCAATAAGGTGAACATGAGAGCCTTGAGCCAAGTAGTGCCTGATTTGGGTGTGGTGATTAGTAGGACATCAGTATTCTTAACCTCAAAGTGTCGTTGGCATGCAATGAATGCCTGCAACTTACCTGCTCCAAGCCAAAAACCCTTGTATTTGTAGAGATAAGATGGATCATACCATCTCTCTTCGGGAAGAAGGGATATCAAGCTTTTGCATTCCTCCCGGATTAGTTCCTCCCGTTCTGAATCTATTGAAAAATGAAACAAAGGTGTGGTTGATGACATTTTTGGCAATTGGAGTCTTATCTTTGCTGGTTTTTGTGATGTCTCTTGCTTGTGTCTAGGCTGGCATATATGATTACTTATATAGCTTCATTCTATGTTATTTTCTCAATTTCCTACTCCATCCTAAGCTTTCACTCAAGAATCTGCCAGAAGGACATTTTTAAATTGTAATTGATTTTGAAACAAATAATTTTCTTTTATCCTATTAGGTAGCGAGATGCCTTTTAGACGTGATTGATTCGATCAAATTGCAAATCCTGGCTTTCCAATATGCTGAGATTGTGCCATTTTCTTTTATGCTCAAACATAAGACAAAGACAGTGGCGTATATACTTAGACTTTCAGTTTTTTATATTTGTGAAGATCAAATTGTATATTTGGACTTTTCTGTTGACAGTTACCGCAGCCCTAAGGAGTTTATTCTTGTGCTAAAAAAAAGGGTTAATTACATTTTAACCCCTGTGATATTTGGATAAACCACATGACTATCTTATGATTCAAAAAGCAATATATCACCCCCTGTAGTTTTGGTTAAAGTATCAAACAGATGGAATTTACCTTCTGTAGAAGTCCGTAGGTAAAATGTCCAAATTATTCAATATAAGTATTAAAAATTACCATGGTGTAATGTATAGCTTTTAGAACCATAAGGGAGTTATGTGATTCATTCGAAAATCACAAGAAGGTAATGTATATTTTTTCTGAAAAAAAATACATGTAAGCACAAAGATGAAATAGTTAAACACTGGGGCACTGTGAACACTTTACTCACGTTCTGTCACCAAAACCTAATTTCCATCACTTCAACACTTTAACTCAAACCATAGGGCGATATATAGTTTTTTGAACCATATGGGGTACTATGATTTATCCAAAAATCACAAGGGGTAGAGTGTATTTTACCAAAAAAAATAAAAATCCTTTGTTGTATATTAGTATTATTTTAATTTTGATTTGTATATACAGAACATATATATATATGTATATATATATTGTTGGAATCATGTTTCAGAGCAAATACTGGTGCTTTTTGCGTCTTGAATTGTTAATTTTTCTGCACATTTTCTTAGATCTACTTGATTTTATGTTTATGGGAAATTTTTATGTTTTCATTATTGCATTTTAGTGGCCTAACAGTGTTCCTTTTATTGAAGGTGAGAATGGTGTTGACCTTTCATGGTGTGAAGACAATTCCTCAAGAGAAGTCTTACGGTAAATACGCACACTTAGGGGTGAGATTCGGTCAGTTAATCGGTAAATCGGTCACTTGAAATCGGTAATTTCTGTAATTTTTGTTAGAAATCATCCGACCAAATTCGATTTCGAATTTACTACATACCGAACCGATTTTGCGTCTGAATTGAATTTGGCAATTCGGTATTTAAATTCGGTTACCAAAAAAAAATTGCAATTAGGCTAGGATCACTCTCTTTCACTCTTACCATTCTTTGTGCATCAAGGCTTACATTCAGACATGCATATATGACCATAAGGATTACATTAAGATCTACATATTCAAGAATCCAAATCTCAATAGTTAATAACAGAACATGTGAAGGTAAACTAACCACAAAAAATTCGACGAAATTGACTCCATAAAATTGAATTTTGTGTACTGCAACGAGAATGAGTAAATCAATTAGCCAAAAATTGAGCCATTTTCTTATAGCTGGTGTCGAGAAATCAATGAATGCAAGCTTGATTAATTTGAGTAAGATAAATTTAGATTTGAAAACACATCTCAACCTGGAGTAGATCAGGAGACAAAAGAAACTTGAGGTCTGGGGAGAGGAAAGGAACTTGGGATTTGAAAACTCTAAAAAGTTAGCACGTAGAGCTAAGGCTGTGAAGGTGTGTTTGTGTGGTGGTGTTATTCTGGGATGGAACATGTTAATGGTAAAAGATGATAATCATAAAGCAAGTGAGAAGAGTGAGTAGTTTAAGGGATTTGGGAGTGATTTTGAATGAACGCAATGAGAATGGTTTTACAAGGTTTCTGGCTAAGTAGAGGAGGGATAATAGACGGAGTGTTGAAGAGGTTTGGGTGGGATGCAGAGATGGAGTCTTGCAGATGTAGGAATTAGGTTAAGATGGGAGGATAAGTCTTGGACTTGGAGTGGTGAATTAGACTAGTTGGATCAATTCTCAACTACAAATTATAATGGTTTACAAAGTTTGGTCTTTCTTGCTACCAACTAAATAGCCCAAATAATTGGGCCTTAACCCAATAACACAGCTTAAAGTTTGGATCATTGGGCCTCCAATTTTGGCTTGGAATGCTCAATTCGGTAAGTGGAATTTGGTATTCGAATACCGAATTCTAATTACCGAATTGAATTCGAAATCGGTAATACCGATTTGAAAAATTACCATTTTCGAATACCGACCGAATTCAATTTCTTTTTTTTTTGAATTTTTCGAATTATTACCAAATTACTAAATTACTGAATTTGATTTACTGATTTGAATTCAAATTCGGTTGGTAATTCGGTATTTACCGAATTTGCTCACCCCTACGCACACTAGGATGTAGGATTGAAGTCTCCTTCAAACCTTTAAAAAATAAAATAACTGAAAATTATTGAACTTTTGAATTTTTAGATTTTTTTATGATCAATACTGCAATAAAAATCCAAATTTAACCGTTTACTGTGGCTGCCAAAAGTCACGAACGATCCAAAATTGTGGTTGACCCTCTGTCACAAGAATTTGCCGATCAGTTTGCTGGGCGCTAGGCAGGCACAACAACGTGTGGATTCTCTAATTACCATTATTTTGTAAATTTTCAATAAAATAAAAGTGATAACAAGAAGATTCTGACATTAAAATAACAACATATATGCAAACTAGTAGTTTGTATAGTTTTTGCACTCGGTCTTTTTAGCAAACCAATAAAATTCAAAGATATCTGAATCCACAACTTATTCCGTGAGAGGGGAAAGAAACTCTATAGAACCAATCCAGATCCATGAAACTTTTGTGCGTTGATCTGATCAAGTCGTTCTGCCATTTCACTTGTGAGATAGTTCCTCCAATCTCCAATCTCACCTTTCCGAAAAAAGACATGATGGTAAAAAATCCACCATTTCCCGCTCTTATTAACATCTAGATTGCTCAAATGATCAAAGCTACAAAGCCCCAAAATCCGATCAACCAATCCTACTGTCTCTTCCTCTGAAGATATCGGACACGCCATGAACTTAGCCAAGCGTTTCAATTGAAATTCCGGTTGTTCTATCAGGGATTCATATTTTAAGAACAGTACCTTGTGGGGCTTTTCCAAACTTTCTTTCCAGTGTTCTAAGACATGATCCCAGACAGGTCCAGCAATGCTTACACCGTTACAAAACATGTCGAAGAACTCTTCAAGAGAATATTCCGACCTAGCTTCTTGGCAAAGTGCCAATAAGAGACGAAAAGATCCTTAATGTTTCTGCATCGATTGACAATCTTGCAATCTGAATTCATCACGGAATCGGGTAGTAGTGTAATTGGGCAATGAGCCGCGAATAGTCTTCCTGATTCAAAAGGAAGATTAGGAATCCCTTTATAACTAGAAGAGATGAAAAATTCCATATAGGGAACTAGAACATGAGGATTTTGATGGAGCAATCATGGTTCAAAGACTCGGCCGAGTCGGAAATGACTCGGCCGAGTCATCACCGGATCGGAGTCCTCCGGTCCGAGACCGTTCCGATCCTACTCGGAGACGGTAGACTCGCCGAGAACTCGGTCAGACTCGGTAGACTCGGACCGAGTTGACTCCGAGTCCAAGAAAAGCGGCCGATTCTTCATCGAATCGTCTGAGTCAACCCGGTCCAAAAAACACCAAAGAGGTGGCTAAGCCATGGACCAGTGAAGAAGAAAAGGAAGAGAACTAGAGAGATACCTGCAGAGCAAATCTGGAGGAATAAATCTGAAGAGTAAATTTGGAGGGGAAGATGGGGACAATGAGAGTGAGAGGGATTTCTTACCAATTTCAAGTTGGATTTTCCAATAAATGAAAGGCATGACTAATGGAAGTGTTGGCGGTGGGTTAGAAAGTGGTTCAAGTGGAGGAAAAGGAGTGGTGCAGATGGAGGTTGAGGTGGTTTGGGTAGAGCAATAGGAGTTGGTGTGGGTGGAGGCTTTGGCGGTGGGATAGGAGGCAATTCTGGTGGAGGTTTTGGGGGTGGGAATCGGTGGAGGTGGTGGATGGGGCTTTAACGGTGGTGGAGGCAATGGAGGGGGATGTTATGGTGGTGGAGCTGGTGGAGGATTTGGCGGTGGTGGAGCTGGTGCAAGGGGAGGATTTGGTGGTCCTTCCTCCTCTTTACTTTTTTTTTTTTTTTCATCTTCAATTGCTTCTTTAGGGTTTAGATGGCAGGGAATATAAATAAATAACAAAGAAATAAAATGATTTTATTTCACCAAAATAGAGTAGGTGGCAGGGAATCAAATTTAGACACCTAGACAACGTACAGGCCATAATTTTCAATATTCTTAATTGTATAAGTTTGTCTTTTTTTTTTTAATTTTTTCCAATACCATAGATAAAATTAAAAAAGTAACTAGTGAAAATTGAATTAACACATTCAACTTTAAAAGAGATTGCTATTAGTACTTGCTCAATCTTTACACTGAATGCCTTCTTAATTTAAAAACAGATAAATGATTGACTAGTTTCATAACACATTCTAGTATTAATATTTTTGTTTACAGTTCACAGCTTTCCCACTGATGGAGGAAAAGAAAGAAGTGAAATATTCCAAAATATTCAACTACAATGATAAAAAAAGGAGAATCTAGGAAACCATTTGTAATGCTAATCATGTTAGACCTCACCAAGGAAACCATAGGATTTATATGAAAATTAATGGTGCTACATAACTAACTGAAAAAAATCCAAGTAAAAGCTTTCGAGCCCTTGCTGCATTTTGCAAAATAATCAAGAATTCGTTAGAGATGCCAAATAGAAAATATTTTGCTCTCCTCAAAGACAATTTCAAAATGACTACAAAGATGAGTCGTGTAGTAACATTTTAATTTCTTTATCAATTAGATGAATTTAAAATCCTAACAAAATTCTGATCTATGATATTTTGATTTTGTTTGTGATAGCATTGCATTGAATGTTTAAAGATATATGCCGTTTTTTATATCGATAAAAATAGTACATTCAAGATGTTTTCTTTACTAATTTTTTGGTTATTTTTGTTTGGTATATTTTTTATGTATATTTTGAATAATTATTTATAATTTTTAGAATAAAATTGATTTTAAAATATGCGTCTCACCGAGACCGTGACCGATATGCCGAGACCGATGTGGAACGGTACACGCCGCGACCGCGACCGAGACCGCGACTTTGAACCATGGGAGCAATGGATGGTTTTGGTTGATAGTATAGTCTTTTCGGTTCAGTAAGGCAAACATGAGAGCCTTGAGCCAAGTAGTACCTGATTTGGGCGTGGTGATCAGTAGGATGTCAGTGTCCTTAGCCCAAAACCCTCTTTGGCATGAAACGAGTCCCCCCAGCTGAATAGGTCCAAACCAAAAACCCTTGTATTTGTAGAGATAAGATGAATTGAACCGTCTCTCTTTGGGCAGATAGGACATCAATATTTTGCGTTCCTCCTCGATTATTAGTGCCTCTTCGTCTATATCTTTTGAAAGAGGAATCGAAGGTGTAGTTGATGACATTATTTGTTTTTTGGAGTCTTTATCAAGCTAGTTTTTGCGATGTCTCTTGCTTGTCTCTGGGCTGGCATATATACTTATATAACTTCATTACCAAGTTATTTTATCAATTTCAAAATTATATGCATGATATATTTGGACGTTTCTGTTGACATTTTCTGCACCCTAAAGAGCCTAGTCTTGTGCTCAAAAAAGATTCCTTTGTTGTATGTCAGTGTTATTTTCATTTTGATTCCTATATTAGGAAAACATATTTTATTGGAATCATTTTTCAGAGCACATATATTAGCACAACTAAATCATTACTATTATTTAGTCAAAAAGAAAAAGAAAAAAAGAAAAGAAAGTCATCTCTGTCATGAATTTTTAGGTGATCGGCTCATTTCTAGTCATATTAAGTTCGTGCTGTAGCAATGATCAATAATTAGTCCAAGGTTTGCATAGTCTAATTCAGGTTTTGAGAAAAATAAGATAAAGCTTTTGTGCAAGTGTATATTCGTGGGGTTCTTCAAATGTATTCACCCAATTAACTGAAACCGCGGATCAAAATGACTAAAATCTTTAATCTCAGAAAAACTTGGCTTCCATAAATATGTATCCATTTATAGCTTCATTTTTAAGTTATTTTGACCTTAATTTCCTGCCCCAGAGACTTCGTCATCTTGTGCTGTATGCACGAGATCAATCTAAAACTAAAGAGTCGGCAGGACATTTATAAATTGTAAATTGCTTTTTTTTTCCAAATAGATATATAACAAGATGCCAATGGGACGTGATTGGTTCGATCAAATTGCAAATCTTAGTTTTCTAATGTGCTAAGGTCGTGGCATTTTTTTTATCCTCAACGCCAAGACCATGGGATATATGTTAATCGGATTTTAATTCTTTATTTTTACGATGATCAAATTCTATGTACAGAGCATAATCGAGTTGATCTGGCTCGCAAATTGCTTTCTGATGCTGGCCTGTCCCTGGGTACTTTGCAAATAAAAAACACAGCACTGGAGAAAAAGCCGATTTGATATGGGGGATAAGGCGTGTATAACATGTTAGTTAAAAAGAATAACTATATTGAAATAGCAGCGTAACTCTACTTAAGTATAATACAACTATTTGACATGCAAAACAACGCTATTTTTCATTTGAAATTTGGCTTTAGCGGTTCAATTTGTTCGTCAAGTTTTGACCCTTCAAATCTAGACCATCAATTTATATCAGATGACATTTGTGAGGTCCCATTTCTGTAGGGATAATAATTCTACTACTTAAAAAGCTAAGAAAAGGTAGCAACAAAAATTGGCCGAGGCCATCGACCACAACAGTGTGGCTTTACATGGAATTTCAAATTCAAAATTAGTATTGTTTTTTAACAAAGCAAATACCATGATCGAGCACACGAGAAAGACACAGCGGCTCGACAGTTACAGGAGCCTCTCCTACTCTAATGGAACTGTTGTTAGAAAAATAGTATCAGGATCTTCTATTATGACTTATAAATCATGAGTAATAAATCAACCATACCTTGTGCCGTTAAGTATGTTTTTAGTTAGAGTTGTATAATTATCACAAGTACATTGATCTTCCCTTTCATACTCTCTCTCATGTTTGCTCTTACGATTGGACAACACACAAACTCGTTTGAGAGGAAAGAGGAACCAAAAACCTATTTATAGATGCACAAGTGACTCTTCCCATGATGATCATCAATATTGCTTATCGAATCTTCCTCCTTGATAAGATAAATCTTATCATGAATCATTTGTTTTAATGATGTATTTACATAAATCATAAGTGTACATACATTCATTTATGTGAAGTTCTATAAATGTAGAGATAGTTTCATTTATCACTTAATTAGATTCATAATTTTGGTCATAGAATTTTATTATTTATTAAATTAGGGACATGACTTTGGTCACAATATCTTGAACTTATCTATACAGCTACTTAATTTATCCTTTCATAAATATGGGATACAATGTATAAAAATACAATAGGCGGGTTGATGAGTCCCAAATGCAATTGATTTAGGTCTTCTAGTTTCCAAGTTTTGTTGACTTTATAAAACTGTTGTGGTAAGGAAAAGTTATAAAAAGAAAAATTAAATTTTTGTTGAAACTTACTACTCGTTAATTAAAAGTTACCATTTTTTATACGAGTTATAGTAAAGAAGAATTACTAATTATTGTTCCTAATTTAAGTTCTTTAGGTATTGCTGCTGCATTGTTCTCTCGAGAACAATGCCCAAAGAATTTCCAAACTTGGATTACTGGCCCATCGATAAAACATGTGGTAATTAAAGAAGCACATATTCACGGTGATGTATGGTGATATAAGAAAGATAATTATAAATAACATTATTATACATGACCAAAGGTATTAGACTTCTGAATTTATGGTTTACAAAAGTGTTTTCAAATAAATAAGCTTTCTGGGAGTCAGCATCACCGTAGGGGGGAGGGTGGGTACTGGAGGATACTGTATTGGGATTACATATATGTATATATATATATATATATATATATATATATATATATAGATGTGTGTGTGTGTGTGTGTGTGTTTTTTTTTTTTGGGAAGTGCATTCCTCCTGGATTAGTTCCTCTTGTTCTAGATCTATTGAAATAGGAAGCAACGGTGTAGTTGATGGCATTTTATTCTTTTTGGAGTTTCTATCAAGCTAGTTTTTGTGATGTCTCTTGCTTGTGTCTAGGCTGGCATATATATACTTTTTTTTTTGGGGGGGGCATATATATACTTTTTTTTTATTTTGACCTCAATTTCCTGCTCCATCATAAGCTTTCACGCAAGAATCTATAACCAATGCTGTGCTGCCGGCGGAATATTTTTAATTTCTGAATGACTTTGAAACAAATAATTTTATTTTATTTTTCTTTTTTCTAATAGGTAGCGAGGTGCCTTTTAGACGAAATTGCAATTCGTGGCTTCTAATATACTGAGATTGTGGGATTTTCTTTTATGCTCAAAGCTAAGAAAAACACAGAGGCGTATATACTTAGGACTTTCAGGTTTTTACATGTATGATGACCAAATTCTATATTTGGACGTTTCTGTTGACATTTTCAGGAGCCCTGCAGAGCTTATTCTTATGTTCCCAAAAAAGCCCAAAGAATTTGGCAAAAACCTAGGTAGACTTTCATTACGAGCTAACAACTTGATTAGAAATTCTAAGCTAAAATTTGTTTCCAGTTTTGAGGACAGAGAATCAATTTATCTCAAAAAATGATACTCCTCCGTCCCACTTTGATAAGATTATGATTTTTTTCACACTGTTTAAGTAAAATTAATTAATTTTATTAAAAGAAAAAATTTAATCTATGATGTTTCTAAAATAGTCACATATTTATCATTAAACATTTACATTAATTACAAAATACGAATTGCACCATAAGTCAAATTAATTCCATTTAATATGTGAATGCACAATTTACTATGCACCTATATTAATATGGTAGTTATTTCACTAATAACAAAGTAATTAAATAAGGGCGTTTTAGATAAATTAAAAGTTAATTATATTCTTCAATTAAAAAGTGAGTTATAACTTGGTACGGATGAAAAAGAAAAACAAGCGGGAGTCTTATACATCACCTTGAAACATAACATAGAATAGAACAATAGCTCTGAAATCAATAGAAGACAATAAAGATGTACTGCCTTTACTTCGAATAGATTTCAGTACAAGACCATGTGATAACAAGAAGATATTAATAGAACAATTGACATTCTGCAACCATGCACATGGAGCTGTTATATTTCCCAAGTAAGAGTTTTTTTCGATTTTTTTCTGGTAGGTAGTTTTTTCCTCTGATTTATTTGCAAAGTTAGCTATAGAACCAGTCCAGCTCCCTGAAACTTTTGCGCACTGATCTGATCAAGTCGTTCTGCCATCTGACTTGTGAGATAATTCCTCCAATCTCCAACCTCACCTTTCCGAAAGTATGCTTGATGGTCCGCAACCCACCATTTCCCGCTCTTGTTCACCGCCAGATTGCTCAAATTATCAAAGCTACAAAGCTTCAAAATTTCATCAACCAACCCTTCTGTCTCTTCCTCGGGAGAAATTGGGCATCCCATGAACTCAGCCAGGAGTTTCAAATGAAAAGCAGGTTCTTCCTTCATGGATTCGTATTTCAGAAACAGGATCTTGTGGGGCTTTTCCAAACTTTCTTTCCAGTAACCTAAAGCATGATCCCAAACGGGTCCAGTACCGCTTACACCTTCACAAAACATGTTAAAGAACTCTTCAAGTGAAGTCTCCGCCCCTAACTTCCTAATAAAGTGCCAATATGAAATTAAGATGTCTTAACGTTTCTGCATAAATAGACAATCTTGCAACGCGAATTCAGTGCTGAATCGGGGAGCAGTGTAAGTGGGCAATGAGTCGTGTATAGTCTTCCTGATGCAAAAGAATGACTAGGGATTCCTTTGTAATCAGGAGAGACCAAAAATTCCATAAAGGGCACCAGATTATGAGGATTTTGATGGAGCAAAGGATAGTTTTGGTTGATAGGATTTTTATTTCGGTTCAATAAGGTGAACATAAGAGCCTTGAGCCAAGTAGTACCTGATTTGGGCATGGTGATTAGTAGGACATCATTATCTTCAGCCTGAAAGAGTCTTTGGCATGAAATGAACCCCAGCAACTGATTAGGTCCAAGCCAAAAAACCCTTATATTTGTAGAGATAAAGTAAGCTGTACATTCTCTTTTTAGGCAGAAGGGACATCAATCTTTTGCATTCCTCCTGGATTTGTTTCTCTTGATCTAAATCTTTTGAAAGACGAATCACAGGTGGATTTGATGACATTTTTTTGCTTTTGGAGTCTTACGTAGCTAGTTTTTGTGATGTCTCTTGCTTGTGTCTAGGCTGGCATATTTGTACTTGTATCTATAGCTTCATTTTCAAGTGATTTTAAGCGCAATTTTCATTTCCTACCCCAGATACTTCTTCATCTAAGCCCTTCGCACAAGATTGATCTAAAACTAAATGAGTCAGTTGGACATTTGTATATCTTAAATTGCCTCCTCTCCAATAGATAACGAGATGCAAGTGAGGCGTGATTGATTCGGTCAAATTGCTTAAGATGGTGGCTTTGTTTTTTCATGGTCAACACCAAGACCGTGGAATATATCTTAATCAGTCTTTCAATTCTTTATCTACATAAAAGCTGAGAGAAAGCAACAAACATTATATAGATTTTTGCGGGGGGAGCTGAGGCTGTCGACCACATC
Organism: Mitragyna speciosa; assembly: GCA_024721245.1. Lineage (NCBI taxonomy): Eukaryota > Viridiplantae > Streptophyta > Magnoliopsida > Gentianales > Rubiaceae > Mitragyna > Mitragyna speciosa. Next base: position 3,626,908 of record CM045570.1, read on the forward strand.
ACCACGGTTTTCATATGAAATTTATATTTCAAAAGTTATTAGTACTTTTTTTTCACAAACCAACTACCTTAGATCGAGCAAACAAGAGAGATGGTGTTTCAAATTCAAAATTAGTATTGTTATTTTTGAAAACATTACAGTTTTGGTACTAAATGCTTGGGGTATCAATCGTTTCAGTCTTTAAAGGTTAGACAAAAGTAAATCTAGTACTAAATATTTCAATTTTTTAGCACATTTAGTCCTATTGACTAGTTTTCTTAAAATCTTATCAGAATCCAGTCACGTGAAACTCACGTGAGAGATACAAAATTTTTCAAAAAGGATTAAAAAAAATTTAATTGTCATAATTTGTAATTAAAGACACACACGAATGCACTATCTAAATAGATTTTTTTTGGTTTTATCTGCTCATTTATTATTTAGGAACTCAAATTAGTGCCTTTAATTATAAATTATGGCAATTAAAATTTTTTTCTTTAATCTAATTTCTTTTGAAAATTTTTGTAATCAACTGTGAGTATCGCATAACCAAATTTTGATACAATTTGTGTAAAACTGGTCAGGGACTAAACATGATAAAAAATTAAAATATTTGATACTAGATTTGCTTTTATCCAAACTTTAGGGATTAGAACTAACAATGGGCTAAACAATTTGTACCAAAATTGTATTTTTTTTCTTTGGACAAACCGACTACTATGATTGAGTACATGAGAGAGACGCTGTGTGATTTGACAATTATCGAGCCCCAATTCAATGGAACAATGTTTTATCTTAACATGTGTTTTTTTAGTGTTTTAAAAACTAATCCGAATTGACAGGTTCGATGAATCGAGAACCAATTAAGTGACATGGCTCTTTCATAATAAATATAGAGTGACGACAAAACCAATCAAACCTGGTAAAAATTAGTAAATTGGTCGAACTGGCAGGCGGATTGACTTAATTGTTGGATTGTATCATTATTATCTATTTTTTGGTTAGGTATTCTAATGTTCTTTTAACAGTTTTAACACTATGTTTGAATGAAATTTTGTGCGCAAAAATTAAAGATTCTTTATTAGACTCTTAATCGGAATAACATTAATTTTTTTTTGCAAAATTTAATTGGAATTTTATTTAAATCTAAAATTTTGCTTAGACATGCATGGAAATAGGCCTCAAAAGTTCTATTTCTCACAAGTTGACCATCCAAATTTAAAGGGCCAAAAATAAACGGACAAGATTAAACAAATAAGATCAAATTTAGAATTAAAAACGACATCGTTTTGAAGTGACAAGTAGTTAGTTATACTACGCTTTAACAAGTTATATCATCATTTCAATATAATTACAACTTTTAACTAGTTATGCATACCTCTACTTATGAAAAGTGGAAAGGTCATAAATTGCGAGTCCCAAATCCCATCTTATTTTGCTCTAAAATTGATACTACATATCACCTTGAAACATCAAATAGAATCAAAAAACTAGCTCTGAAATCATTAGACAACAATACCGATGTATAACGCTTCAGTTTAAGACATGTGATAACAAACATATACTAATAGAACAATTGACATTCTAAAACCATGGACATGGAGCTGTAGTTCTCCAAAGCTTAGACATACATATCTCCCAAACAAGAGTTCTTCCAAGTTTTTTTTTTTTGGGTTGGTGGTTTCTTTCCTCTGATTGGTCTACGAAGTTATAGAACCAATCCAGATCCATGAAACTTTTGTGCACTGATCTGGTCAAGTCGTTCTGCCATCTCACTTGTGAGATAATTCCTCCAATCTCCAGTCACACCTTTCCGAAAATATATTTGATAGTCATAATCCAACCATTTGCCGCTCTTGTTGACTTCCAGATTGCTCAAATGATCAAAGCTACAAAGCCTCAAAATCTGACCGACCAATCCTGCTGTCTCTTCCTCTGGAGAAATCGGACACCCTATGAACTCAGCTAAGCGTTTCAAATGAAATTCTGGTTGTTCTTTCAGGGCCTCATATTTTAAGAACAGTACCTTGTGAGGCTTTTCCAAGCTTTCTTTCCAGTACTCTAAAACATGATCCCAAACAGGTCCAGCAAGACTTACTCCATTACAAAACATGTCGAACATCTCTTCGAGTGAGTAATCCGTGCCTAGCTTCTTAATAAAATGGAAATACGAAACAAAAATGTCCTTAAGGTTTCTGCATAGATAAACAATCTTGCAATCAGAATTCAGAACTGAATTGGGTAGTAGTGTAAGCGGGGTATGAGCTGCAAATAGTCTTCCTGATGCAAAAGAAAGACTAGGGATTCCTTTATCCTCTGGAGACACGAGAAGTTCCATAAAGGGCACCAGTTTATGAGGATTTTGATGGAGCAAGGGATGGTTCTGGCTGGTAGGATATTCTTTTCGGTTCAGCAAGGTGAACGTGAGAGACTTGAGCCAAGTAGTACCTGATTTGGGCGCAGTGATTAGTATGACATCAGTATCCTCAACCTCAAAGTGTCTTTGGCATACAATGACTCCCTGCATCTGATTAGGTTCAAGCCAAAAACCCTTGTACTTGTATAAATGAACTGAACCAAAAAAACTCTCCTCGGGCAGAATGCACATCAAGTTATTGCATTCCTCCTGGATTAGTCCCTCTTGATCTAAATCTTTTGGAAGAGGAATCAGAGGGGTTTTTGATGACATTTTTGGCTTTTGGAGCCCTAGCTAGCTAGTTTTTGTGATGTTTTTCGCTTTTGTCTAGGCTGGCATATATGCACTTACATATATAGCTTCATTTTTTAAAGTTATTTTGACCTCAATTTCCCACCCCATGACACTTCTTCATCTTATCCTGTTTGCACAAGATTAATCTAAAACTAAATGAGTCAGCAGGACATTTGTATATTTCAATTGCCTTTTTTCTAATGAATAACGTGATGCCACTGAGAAGTGATCGATTCGATCAAATTGCAAGCCTTGGCTTTCTAATATATTAAGATCGTGGCATTTTCTTTTATGCCCAAAACGCCATGACCGTGGCACATATTTTAATCAGATTTTCAGTTGTTTATTCTTACGATGATCAAATTCTATGTTAGAACGTCTCCATTGCCATTCTCCTTCCGGAGACCTCTGGACAGAGTAGATTTGAGTGTGAGATAATTTGCTGTCTAGAATTATCTAGAAAGATTCCAAGGATGTTGTTGCAAAGTATCTACATAAGAGAGGTAAAGTTGTGGGCAAGATGAAACATATGGTTAGCAAAAGAAATTATTGTCGGTAGAATGGTCTATAATTACTTCTCCAATCTATCCGTTTGAATGTAAGAGAATTGCAAGCAAGAAAAAACTAGTAGCATACTAATAGTACTCCAAAGTCCTCCCAAAATTGTCTTTTCCCGTTGTAACCAAAAGTCTTCTTCAATAAAATTAATTTGAGTATCAAATCCTTTTGCACATCTTATTCAATATAAACTTGTTTTATATCCTTGTACCCCAACATTGACTTGATCTGGCTCACAAATTGCTTTGTGATGCTGGCCAGTCCCTCGATACTTTGTAAATAAAAAGCACAGAAAATAGAGACATTGGTGCGGTGATATGTGGGGAAAATAAATCTACTACTTAAAAGCTGAGAGAAGGTAGCAACAAAAAATATGGAGATTTTTCCGGGGGAGCCGAGGCTATAGACCACATCGCCGTGGTTTCATATGGAATTTCTAATTTAAAATTATTAGTATTTTTCTCCATTAAAAAAAAAAAAAAACTGCCTTGATCGAGCCCGAGAGAGAGATGGAATTTCGAATTTAAAATTATCATTCTCACTACTACTACTACTACAAAACAACTCCTGCTTCTTCTTTTTTTTTTTTTTTCCGGAACCTGCATCTAAAAAACATGAAAAATACTTATATAGGCCGGATTCACAGATAAACACGTAGATTATGTGGTCTAAAATCAACCACTTCATTAATCAGGTGGCCATGGGCCCTAGTGTAGGTCACGTGTGGGACACACTACCTGTGAATCTGATCCATACAATATCTGTGGTTTGAGAATTACAGAGCCCCTATCCTAATGTTTTTTTTTCAAATGGACCCTGTACATTTGAATAATGGATCAGTGTCTTGTCTTCTCTATTCTAATGGATTAGTGTCTTTTCTAAATAATGTTTGTTTTTTAATGTTTTGAAAACTAATCCGAGATGACAAGTTCCACTAGTTAAATGCAAAGTGAACCGATCAAATGTAGTAAAATTGATATATTGGTCAAACTGGATCCGACCTATATAATTAGTTTTTGGAAATTTATCATTATTATATATTTTCTGATAATGTATTCTAATGTTTTTTTAATAGTTTTAACACTTATTTTTGTATGAAATTTTGTGTGCAAAAGTTAAAGATGCTTCATTAGACTCTTAATTGGAATAACGTTAATGGTTTTTTTTTTTTTTTGAAAAATTTAAAAGTTTTTTAATACACTTTTAATTGAACTAATGTTTTTGCTTGCACTTTTACTTGGATTTCTAGTTTTTAGATATATGATTTATCAAATTCTATTTTTGACATTTCCCTTTACATTGTCTATCGGAGCATTACAAAGATTAAGTGTAGCCACGTAAATCACGACTCCAACGGATGGAAAATTTTCGGCTCAGAAGGCTTGAAAATACAACGTTTATTGTTTGCAACAACTAATGATAAAACTTGGACATGTCACCTGTCATGAAAAATATATATATATATATTTGTCTTCTTCACAAATGTACAAGAAATGAGTCAAATTATCGAGGAATACAACAATACCTTATAAAGTATCAATTATTAATCGTAAAAATTTGCAGATATTTTAAGTTTACACAAGATCAACCTCTGTATACAAAGAAGTACAAAAATTAGAGTAGAAAGTTGTCAAATTACCAAGAAATACAACAATTACTTATAATTATCAATTCTCAGGTCCATTTGGTTGGATGTAAAACATTTTCCTAAGAAAATTATTTTCCTAAAAAAACATTTTACATAGAAATTATCATTTTCCTTACATAAAAATTTTCAGACAAATTAAACCTACATAATTAGACCAACCTAAGTATTTTCCATCATCTTAAACTGGTCTTTTGTGGTTTGCTTAAATTGTGCATTCCTGCCCTTCCTGCTCACTTTCTTCAGTGTCACCTTTTTTTTTTTTAATAATTCTTTTGTTTTGAAATTTCTTAGTACTATAGATATAATTAAAGCCATTTCTTTTTTGGATATAATACTGATAATGAAATACTGAAATGGCTAAGACGTGATATGTTGGTAATAGCACATTTATGTTATTAATATTAAATGGACAATAATTCAGTGACTCTTTGTTACCATAACCATAAGAAAAATAGTAATTTTTTTCCTCAGTAACAAGGCTGCATTTGAATAGTTGTTTTTTAGAATTTTTTTTCCAAAACATTACTGTAGTAATCTTAAAGATTCTTCTTACTAAATATGTATGTAAAATAAAAAGGTGATTCGAAAACATGTTTGAAATTTTCAAAAAATATATTTTTAAAAAACACCATTAAACAAAAAAAAAATTTTAACAAAAGTTTATCATTTAAATAAAAAAAAAACTTACTTTTTTTTTTTCAACTCACACAACTTTCTTCATATTAAAGATTGTCAGGTGATCTGTTATTGTCTGCATGTTGGTTCATTATGGTTTATTGTGATGGAGGTTAACAATTAGTTGTATTGTTTGCATTCAAGACATCATATATTGGGAAATTTCTTTACTTATTCCAAATTTTGCAAAAACAATCTACAACCAACGAAAGATGAAATACTGTCAAGTAATTTGTACTTCTTCAAAATCAGATACTACTTGTATATTTTTGGTTGAAGATTTAAATCTCGTATTCACGTTCGTTCTTATTCTCGACTGGAAAACAAACAGCACCTTAATTTTCAGAAAATTTGCCTCATCTTTCCTGGTTGGGTTTGGGTGGTTCTCTGTTTGCTGTTTCTTGATTAGTCCAATTTAATGGGCTTTGATTTCAACACATTTGCCTCTCACTGGACACCAGAGCCTGCACATGCGCCAAGAATTATGTACTATACTGTACTTCAGAGCTTGCACTTGGGGCTCTCCTCAATAATGTCTTGTTTTTCATTACATCCGTTGCAAGATAAGCCCAATTCATACAACCAGCCTACAAATTTAAGGGTTGGCTTGAGCTGGTTAATAATACTCCAAACCCATAATTGGCTTGAGTTGGTTAATATCATGTAACTAAAAACTCACAAAAAGGCCTTATACTAATCCAACCCACAATGACTGAGGTCCAACACTGGATTCGAATTTGCCACAAAAGTGAGCCACTGGCCCATCCCATTTTCTCTCTTCCCCATGGGCCCATTCTCCACTCAGTAGAATATTACCAAACCATTTCTCTCCCCCTTCAGCCCCAACCCTGTGACCCATTCTCCTGCTATTATTATTATTATTATTATTATTATTATTATCATCCTTTTTTGATACTTTTGTTTAATGAATCTGAAACTAGTATTATTCATCCAAAAAATTGGAGATGGATTTGAGTTGAATATAAGCTTAAGTATAATTCCAAAACTCCAAAATCTAGAAGTCGAAAGCTTGAATGTTTATCAGGACTTCCCTCAAATAGTAAAATGGACAGATAGATGGTCTACGGCCATACTGCCACAGCAATTTTACACCAAGAGAGAAGTAAAGCTGCCCTCACTCCCAAACAAACACCCACCCCCCCCCCCCCCTCCTCTCTCCTGCTTCTTTCTCTTCTCTCCACACGCACACACGCACAAAAAAAAAAACACCAAAAACCTTAATTAAAAAAAAAAAAAAAACCTTCTTCGTCTAGGTCCATATTGCCACAGCAATTTTAGACCAAGTGAGAAGTAAAAATGCCCCCAATTCCCCACCCCCCCCCCCCCCCGGGCGGCCGGGGTGGGAAACACAAAAAAAAAAAAAAAAACACAACCAACTAAACAATCCACCAAAAAAAAAATATACATATACTCTTCCATCTAATAAACAGGCAACATCTTCCGAGGACAGTTTCCAAATGTTAACTGTGGGAGAAAATTCAAGTCATACACTATATTGAGCAGCATGGATTTTTAACAGAAGTCTGGAAGACGATTCATTACTTTATTGTTCAAAATCAGGCATGCCGAACAGAGAAAAGCCAGGATCAGCAGATCCAAGGAGTGGAATATACTCTGATCCTCTAACATGAACACTAAAGCAAGCTGGAGAGACATGTAGCAAGTAAGCGATTAGCAAAGAGGGAAAAAAAAAATTTTCAGGAAAGAATGTAATAGTGGCACATCAAGAAAAGATGTTTTTAGATACGTGAGCCAAAAAATATATATTTTTGAATCCATAAGTTGTAGAAAAAGAACTTAGAGACAAAAGATCTCATCCGTATGCAATTAATTTGTGGTTACTCGCAACATTCTAAAAAAGATTACACCACTAAACATCAGCGAAGAAGTCAATTGGATAGTGACGTAAGTATTGGATATCAATTACCACATCCGTTTTACCCAATCAACTTATGCTTCTCTATCATAGCATTTCAAGTAGGAGCAACGACTTCATACAAAAGCACATAGAACTTCTTGAGGATGAAGTCCAAAAATTTCTTGCATAATAAATGGTTTATTTAAGAAGGCAATGCAATCGATATCCAAGTTTTCCTCTCTTGGAAATTTGTAGATCTACTTGTAAATGTATAAAGCAAAAAAGGCCTGAATAAATTTAAGAGGAAGCTATATCAAACTAACCGTTCTCGATTTTCACAACACTTTGTAGCATTGTGTCCATCTTTGTTTTCATGTCTGAACTATCATCCATTCCTGGGGCAAGAATGGTCAGCTTCCTATAGATTTCACGCACAAACTTGCAGATCTTTTCAGCTAAATCAAGTTCACCATCTGATATTCTACCCATTGCCAACCTCATTAGCTCTCCTGTCAAATCTGCAAGCTATAAGAAAACAAATTTCACTGGGATAATACATGAATGAAGATGTAAAATTAACTCTTTGTTCATATCAAAGCAGAAACATAAATTAAGCAAATACAGCACTGGTTATAAAGAACATAATAATGGTTCTATCGAAGATATCTCATATCCTTGTGGCCCAGAGTTGGCATAATTGGATGACCAGCTAGAACTCTTTGCTCTATATAAACAGATGATGAAACATAACAAGGATAAAGAGTACCCCCAAGATATAATCGAGAACGTTAATCTGCAAAGGCTCAATAGATGGATCGCTTAGGGGTAATAAGGTAGCATTGATCTCATCAAGATTCAAAAGAGTCCCACTCTTGCAGAAATTGGAAAATGTTGCAGCTTCTACATACTCTTGCACCTATAAAGTTGAGATTATGAGGAAAAATAAGAAGGAAAAAGAACTCAGATATAGTTTTCTATTTACAATAGATTAGAGAAACAGAGTTAACATGCACAACCCCAGGAGAATATGCTCGTCTTAGCTTCCAAAAATCAGTTCCCTGTAGTTCATGTACAAGTCGGGAAATGTACTGATCCCTTACAGCAGCAAGATCTTTTTCTGCTTTTTCTAGAACTTCCCCTTTGTTTTGCTTGTTAAGTCTGTTAATGAAGAGCACAATGCAGGAAATCAACTGTTTTAGAATCCATGTACTACCAAAGAGGAGTATGCTAGAACGACCACATTGGTTTAGAAATCAATCAAAAGTTTTAATGCGAATACTAGCAAATTAATAATCCTTACAAATGCCATTACAGAGACAGTTAAAAGATAGAAAGTAGAAAACATGTGGAATCACTAGTTAAAATTCAAGAGGGCAACTAAGCCTTTTAGTTTTCAAAATATTCCACATGAAATAATGATTTATATGCAAAACTTAAAATTTAAGCAAATCAAACTTACTTAGACAGCCCACTAAAGAAAGGATATACATATCAGATCACACATACTAAAGCACTTCAGAGTGAAACAGAATAAGTGCATCATATGCATGGAACAGTGAAAATAGGCACATTAAATATCTCATGTGATAGAGTGTAAAGAATCTTTTGCCGAAGGAAGCACAATGGTAGCACGAAGATGCCAGACTCCTAATTATATTGGACCTAAGTAACAAGCTAAAAAATCAAAATAACGTCATAAATGTCAAGTTCCAGGAATCAAATTCATGCTATTAGCACATATTGCCCAGGGACACATTGAACATGCCGGAAAGACAGAAGGCACTTGTGAAGTTCTACTGCCACCAGAAAGGAACAATCCAAACAGCAATTTGTATTGATAACTTTGGCAGTAAAACTATCTCACCTGTGAACCTGGAATATAACCTTCTTGCTATTCATGGTAATGTCTCGACTTGCTTTCACAACCCTTTCCCGTTTGTCGTTCTTCAACTCATAAAATCATAAGTTAAAGAATATCTGGAATATAACATTTCCACTGCATCTGCAATCCAGTACAAACAGATGTGAGAGATGACTAAAAGCGTAGTGCAGCAACACCCTGTATGATCCAAGCAATGATAGGAAGTTCAGGATAAGTTACAGAACTGAGCTGCAAACTTATGCTTAATTAACTGCTTGGAATCTCAAAAGATAGGCCACAAAGCAAATGAATCATAAGTCACACAGTGTCAAGTTTCAGATTTTGCCATTGATTCTACATGAAATAAACATACAAGTAGTAGACGACAGCACTAACTATCAAGACAGATCTTAACAGTGTTTGTTACATGACAAGATGACATAACTCTCTTTTATATCTTCGCTTATCATCTACTGTAAATTAATCCTCAGTCGCCGCAAAACTTTCTGAGAAATCTAAGGGACTGAGTTGATTTTCTTATATAAACATCACCTCAAAACGACCATTGACAAGGCTATACTTACATGGTACAGTGCCCGTCAATACATCTTCTTGAACCTCATCCATTCTCCCCGTCCCAAAACCTGAAAAGGCAAGGCCTAAAACACGAGTCCGCAGTAAGTAGACTCACTATAATTCATCACCTTATATTCCAATACCAACCATCTCTTATCCCTTATGCTGTTTAGCTACTAGTTTAAAGAACCTAAGATACAGATTCTCATTTCTCCGAATCTTCCGAATCATCTCTCTATACACGAGGATATATCAGCCTAATCAAAAAAGGGGAAAGAAAAAAGATTCAAACTTTTTGCTACCAAGGTATATTAGGTGATAATCTTAAATATTTCTACCAATTAACCAATAACTTTTCTTTTTAACAAAACAACAAGAACCCTTTTACTAAATTCTTCATCTGACAACCTTAAACTTCACAAAAACACATTTGAGCTACGTTCACATTCAAAGCACTATAAATGTAATCAAATAAAAAAAAATAGGGAAAGAGGATTAATAATAACGTACGAGGTTATTAAGGTATTCGGCATAGTTAGAGAAGGCAGTTCTCATTGGAGAAGAAGAATCAGAGTCAGCAGTGATAGTGGAGCTCATGCTGATGGTTCTAGCCCTTTTAACACCTTTATCCAACGAGCTATCTGCAACTGCTTGATTTCAATTCAAAATACAAAAAAAGAATGATTTTTTTTCCCAAATCTTTTCTTTTTCTGATTAAAATCTAGTAAGTAGAAAGAACAAATGGGATTGAAGAAGTAATAGTAGCAGCAGCAGAAACTTACAATGGTGGAGGCGTTGGGATTTAGGAGCCATTATCAAAGTATTGGTGAGAAGAGTTCGGGAGATTTTGTGTACAGTGGAGGATTGCAACATGTGTCCTCCTGCTTCTGCTGCTGTTGAGCAATGTCTGTTGTGTTTCCTTGGGAGAAAACTTGTGTATGCTTCCCCTGTGCCCTTCTGACTTTTCTTTTCTTTATTTTATTTTTTTTATTTCCTCATGCCATTTTTTTGTTTTTTTGGATGAGAGAGAGAGAGAGAGAGAGAGAGAGAGAGAGAGAGAGAGAGAGAGAAATAGGCAATTATACACAGTAATCTCATGACAGAATTTTTTTCTCTTTTGAGTTAGATTTAGATGTGAGTGTTTCATTTGGAAATCATTGTACTTTGCACAATATACATCTACACAGATATATATATATATATATATATATATTCCTTTTTACTATAGGATTTAATAAGTAGAATTACATTTTTGCAAATTTGATAATTGAAATGCTGGGAGTTGTGTGCTTTTGTGGCTACATATAAAATGTTAATCGTAATTTTTGGGGGCCGGGGGGAGAGAATTTAAAGTAATAGGTAAGGACAATTTAGCCAAATTCCCCAACTTGTTGCTGTGGTGTAGTGGTTATCACGTCAGTCTTACACACTGAAGGTCCCCAGTTCGATCCTGGGCAGCAACAATTTTTTTCCGGCCGCCATCATTCCCAATTTTCTTTTTTTTTATTTTATTTATAAAAATGCTGAGAATCATTCCCGGTTTTCCTTGTGACCTTTAACTTTCGCAAAGCCACGTTTCTCTTCCTTTTTCTCGCACACATATTTTGGCCATAAGTTATCACAATTTTCATTTCCGACAAATTCATAGCCTATATAAAAAAGGCCAATAATAGACGTCTAAAATTGGGTAACATGATTAAATTTGAAGTTAAAAAATGACATTAGTTTTGTAGTAAAAAATGACTACAAACTTTAAGTAACTAATTATATATTTTTATTAATTAGTTATATATCTTTGGACTGGTATAATTAAATTTGAATCCAAAAAATGATTTCTTTTTTAACTGACAAATAATTACAAATTTTTAATTAATCAATTACATATTATTTTTAACCAGGTATGTATGTAAATGTGTGTGTGTGCGTGTGCACGTGCATGTGTATATGTGTGTTTACAAATTCAAATTTTGGACAAAAATCTCTTAATTATTTTTAAAAAATAATATTGTACAAACGCTAACTATTTTTAGAAAACATCTAATATTTCTTTTTTTTTTTGAGTCACATCTAATATTTCTTTAAAAACACCCGTCCAAACGCAGCGATAGTCTCCAACTTGTCCAAGTAGCAAAGCCAACTTGCAAATCCCTGTGCTCCCATTTTGTACGCCTAGGCATCACAAAACGGTCAAAAACTACAGGCACCCAACCCCTTGTACAATTTTTATTCGGTCCAATTTTACGCACACAAAAGGGAGAAAAGGAAAAGAAGAACTAAAACTTTGTTTCGGAAAAAAAAGGGTAACTAAAACTTCTGGGAAAAGAAGAAGAAGAGGAAAGAAACCAAAAAATGGTGATTTTGGTGGTGGCAACAACTCTTGATCCAGCTTCCATCAATCCAGCAAAGGCCCTTTTGGCCATGCCCGGATGGCAGCATCCTGGCCCCACATTTGATGGAATCAGAAGCTTCATCAATGGAGATACTTTAAGATTGTTGGAACATGACAAAAGCATAATTGCAGAGGATGATTTGGATCAACGTTGGGAGAAAGCCACTGGTGAAATAGTTGATGAGGTCATCTTTTTCAGTAAACATACTGCTGTTTCCAACCGCCCTGCCCTCACTGTCCACCCTATTGGTACCTCAATTGCTCTTTTCTATTTTTAATATATCTTTTTATTTGGAAGCCCAAGAAAGGATCTTTAATGTATTTTGGAGCATTTTGGATTTCTTGGGTGTCAGATTTTGGATGCACTGTGATTTCGTATGTGTGAGTATTGAGTAAAGTTTGTCTCTTGATCATTTTTAGAAGTGCCCATATGGTTGTATCTAGTGGTTATTTGCGAATATTGGGGATGTGGGATTTTGGATTTGTGATTTTGCATGCAAGATTATTCGTATCTATGATTAATTGAATATGTTTTCGTTTCTTGACCAATTTCTGATGTGTCCATGTAGCTTTTATAGTATTGATTTTGTGGATTTTGAGTACAACAGTGTGTTGAGCTTTTGTAAATGTATTTGTATGTGTTGATTAGGAATACCACATTTGAAAGAGGGAGATGAAGCACCACAAGGAGGAAAGCCGAGATGGGCAGCTCCACCGAGTCCCCGTATGGGGCAGTGGCTGATTCTTTTGAAGAAAATTGCTCAATCACATGATCTCATTCCTGAATTTGAGGTGGTACCATGTTTGTATTTATAAAGAAAGATCACAATTTTAGAAAAAGAAACGAAAATCAGGGGAGAATCACAATATTATTCTTGAGATTGAAAGAAAAATATATTAAAAAATTGAGCTTCTCATCATAGTATGTTCGCTTTAAAATGCTTATACTGACTAGAATTTGCAATTTCCAACTTCTTACGTATTGATTCTGGTAATATTTTCTTGTTAACGTAGATTACCTTTGAGGCTACTCATCATGGACCTGTGACTAGTAAACCCACAATGTTTATTGAGATTGGTATGTCATAAGAAAAGCTTCAATTTAGACTTGTTTTCTGTTTTAACTGGTCTTCTTAATTCATCTCTGTTATAATGTTTTTCTTTAAAGTAGTGCCCAATGTCAAGTCTGATGTATTCTGTTAACTACTGTCTTTTGTTTGAAATAGGTAGCACAGAAGACTATTGGAAGAGGGAGGATGCAGCTCGTGTTGTAGCTCTAGTTGAGTTTACATTGTGCTTTACTATTTGTCTTTCAGCGGCTTCTTTATTGCGTTTGAATTTAATTGTCTCATATCTCGACTGGGTGGTCTTTAGTGGGCATTATATCTTGAGGAAAATATAGTAACTGCAATATTTTAAGTTATATTTGTGCTTCTGTATTAGCGTTTGGATTTGCTTGAATATACACTACAGAACCTATTTCTGCATGATTATTTTTATTTTTCCTTTAATTTGTAAATCCAATTTGCAGCTGACAGGAAGTCTGAGAACAATAAATCTACTGTATGCTGTGTCTCATTCCGTTGGAATGCATGTCCTTAATTTCTAGTATATACATCGATCAGTGTTATCTCCCTCATTCCCGTTGAGTTCTGAGTTTTCTCTTTTGGTGGACATGTTGCTGCTGTGTCAAATGCTGTTATTGTTTTGCTTGAAGTTATTTTTGTTTTTTCTCCTAACAAGTTATTGTCATTGTGTATGAAGCTAGTGTGGGAAGGTCTTGGGCTTGGTCAAGGTGCTTCTGTCGGAGATTGGAGCAGGTACAATTACGTGTGCAAGATCCTTTCACTATTTTTTCTCAAGCATAGCTGATCCCATTGCATTTTGAGATTTTTAACTCCTTGCTTGGTTTTTTCTGAGAAACAACCTGTTTTCTTTAATCATGGTTCTTAAAGTATTACTCTGTTTGATCCTATAATGTGATTGCTTTTAACGGACTTAACTATCTTCTTGCATTTCTTTACGTGTACTGAAACTAGATTGGTGCTACTTTTGCTCATGAGTTTTCTGGATCACACTTGGTCTTGATATTCTGAATATCAAGTTCTAATATCTATTTGATTTGTCATGTCCCAGTAGGAATGAAAGGAACAAGGTCCTTCTTGGGATTGGTGGTGGGCATTATGTACCTCGGCACATGGATGTAATCTTGTGAGTCACATGTTTTCTGCTGCTGCTGAATTCTCTGAAATTCTTTCATTTTATCGGGACATGTTTTTTGAGTTGCTTGATCCGTAGCTTCATACATTTTAGTTCATGTCTGTTGTTTGGATCAAGTTCAAAAAACCAGATTTAGGCCAATTATAAACCATCTTTTGATTGATTTTGTTGAACGGCAATCTTACTGCAAGTATTGGTGAACATTTTTTTTTTTTTCACTATCTACCTGTATAAATTTGAGATATTTTAGTGTAGCCATATCAATCTGGCCTGATTCAGAATCTTGCTATTATTCTGTCCCCAGTAGTAAAGGTTTGCTTATAGTTTACTGTTATTTCTTTGCTTTTATCTTCTATATACCTATATAACCACAGTTCCTGATCTTCTATTTGTTTTTGCTGATAGAACAACATAAAACATAATAAATAGAACTAGAGCTTTTAATATGGTTTTCTGTTGATTCTGGTAATTACAGGAAAGATGGTCCTTGGGTGGGCCATCTCCTATCTGGATATTCCTTGCCAATGGAAGAACCTGGCCAATCAAAAGGAAAAACAAGTGTCAAAGACATAGGAGGGACGTGGAAACAAGCAATCAGAGTTGCCTTCGAAGCTACTATGGCAGCTTTCCCTGGTGGGGAAATTTTGGCACATCTTGATCAAAAGTAAGGTTACTTGCGAATGATTTTCATTTTTCAGCGTGAAATTTATGTATTCCAAGCTCACAAAATCCTCAACGAACTTCTGAACTGCTTTATTCAGAGTCATTTCTGCAGAATTGATTTCTCGCTAATCAGCTATTAATAACATTCTCCCGTTTGTAACATGCTTATCAATTGTTTTTGTATTATATTCCAGGGTAATTAAGAAAGAGTATTTTTAGGTCCTGAAGTAGTGGACTCTGCAAGTATATTCATTTCAATTGTTGTCTCAGAACTTAAAATTTGCACAACCTAAGGGATACCTATAAATCTAGTTAATGCTCAAGATTGCAAGTTAAACTTTGCAGAGTGATCATCACACTACACAGTATTTAGGAAAAGTGTTTAATCTAATAGGGCCTTACCGCGCTTGTAATTATCGAGGAAAAATCTAGCATTTCTCCATGAAATATGTCAAGCAGTAGGATCTTCTGTTCCAAAGATTGCTAGTTCATCCCCACAACATTGTCATATTCTCACTAAAATTCCTTTTTGCAAATAATAAATGGATAAGTAGGAAATCATTGCACTTCCCATAGATCCTCTGAAGGACGGTAGAAAGCATATGGACACCCAATGAGGTTTTCATTAGATCTTTTTCCTGTTTCTTTGTGAAATTGCTGTGAATGTGGCTAAATTGCCCTTTGAACTACAGAACAGATGGTGATTCTGAAGTTTGTTTTCTTTTGATTTTCATTTAATACAAGTTTTTTCTACTTTAATTTGTTTAATCTTCCTTGACAATTTGGTCAACATCATCTACTGTTGGCTGCAGGAGCTTCAAGGGCTGGCAAAAGAATGCCATTACTGAATATTTAGGTGAGCAGAACATAAAAATTGGCAAGCCTGGTGATTTCTGCTGATTTTGAAATTGCAAACTAGTTGATTGTGTCCTCTGATCGTAAGTAGACATCGGATTTCCCCAACGCTCGGCTCATTATGATCTCAGTGTTCATTAGCTGGATCAAAGCACGGTCTGATCACTATTCTTGGTCAATTAATTACGATTGAGAACAATGAAGCCAAAATTAGATAATGTATTGGGACAGATATGATATATTTCTGATTCTTAGTACTCTCTAGTATTCTTGCTCTTTTCCAGCAAATGCTAATTACTATTATGATACGAAGCAATTTTGTAACCTAAAATGGTGGATATATCCACTAGATGGTTTTTCTTGTAAAACATCTTGCTTAAAAATTAGCTACATACAGGGAAGGAAAAGGGAGTTTATTTTTCTTCTCTGATATAATTCATCCTTTTCAATTCCATTTATTTTCAATATATGTAATTTTAAGCATCTTATACAAATTAGTCCATGTAATACACAAGCATTAGTCTTCATCCTGATTCTCTATATAATTATCCTGAAATTACAAAATCTTTGCTTGGTGGGCTTCTTTCTTTCTGAATATCATTCTGTAAGCAGTAAATTTCTAGTGCAGTAATAAATAGCAATTTCTGACATGCTGCTTAGGTCTATAGTTCTTCTGTTGTGGACCTAATCATGATTATGCATCCCACTAGTCTCTCCAATAGTAGTAGTGGTTTTTGTGGCTTATGATACTTAATTGATAATCTATACCTAAATCATTCTGACAAATGTTGTGCAGTATCCTAGTGCCAGGCTAGAGCACCATATGTAAGTTCCAAATTTGTTGGATTAATTGCTGAAAATTGAAGTCATTTTTAATAAATTCAACAGAGAAATCAAATGTGATTCAAGAACATCTATGCATACATGGGTTAAGTAATAACTAAGGCGGTTTTTCCAAGAATCAATAATGTATATGATGATTAATCTTCCTTTATTTATTTATTATGTATTTGAATTGTCAAAGCAGAAAGTTTCTAGTGCGATAACAAATGGCAAAATCCTGACATCGTACAGCTAATTAGTTCTATGCTTATTCTGTTACTTTCTAATCATGATTATACGTTCCACTAATCACTACAATCATAATGGTTTTCATAATTTCTTTCAGTCACATAATTAACAATCACATCATAATCATTTTCACAAATGATGTGGTAAGTTCTTAGTCCTACCACTTCTACATCTTTTTACATGTCATATTAAAAGTAGTCATGATAACGAAATTGAAACATCAAACTTTTACTCAGATTTGAAAGAAGAAATTGAAACAATTTTCAGTAGTCATCTTATTTCGAGAATGAAAATGAAATCTGCAAACTTTTTTCTTTCATTTCTCTTTAATTGATTGAAATTGAAGTCAGATTGAGTAATTCAATTGACAAGTCAGAAACTTGAAGGAGCATGCACGTTTAAATCTTTAATGCACAACGTCGAATGCTATTAAAACCTCCTATGCAGGGTGTAAATATTGACAAAGACTGATTTTCCTCTCATTCTGAAAATGATCAAATAACTTAATAAGACTAGAACGTTTTTGTATTACTTATTCCGAAATGCCTTGCTTTCTCTACTTTTTCCTGTCATCTATGTATTACTTTTTTGTATTACAAAGCCACATAACTTAAGTGTAGCTTTCTGCAGAAGACGTGCTTCCGAAGGCATTCAAAATTTCGTTAATTGCCGAAATTCTTAACAATTTGTTGTCTTTATCAACCAGGCTGGACGATCATCAATCATATATCTTCATCAATTGTTCCATTTCTTTTTTCCTTCAATTGTTCTTTGAAAACACCTTTGGTAACTCCCCGGAAAGAGAAAATGGGATGTTATAATGGCAAGATCTGAAGAGTCGAACCTTGACATATCGCTTCGAGAAGAATGATTTTAACCATTCAAATAAACCCTTTCTTTCATTATACGTCAAAGATTTTTTTTTAGAACATATGGACTTTTTTTTTTTTTTGGTAGAAAGGAGAAAACTATTGGTCAAAGTTTGGTTATAAGAATTAATTGTTATCTGATCTCACGAGGAGTACTCTGTCAATATCTTATCCATGATCACATAATATCAAATGAATATTCTTTGATAGGATTTCCTGTGTCAACTTTTGTGATCAGTTGTCATCACTTTACCAAGGAAGATGCATGTTTACTCTGATCCACCTTCCTTGCCCAACTCATAATCTATCGATTTCCTTGATGATATTATGGATGTCCTAATTCATGAAGTCAAACTCATTTGCAGTGCATGTCCAACTGCGACTAGTACTTATGACTTCATTGACGTAAATAAAAAAAAAAAAAGACCTCCATTGAAAAGCAAGATGTTTTGTAGACAATTTAACAGTGACACACGTTTGCTTTTGAGATATATATATAACCAAGAATTAACTAAAAAATATATAAATTTTTTCTTTTTTCCTTTTTTAAACTTTGATTTTCCTTCTTTATATAGACATAGAGTGGGTTTCAATTTGTAAAATTGTTATACTCTGAACAACTTTAAAAGGGAGTGAAATATAAGATGCCACTATGAAAATCAAATTAGTTAATAGAAAGCAGCATTGAAAGAAGAAAAAACAAAGATAGAGCAAAAGCAAAAAGGAAGAAGAAAGATCGTTTGGACATTCATGCACTTGGAGATATCTAAGACGTAGTGATGATTGTAGGGTTTAAGGCGGCCCATTTGTCAAAATTTGTGGAATTGTAGTGCATTTGTTAATGCACTTTCCCACAGATTTTTTGCCCTTCAACTTGAAGCGTCCATTTCGTAGGTTTTATGGGCAAGTTCATCATCCTCTTATTGGTCCGTGAGAGATATTTCCATGGCTGTTTATGTCAAGTAAAAAGGTCAAATGGAAAAAAATTTGATGAGTAATGCTTTTTGGCTTGGCTTCTTATCTACATTTTGGCTTTCTGGCAGCTTAACCATTAAGAAAATCACGTGCCCTTTTGGGCAATGTCATGCTTACAAAAAATATAGCATGAGAATTCATCAACTAATACGAGCAAAGACTGATTAAATATTTTTCAAAGTTTACTAGCTATGGTTCATTGGACATATTGCCATTCTAGACTGGAAATTAAGAGTCTTGTCACATGAATATCGAACATTTTAGAAAGTTTTTATTTGCAAGTATAGTATTTTCAATCTTTATCTGGAAGCAAGCAGATGATGAGAATGATGACATATTGTCTGTGTAGAAATTATTCATCAAATGAGAACAAAGAATATTGAACTAAGTAATAATGTCATTTTTTCTCAACAGAACGTATCAAAAAAATTATTCTCTTTAGTTAATTTCCTAAACAATTAACTTACAATTAATCTCTTTATTTTATTCCACCAACGTTTTGCCTCAATCTCATCGTATACTTTTAATTTCAAAAATAATAAACCCATTATTATTTTGAATGATTAAAATCAATACACTACTATAATTACTCTCTCTTTTTTTGTGCTTTTGGTTTTTTTTTTTTTTTTTTTTGGTGTTGGGTTTTGTTTTTGTGTTTTTTTCTTTTCTTTTTTTTGGGGGAGGGGGGGGGGGGGGTTGGGGTTTCAAGACTTAATCCCTCTCCCTACGTATATATGTCATCCTCGTCATCACCATAACGTTACATCATTCATAGGAATAGCATCAGTTGTAGGCATACGTTGTTAATTAGAATGTATTCAATTTGAATAAGGCACTACAAGGTCAAGAAACTGATAATGAAAGATTATCTTATGAAACCCGGAAAAATTCAGCGACCCATAATTTTCTACCAAAACAAAAAGGTTATTATCTGATGTAGTATGACAATCTTGATGCAATGAATCAAAACACTTGGAACTAACTAACTGTGGGATTTGTTCTCAACTGATTGATCATTGAACTTTCACTTGGAATTGACACTGAACAAATGTGGCAATTTATTACTTCAAGATGAATAATTAGCTTTGCATGTTGGACAATATAGCAATTATGTATCTCCTACGTTGGCAGACAAATTAAGGTAGATTATGCGAAGGAAATATGAGATTGAAATAATACAGGTTGATAATACATTGTTGTGGGAACATAGCAATCAACTAGATCTGAAGTAATGCTATATTAATCCTAGAAATGTCTTATTTCTTTATTTATATACATGAGTAGGAAACAAGTTTTTTTGCCTTTCCTTTTTCATTGGGTTTTTGGTGGTGAAAATCACTCTTTATCTTAGATAATTGAAGTTACCAATTTCTATATGATTATATGACCGATAATTGCATAGTATATAAAGATTTAATTAGTGGAACCTCATGATCAACCTCTTTTTCTGGTGATGGTTGATGTTATGAATCTGCAAAACTAGTGTGAACCGTTCAAATATTGTTGAAGACTTTCAAATAGTATAGAATGAGTTAAAAAAGCTCTAAATACTCGCCACACGATAATTTTGCTTGTATGCAAATATGCATTCGGACGTCATGCATTTTCTTTTTGCAAAAAATAAAAAATTTTCCAATACATTTTTCAATTAATTTTATTCTCACAAATACAAAGAAAAAACTTTATAAAAGTATGTAATTTGTGCACGAAACCTCCTCGCCAAGGACTTTTCCTTTAAATATATGAGAATAATTTAAAACATTGGAATTAGAGCACCATTAGTAACCGCAAAGAGTCACCTATCTGTTAGATACTACCTCATAAATGACGACCTTAAATCTTAATTACTTTAGTTTAATCTACCTTTCTTTGGTTAATAGTGTTGGCCATTGACTTTTCCTGTTTAAAAACTTTTTAGTACTACTAGAAAAATGAAAATGGGAAACACATTAAAGAAAGAATGGCATTGTTTTAATTTGGTTCCTGGTTGTGGACTTGTATGGGTGAATTAATGATGTAGAAAAAAATTTGAAAGAAAGCTTCTATCTTGCTTCATGGTTTTTGGACCCAAATTTATCTTGTTTATTAATTACTATTTGAATTTCTTGTTAGATGTTGAATGCGACTTCGAACTCAAATTCATGTATATCTGACCAAATTGATAATATTAATTTATTAATTTCTTGTCACACCATAATGCTGTGAATGTGCAAGGTGAAATTCATAGGGAAGACTAAAGAAATTTTTTCTAATGTTTAGAAACAATTATTTAAATGAAATAATTACTTCCTTTTGGTTTAAAAAAATTTTGGGTTCTTCAATCATTGTCATAAATTCAAAAGTTAAGAGACAAAGCATGTCGTCAAAAGAATTGGGCACGCTATCCTCAATTTCATCCATTGGACATTATCTTCTCAATGTTGTGGAATTCTGAACAACTTTACGTGTGATTGATTGCTTTCAAACATTTTGAATTGATCATAATGGTCTTAATTCTACTTTTTTACCAATTATATGACATTTTTGGATTAAAATCTGCACAATTGAGATGATATTATGATTTTTTTTCCCTCAAAAATCACCTCGGTTATGTGTGTTAAGTAATTCTAACAGCATTTTTTAATGTCAATCTCAAAAATCACCTCGGTTATGCGTGTTAAGTAATTCTAACAGCATTTTTTAATGTCAATCTTAAATCTTCAATCCGATATTCATCCCATTTCAAATTTGGTTCTCACATTTGATAAGGCAAAATTTTCAGACAATACTCGATATATAATATATAAAGATAACGTAAGTTACTACTTCCTAGTATTATCAATCGTGTCGAATCAGCTTCCATTAAATTAAGAAGGAGATTTTTCATTCTAAGAAAGTGAATAATATTATTTAAATTTATCCAATAAAAGATTGTACTTTAAAGATTATAAAGAAAGTAATATTAAAATAATTTTAAGTCTCCAAAATTAAAATACCTAATAGTTTTCTAATTTGGAAGATATTGCAATCCAAATCTATGATTCAGTCATACCTAACAATATTCATTATCATAAAATAGTTGCTTTCAAAACAAAAACAAAAAAAGTAAAAAAAGGAAAACAACCTAAAAACTATATATGAATGAGTTCACCCCAGATAATGAAATTACAGCAGAAAAGTGGTCCTTCAATCTATTCCTGTTTGAAATTAAATAAATGGTCCATGTATTGAATACCAGATGAATACATCACCAAAATAGTACACAACTGAGTGGTACAAATAAAAACATGGAACTGTAACATCAAAAGAAAACAACATTTGCCTCTTCACTTCTGGTATTGGTTATCATTCAAAATAAATTTTTGATTAAGGTGGTAGAAATTTCTTGTTTATTTTCATAATCGCACGAATTCGGGTTTAATTATCGTCAAGTGGCAATATTTTCTTTTAATTTGATAAAAATAAAAATTCAAAGATCCTTCCTGGCAGATATCTTGCTCATAATACAACAAATGTTGTTTGTTTTTAATTTATAATTGCTTACCATATTTGTAGTTTACCATATTAGTAGTTCATTGTTGTTCAGATTAAAATCTACTAACTGTTACAAACTACTTATAAACACAACAAGCACACATAAATGCATATGCCTTTCATATTGATAGTAAATCATACTCAACACTATAGTTTGGTAATACTATATTTATTTTTATTTTTATTGAAAATAGCTTCCGTTCGAATTACGTTTTTTAATTATTATTCGAAAAATAATTTTGTATCACTTTTTTGAATGAGATATTATATAATATAAAAATATAATTAAAAATGTGTTTAAATAATGTTTTACAATAATATTCTGAAAATACACCTAATAATATTCAGAGCCCCTTTGTTTTTATTTTTTTTTGTTTTTCACTTTTTGCAGCCCAAGAATAATCAGAAAACAACACCAATTTAAGTACACAACTCAGATTCTGAACCTCCAGATTGTCCCTTAGCCACAGGCTACCTTTTCACATAAGAAAAAAAGTTTAGTCAGCCCTTCCATTCCCCCTGTTCTCTAATTCCATTGTCAGTTCCCACCTCATATCCAAATAAAATACTACTCCACCTCTGACCAAAAACCAAAAATAATCATCCAAATTGTCCTCTAACAACTGTATCAAGTCTCAATCAATCTAAAAAATATCCCACTTTCAAGATTTTTTTTTTTTATTCTCATGTTACTGTTATTTTTTAAGTGTTTCTTCTATTGTTGCAATTTTTAATATTTTTTTATAAATATTTATTGATTTAAAAGGCAAAATGCGTCTGAAATTTTTTAAAAACATGTTGTTGTAAAACAAACCTAAACAACAAAGAGAGTTTAATACATATCGCATGAAAATTAAATATATATTTATGTTATTTTTATTTATTGAATTTAAAGTGACTAATAAATCATTTTTCGTTACATTACAATACTATACCAAATTGAATCAGTAGAATTAGAGTTATTTTTATGATATGAATCAATAATTAATGGCTTTTAAACTGCTTATTACAGACAATATTTATTATCATTATTAGCCTCTTCGTGCGCTCCAGTCTGCCACTGCACTTAAAGTTTCTATCCACTGTTCTCTCTCTCTCTCTCTCTCTCTCTCTCTCACGTATCGTTCTCTCTTGAGATTGTTGGACTTGGAGGAGGTAAAATTTATTGGGCTGTCTCTCTCTCTTTTATGTTTTGTATTGGTAACACCTCTACAGTAAGTATTAACTCTGTCTGGAATTCCTTCTGGTACACCTGCATATAATTTAAAGCTTGGCTCTTTTCTCATTCTTATTCAAAAAAAGCTCAGTTCTTTAGCTCTTTTTCTATATTTGGTATGTGGGATCTTTGGATCTTGGGAGACTGATCTTGTACGATTGTGCTTTCTGATCTGCTTTGCTTTATTGCTTTGGAGAATTTGTGTTATCAATGTGTTTTATAAGGTTTTTTCTTTTGTGGGATGGTCTGATTTTCGTTGGTGTTTTTCTTGTGTTTTTGTTATTGTTGGAGTCTGATAATTATGTTTTGGAAACTATGCAGTGAAGAGTGAAGGAAAATCCATCATCTGGTCTGTTGAGATACAGAAAGAAATCCCTTTTGGTTGTATGATATGTGATTGAACAGGTAACGAAAAATACTACCTTTAGTGTTCATATTCATTTTCCCTTGTGTTTTTTTTTTTCGGCTTTTTCTTAAAAAGGATTTGCTGACTTCTTTTCCGTTAGATTTTTGGGGTTAAAAAGCTGTAATTTTTATGGGGATCCGAGGAAAATCTTGCTTATAATTAGTTGGAGTGTTTACTATTCCGTATACAATTGTGGGGAAGGCTTTAGGTGGAAAGTAGTATAGTATTAAACTTTATACTAATACTAAGGCACTAGGGGTTAGATCTAGTGGGCGACAGAGCGCAAAAAGACAAAATATGTGGTGGGAAATGTGAAATGAGGTTTTGACTTTGGAGATTGGGGGGTATAGATTTGCTGTTAAAGAATTGAGAAGAAATTCTTGGAAAGTTGTGACCTTTATATGTCCTTTCCTTTATCTATGGACAAAGTTGAGATTCCCACTTCCCATGGTAATGCCAGAACTTAGACTATTAAAAATTCAACGATCTTATATAAATTAGTAGGAAATAAGAAGTAGCGGAAGAAGGTCACGAAAAGCAGGAGAAGATCCAAGGGGTGGACATTGGGTGAAAATGTATACACCTTTATCAACCTTAATTTTAACATTTAGCTGCAAGATTAGTTTTGATTTGATGTGGTAGCCATCAGGGTGTAGTTATGGCGTTTTACAGTTATTTGTCACATTTTCTTCTAAATTAGGAAGCTTTCTTCTAAACTAGGGAGTTTGTTAAGCATTTTCTTTCATTTCTAGAAGTTAATGACTTTGTTTCTGGAGTAGCAGTATGTCTACTGTAAAGTGTATCGTTATGACTTCTCAGGACTTTAGTTATCTTTTCTAGTAGATTATTGTTGTTTTCATCTTTTCCGCTTTTTAAAATTCATATATATATCGGAATATAGTGATAGTGCTGAGCAGTAGCTAGAGTCTCTTAAAATATTTGATGGTTGCTATGTTTTATTTTTGGTTATGAAAATGGCACAGGATTTATCATTTTTCCCTTGTCCTGTAGAATTTGTAGGTTATTTTGCCTAGTTTGGGAGGAAAGAAATGGAGAGAAAAGAAAGGAAAGAAATGAATTTTAAACAAGCCTTTTATTTGGGAGTATGGAGGGAAAAGAAAAGAAAGGATTTTAACCACTTTCCTTTGTTTGGGAGCAAAAATGGGGAAAGAAAAGAAGAGAAATGGAAGGAAAATCTCCTTCTTTCTTCTTCCAAAAATTTTCCTCCCAAAATTGGGAGGAAATGGAAGGAAAGGGGAAGAAAGTTCCCTTCCCTTCTTTTCTTTTCTCTTCTTTTCTTTGTCTTTGTATACCTCAAGAAGATTTTGGTGGAGTCAACTTTTGTTCTTTTTCTCTTCAATTTCCAGCCTATTAAAAGTCCTTGGAAGTAAATTTTTGGTTATGACTTTTAATGTAGTTTCTTTTTTAATTAACATTTTTTAACTATTAAATATGGGTTACTTACCAGTATTTCTTTGTTTAATTAGCTATGGTGCACAGGTATTTTCATTTAGGCTTTGTATTGAGCAGTGAACTGACTTCCCATTCATTTTCGTAGGTAGATTTCTTGAGTCTGCCAAAATTGGTGGATGTTTGCTTCACAGCTGTTGAGAATTTTTGAAACTATTCCTGCTGATCTAATCTATGAAACCTGGTAATTATGCTGGCTTTGATGATTTTTGGATTGTTGTTGCCTCTGAATCCTATCATGTAGAGTGGTACCTAGCATTAGTAGTCAATGCAATTCTTTTTTTTTTTTTTTCTTCTTTCTTTCTTTCCCAGAATTTTAAAGCTCAAACTCTATAGCATTTATATCTGTTGTACAAATGTTCATATTGGAGATTGGGTAGGCACTAATTCTAACCTAATTGTAACTTATTGGACATGGTTTAATGACAGATTAATAGAGACCCAGATAAAAGATCCATTTATTGTGGATTTTGATGAGCACATCATCTGTCGGAACATGAGGGCTTGGAGTTTCAAGATACACAATGTACTTTTTGTTTGCAACCCTGCCTTTGGTGGTTGATTCCCTGCATGTATATTTTCTCTATGCTGTTACTGTATTTTACTTATTTGAACATCTATAACTTTAAAATCATTTTAAGTTCTGTTTCATGTCTAGTTTCATCAAGAATAGGAACTGAATGTTGGTATGGATATTCCATACTTCTATATGTATTGACTAGTTTATTTTTATTTTTATTTTTATTTTATTTTTGCCCTTCTGCCTATTATGATTCTGGATATTATGAACGTTTTCTGTCTTACCAATCTATCCTGCAAGCGTGATTCTAAAACCAGTCTATGCCATGTTAGGGACGTAGGTGCACCTGAAGTGAAGTTGACCATGAAGGAAAATCTCCGTCATTCAAATGGCTTTGAAAGGGAGGCAGATCCTTTAGTATGTGGGGTACAAGACGGGCATGACTCTTGGAATGCTTCCATATGCAACTGCTCTGAGGTTGTGGATAGAATGACCAACAGTGATGATAGTGAAGCAAGAGGTTTTCAAATGGCGGGATATCAGGAAGGACACTTGTGTTATTCAAATGGTTGCAAGACAGGTCTGGAAGCATCAGATGATAAAGATAAATTATGCAGTAAACCAGAATTTGAGCACTCAATTATTGTAGATAGTTTCAGTGATTGTGGTGAAAAAGAATCTGGAGATTCTGAGAGGCTGTTTACCACTGTTTCACAGTTGTTTGGATCAGACTTGGACACACAGTTTTACACTGACAAAAGTGTTAGGGAATGTGAACTTTCAGAAGTTATAGTTTGCTACAAGGAGAGTAATTATCAAATTGTGAAAGACATATGTGTTGATGAGGGGTTGACTACCCAGGGCAAAGGTTTGGTCGAAGCTGATAATGATGGTCATGCTGGCTTGTTTGTTTCCCAACCTTGTGGTGAAGACAAGCATGGTGGGACAATAAAAGTATGTCATGACATTGAACCCAATCCAGATGGACCTAAAGCTTCAACTGTAGAAGACATCATACACAGTGTTTCTAATGAATGTGGGACCCAAGAAGTGGATATTGCAACCTCTTATTTGGATGGGTCAAAACCCTCCTCAGAAGACTCTGCTGGAAAAGATGCTACTAATGTATCTGGTCCAGGGAATTTGACACAGATGGGTGAAACAAATTGGAGTGCCACTGAAAGGACCGCAGTTGATGTCTCAGAGGACGAATCTACCATCAGTAGTAGGCATAATTCGCAAGATTTAATTGTACAGGATTCTCTGCTGGACTCCTGTAATGGTATTGGGAATGAACCTCCAAAACAGCTTGATCAGGTTTGGTTCCCCAATTCGTGAGATTTAACACAGCATGAACCTGTCTTATCTGCTGCTTGTGAATTCTCAATATTTAACTCTTAACTTGATCAAATCACAACGCTTAAGAAACCTTGCTGGAACTTTGTATAGTCGTGTCAGCCTATATATAGTTTGGCCAATCCAAGCTTAAGTTAGAATAATTACCTGCCTATTTAGGGGATTGAAGAAGATGTATACATTTTGAGAGACTTGAACCCTGGAAACTGATTCATCATTAATTGTCTGGCCTGCAGGTCCCATCTGTTGAAGCAATTTTACAGAGCCTTCCTTCGGCATTTACTACAGAAGATTCAAAGAAGAATGACACAGCTGATGATTTGCATTATAACAGCAAAGTGGAAAGTGGGACGATTACTTTTGACTTCAGGTCTTCAACACCTGCAGTAGATATGGATGGCAGTGCTGAAAAGAGTCATGAAGAGTCCCTCAATTCTGAGGATGTGACTGATCCCAAGCATTCGAAGTTGAATGATCTATCAGCTTCTACCATTGTCGAATCTCCGAGCAGAGCAGACAAGAACGAGAACATTCATGAGCCAGAAACCCAATCTCGGGATATGACCAACCTTTTTAGCCAAGTCCAGCGTGGTGAGGGAGAGTCAAGTTTCTCTTCATCTGGGCCTGTATCAGGTTTAATTACTTACTCAGGGCCAATAGCATATTCTGGGAGCACATCTCTTCGATCAGACAGCAGCACAACCAGCACGCGGTCCTTTGCATTTCCCGTGTATATATTCGACCTTACATTTGTAGTACTGGTACTTTTTTCTTCCAAGAAAATCTGAAAACAGAGCCTCTAGAATTAACAACTTTATCTGCTTTTGACAGATTACAATCTGAATGGAATAGCAGTCCCGTACGAATGACAAAGGCAGATCGGCGACATCTCCGAAAGCACAGGGGTTGGAGACAGGGTCTTTTTTGCTGTAGATTCTAGTTTCATATTTATCCATAGAGTTCTTAGTATAGGTGTATACAGCATCAAACTTTGAAGTCGTGATCCCATTGAGTAGAACTGGTATACTTGTCAATATTCTCATAGGTTTGGATATGCTTTTAGTTTTGAACTCAAGCGAACTAGTTGAGATCTAATTGATGTTTTACATTTTTGTTATATTTCCATCTATTTATCAGAAAAGTCATACACAGTTACTCTGAATTGGATTGCAGATTTTTATGAATACTGCAAAATCTTGTCCTTGTAGTATGTATTGTCTAGAACTCAAATATGTAAAAGGTAAGAGTTGGATCAATAGTGGTATTTAGTGGTCAGGGTTGGCAAAGTTTGGAGCAGATAATGAAATGAAACTTTCAGTCTGTCGGCATATAATCTCCTTCTTCAGAATGATTAAATTGGCAACTGGGGGAGGATATGCAAGTGTTCCACATAAAAACGATTGATTGACCTGACTCAGAACTTTGTCCTTTTAGGGACTTTTCACATGCAATATTTTAGTGTATAAATAAATAATGCATTCTATCAAGAAAAAAAAAAAGGAGCAAATTACTACCCAGACTCAATCATAAAAGTACAAGTGATTTGAAAAAAAATAAAATTATACTTTATTGGACCCATTCTTCAATTTTCTACACACAACCCAATGAAATCACCTTCAACATTGTAAACTCAATGCAGTGGGATGAACAAATAAAACTGCATGTTAGATAGTGAAACGATTAAAAGTCAATAACAAAGCACACATTGTCACCTACTGGATCAGTGAAATCGAGCTTAGTCCCTGAATTTGAATCATCCCAAAACTATAGGAGTTTTCTTCGTTTCCTCCGTGGAACCCTTAGTAGTCTGTTTGGTAAGCGAGAAACGGACAGAAAGGAAAGAAGGGATGATTTTTTATTTCTTGCATTTAGGAGAAGATAGTGCGAAGGAAAAGAAAAGAATGGAATAGATTCAGATTAACTCCAAAGGCTAAAATGTCATCCTCCCCCTTTTGGGCAGAAATAGGAGGAAGGTTTCTTTTCTCTCCTCTCCCTTTCTTTTCTCTCCTTACCCAACATTTCTTTTCCTTTTCTTTCTATACTAAACTCCCAAACTAGCCTAGCCATTAGTAAAAGCATTAGGATAACGATTGCGAGACTTTTCCATTAATAACTCTCAGTAAAAATAGTAATTTTTCATAAGAAAAACCGTCAGTTTCAATAGGAACTTACCACTTTCCTTCAAAAACTTACTAATTTTTTTGAATATCTCTTCGTCACCACAATTTCCTCCTAAGAGTACCTTTCTT
Source organism: Mitragyna speciosa (assembly GCA_024721245.1). Classification (NCBI taxonomy): domain Eukaryota; kingdom Viridiplantae; phylum Streptophyta; class Magnoliopsida; order Gentianales; family Rubiaceae; genus Mitragyna; species Mitragyna speciosa. The sequence continues at coordinate 3,656,566 of CM045570.1, forward strand.
TCCACCTTTACCTTCACACATCTTCTTCAACATATCTCTGTCGAAAGCCCCAACATTCAGATTCCTGTTTTCTTTACTCTTAGCACTAACAACTGCTGTGACTTGACTCACCTCCCAGCCACTCTCATCATTATCATCCTCATCACCAATTTTTTTCGCTTTGATCTCCATCAAAACAGCCCTCTATCGCTACCCCTGGCTTCCTACGCAAGCTACTGTTAACAGACTTTATATCATCTTGCTCTGATTCCTTCATTTTTTCTGCAAGATCCTCAGCTTCCTTCTTAAGCTGAAAAAGGATGTGATCAAAATCAGTGTACACATTCCAATTTGTACATGAATTTTGGAAACCTCATGCATGAGTATCTCATCCACGTACAAAAGATAGACTAAAACAATGCTCCAACATGTTTACCACAAGATTTTGAAGAAGAAGAAAGACGATTGAAAGAAAAAATAAACGAACTTGCTCGTCTAAACCGTAGCCTCTTCTCTATATTTATTATTTCAATTTTGATGTTTGGAAAGCCAAGATAATGCTTTGATATTATATGTTAATAGAAGCATAATTTAATTTAGTCGTAGAAATTTTTTTGTTTCTAATCTAGCTAAAATTAGGATTTGGACAACTGTCAAATGTTAAGGTATTTCACCATGTTCTTTTCTTTATTTTTAAGTAGAAATTTTGTCATGCTCTTTACCATCAAGTTAAATCTCTATGATTCACCCGAAAAAAAAGAAAAAGTTGAATCTCCGTGTTGTCTTACCTAAGCAAATGGGCTAATTGTGTTCTGAAGCACAACTCTTCTCCACATATCCTCCCCTCCAAAAAAAAAAATTGCTTTTCTTGAAAAAGAATTAAAAAAAAAATACATCTGTCAAAATGAAAGTGTAACTTATCAAAATGATGAGGACCTGTTGTCCCAACCAACCATTTCACACCCCATTTCCATCACTTTCTGCTGGATACATTTGTTACTATAGCTACAATCCTAATACGTGTAGCTAAGACCATGGTGCTATGGTAATTGTTGAGCATGTTTCCCTACAGGAGGAGAAATCCTTTCAGTCTATATCGACATATAGTCAACATTTGCCTGCTGGCATCAAAATTGAAGAACCCTCAGAGCTTGGTTGGCGTTACAACAAGAAGTCATGCATGGTTGGCAAAAAGCTAGAAGGCCACAGTTTTGCTATGTCGGCAAATAATATCTTGGTACATAATTTGCGAAGTTGGCAAATAGGAAGAATGTACAAGTGTCTCACATAGAACAATTGTTATTTTCTTTGGCTCTTAGAACTTAGAGCAATTGTCTCAGTCTCACTATCCCCAACATAGAAGAATAATATTAATGAATCAGTGGCTGCTGCAAATTCAATCAACAAAGTACAACTCATTCCAATACAAGTCATAAAATAATACCGACAAAGGTCTTAGGAAGGCCAGCAGATTTACGCGCTGCGGACTAGATATATAAAAATGCACACCTTTAATAGGCTATGTTGTGAGTTTTTGGAAAGGGAAAAAAAAAAAAAAAAAAGAAAGAAAGAAACTTTTGAGGTCATGCTCAATTTCTCTGAAGTTGTATACAATTAAGGTTTCTTTTCACAGATAAGTAATTTATTCTATCCGCCTGTAATAATAGTATCCCTGGTTCCATTGAGAAATTGTAGTTTTTGGTCGAACGAGTTACGTCTTGTTGTCAAAATGAACACAGAGAAATGTAACTGTAATTACAAGAGTTGTAATAAATTAAGCCCTGAAATAACGAATATTTTTTAAGGGAAATAATAGGTTGTATTACTATTTATATGCACATAAAAGTCCTCATGTTGGCTTTGGATGCTATAACCAATAGGCATGGTGTCATTTATAGGTTGTTCAGGAATCATTTCATGCTTCAAATTAGCTTCAATTTTCTTGAACAATACTTGACAGAGAAAGATGCTGTCACATTCACAACAAATTCCATTTTACGACCAAAAGTAATTTTATAAATTATTTTTTTTATACATTGTTGAGAGATTTACGTACATTATAGAATTAAAATTGGTGCAATCGCCAATTGAAGAAGACAATTTTGGTCTCAATTATTGGAGAGGAGACTCCTCATAAAGCCAAGCCATATTAGGTGAAGGAAGGATGAGCATTTGTCATCCCTCTAACAAACTTTAGCGTTTTGGGGTCCTTTGGCATATGTGTACATAGCTACTTATGGTTGATTTAGCTCAGTCTTATGTCCAATGTAAAAAAAATAATTACACAAGCATATATGTTTAAATTTATGACACGTTATCTTTACTGATATTTGAAATTCTTTTTATACATGTCATGCATCTAACCTTATTTATATATAAAAAATGTTTATATTATAAATGCATATTAATATATAGAAGTATACATGAAAAGTGACAAAATGAACCCAAAATGTGTGAAGTTCACTAAAAGGGTAAGTATAAAAATATGGATAGAGTGTGCACTCGTCTTTGGAACTCTGAATTTTGTGCTTCGTGTGTGTTCTCTTTCTCTGTCTGCAGTCACTATCTTCCTGTGGTCTGTGGTCTGTGGTTACATTATTTCCATCACTGTTATAAATTCCAAACTTTCAGCCACAAATGAAAACTCACCCAAGTTAAGTTATTCAGTTAGTACTCCTGATGGATCTGTTCACTTTCATCATAGCTCTTAATATTGTTCTCACATTCGTGCTTTCACCATCTGCTTCTCACCCAATTTGGGTACACAAACCTCATGAACAAGGTACATATATAAAGTCTTTTTTCCATGTTCTCAGTGTATTTCAATCCCTTCATATCTCTTCCTTAGTTGTCTATGCATTTGTTGTTATTTTTGCAGATCAGGGTTTGAAGCATGGTTTATCTGCACTTCCTAGGAAGCTAAAGCTTAATGATGAGACAAATGTGAGAAGACTTTCCCCAGACTACTTTAGTTTCATTTGTTAAATGTGTACCTCGTCAATATTTGCTGATTTTTTTTCTGCTACTTGAGTAGGTGAAAACTGTTGAAAACAAGCATTACATGGCGTACAACATGCAGGAAGAAGATTTACCAGGTGATTGATTATTTATCAGAAGAATTTGGCAATGTAAACTTATCAGGAAAGGCTTTTTTTTTTTGGCTCGACTGGTGCATTGCTGACTCTTCTTCTTCTTCATCTTCTTTTAAAAAAAAAAAATTTGGAAGTAACTCAAAAATTTCATATATAACAAAATAAAGTTCTATTTGCAAAAACCTTATTTTCTTGCTCCATTTTTTAACAAAGAAAAAAAAAAAATAGAACATTAACCATGTATTTTAGTAAGGGGAACTATTATGGTCCGCGAAAGACGTAAAATGACGATTGCTATACATGAAAACCTTTCTTCGCTAATTCTTGAAGATCATATTACTTTTTCTGTTACACTTGCACATAACAAAATGGACTTTGTAGGACCAAAAGCCAAAGTCAAGCAATACCGTGCACGTTTAGTTTTTGTAAACTTCTTAGAATTTAAGAAAAGAAGTAGCATATATCCTATATTCTTATTATATGTCATTAAAATAAATCAATTCGTGCAATCCCACGTACAATTTCATTTGAACTAAAGAAAATCTAGGACCTACCGGTCTAATTCCAGTCTAATACAAGCATAGGGATATTATGGTAGCCTTTTGAACTGAGATGCAATCACTTGATTACTTTAAAAACCATAAACTTGAAGCTAATCCTACATAGTTATATTATTTGTTTTTCATTAAAACAATAGGTTTCGAAGAATCAGCTGACTCTTTTCTAATACCAGTGTCCATTCTTTTGAACAAATCTATTTGGCATTGTTCAGATAAATCACATCACAAAGAAGCAAAAATGGTACATGCAAGAAAAGGGACACGGCAAGAATGGAGGGAAGAGGCAGACAATGCTCATCTTTTTACTATGGATTATACGCCTGTGAGAAGAAGACGTCCTATACATAACAAGTTTGTCCCGGTGGCTCCATGAAAAATGGGGACAAATATATTATGAAATTATTTATCTGTCTAAATATTTCATCATTTCAACCAAAAAAAAAGAAAAGAAAAGAATATATAAAAAAGAAAGCAAACTTTCTTTTTGGGATACAGTTTTGGAAAACAAAGTTGTAATTAGGGAAATGAGGGATTTGTTGTCTTGTAGCTTTAGTATGGCCGACATAAGCCAACAGATAACCTTAACTTTTGCTACTAACTAAGCTCCAAAGGGGGGGACCTCTATGCTTTTGATGATGTACTAGTTTTTTTTCCCTTTGTTGTTTGAATTATATTTGGGTTTTCAAAGCAGTCAAATGAATAGTTCAGATTTAGTTACTATTTGTTTTTTTGCATTTTGGAATGTGTATTCTCTCACATATTTCGAACAATGTTCTCTTGTATTTGGTGCAAAACCGCCCATAAGATGCATTGTTGTAAACGAAGCATGAAGGAGAAGCGAAACTTCATTGTTTCGGACACAAAATTCCAACATGCCGTACATCATGCGCATAAAAATATGCGAGGATTTAATAGCTTATATTCAATAAATAAAAAGTACGATAATCTAATGCGACTGTAATATTTTGTGAATGTATATTGTTTGATCGAAGATATTGCTAAACCATAGTGTATGGAGTAGAGATTTGTATTCATGCATGGTAAGGTTTTAAACATCTTAAGGAATACGTATTGTCTTCTAGTGCATGGTTCAATTTTTGTTTCTGTGCTGTAAACAATCCTTTACCTATAGGCCCTCGAGTTAAAAACTTAATTCTTTTTTTTTTTCTATTACAATGATAAACAAAAGAAGGGGGATTTCTAAAAAAGTTAAATAATATAATTTTTTACTAATTCCAGTTTTAATTTTTTAGGTGGTTAAAAATCTATAAAGAAAAAACATGAGTTCAAAGGTTTTCATATATGAATACATACTCAATGAAATGAGATTTATAAGACAATAATTTAAATTAAGCATTATGTCAAGGAAAAGGAAGAAATTTTGATCAAACATTTTTAGATTCTCGTTTGGTTTATAAGTTGAACATAAAGTATATCCAAATTATTGATTTTGCAAGTACTAGCACAAGATAATTTTTATAGTTCTTTTTAAAGAAACTGTAATGGCATTCAGAAAAGAAGAAGAAGAAGAAGAAATTTAAATGAAATCCTAATACCATTTGTTACAACAGAGATACAAAAATGTGATGGAGTCTCTTGTTAGATATTTCTTTAAATCCAAAAGCTTAAATAAGAGATGCTGAATTCAATTATTCTTCAATTCAAGCATTACATTTTTTTTAAACTTTTGGTCAAATAAGCATTATTCTTTCTAAAATGGGATTAGTTTTAAATTGTACTATTTTTTTTAAAAAACAGACTAATTTTATTTGCTCTTCATAGTTATAGTTGCGCAATATCAACAACAATATTTGGTGCTCAATGCAATTATTTATTCAACAAGGATTTGTTCAAAAATAATTCATAAAACTAATCAAATTAAGCTTCAACAAAATTGAAACCTGATTAACCTTTTAAGCTTAGCATGAAACTTGACTCATGAGTCTTAAACATAAATTTTTTATACATACCATTGCCAAAAGCAATTCCAGAGGAAATTAAATTCGATCTTGAGTTGGATAATATTTCAATCAAATTCTATCACAATAAAAAAAAATTTCATAAGTTCTTTATTCTTAGTTTGGGAGTTGAGATAGAACATAAAAGAAGAGAAAAGAAGAGGTAAGGAAAAAAAGGAAAAAAAAAAAAAGAAGGGAAGGGAAAGTTTCTTTTCTTTCCATTTCTTCCCAAATTTGGGAGAAAAAATTTTGGAGAAGTAAAAGGGAATTTTCTTTCTATTACCTTTATTTTCTTTTACCATTTTTACTCTCAAACAAAAAAAATAATTAAAAATTCTTCCTTTTATTTTTCATTCTTATTCTCAAACAAAGAAATTATTTAAAAATCCTTCCACTGTCTTTCTTTTCTCTCCATTTTATTCCTCCAAATAGGCTTAAGCATTCAAACCTGAACTTCATACGTATCCTCCAGGGACGTAATTGGAAGACAATAAAAATCTGACGAACCAAACAGTAATTTTACGTAAGACCAGCCTACTAACAGTCCATGGCAGTCGCCCATAAAAAAAAAAAAAACAGTCCATGGCAGTCAAATGTGTTTCGGCAGTCTGAAATCGCCACTCGCCACCGCCAACATGGTTTCCTCAGTCCTCTTCTCAGCCACCAGGAACAGTCTCAAAAAGACCAATATACCCTCCAAACTCCATTTATTCTCCATCAGACCCTCCTCTTCTCTCTTCTCCACCCTCTGCAAAAACCACCATTCTTTCACCATACCCCAGTCCCCACCAGTTCCAAAGAAAGTTCCTTTCACAGTACTCTGCTCATGGGAGGACGTGGGAAGACCCCTACCATTGGATGTCCAATACCAATGACCCAGATTTCATCAGCTACCTCCATCAAGAAAACTCTTATGCTGATGCTTTTATGAAAGATACTGCAGAATTGCAAAGAACCCTTTTTTCTGAGATGGTTAATAGGATGCCCTCCAAGATTTCTACTCCTCCTGAGAGATGGGGACCTTGGTAATCCCTTTTCCATGTTTTTGTTTATAGTTGTATGTACTAGTGATCTATATCTCTGAGACTGAGTACGGGAGTCTGCGGATACGGGTTCTCTGGTGTGTACTCTAGTATGTAAAATGAAGAGTTGATACGAGTACGCTAGGACAGAGTGAAGAGTCTAAGTTACATAGCTAGTGATATTCTTGCATGCATAGTTGTAGCTGAATTGCATTTCAAGAGTATTTGGTGCGTAATAAAATTTATATTTATACAATGCAATTGAATTGATTAGTTTTAGTTGAAATGCAGGGGTGTGTGGGCAGGTGTGAGTGTGTGAGGGTGTGTGTTTATTTAAATTCCTATTTATGGAATGCAATTGAAATGTGAATAGATGTGAATGAAATGCAAGTGAGTGTGTGAATTCAGATTCTTATTTGTGGAATGCAATTTAAACTATGAATATATGCAAATGAAATGCATTTTTTTTTTGGGGTGTGTGCTCATGTGTGATGTAGATTGTTTATATTTGTTTACCATTTAAAGAGGCAAGTCCTCGATCTAAATTAAAAGTAGTTCCATATCCACTCGGAACTTTTAATGCAGGGAAACAGCTTCTTGGCATGCAGCTTGCGGGATAAGAGTTCCTTTGGGGATACTGGGATTTATGGCTTATGCTTAAGTTATACATTATGGATATATTTATGTCGGTTTCATTTGTATACTATATGAAATTATTGTTTAAGGAGGTGGATATTGCTTCACCTTCATCTTGTATCTTAAAGTTTGCTTTTTTATTTGAGGAATGTGTTGAAACTGACTGAGGTGGTTTTATTTGTTGAGTGTGATTATAATGTGTTTCATGGATTCATATATTTGTAAATCATGGGCATTTAGTGGGATCTTATAGGTTGAATTTGGAATAATTTTTTATGGTTTCATCAGGTTGTACTATCAATATATTCCGGAGGGAAAGGAGTATCCAGTCTTATGTAGGAAGTTGGCTAATGATGGGAAAGGTTGGATGAAGAAACTAGTCAACTACATTGGATTTGAGAAGGAAGAAATTTTGCTTGATTGGAATGAAATTGCAGAACTGTATGGTAATTCTTTTCATATCTACTTTGTAGTGGATCTCATGGATATTAAATTTCTCACACACATGGTCCTCTCACCTTAGTTTGTTCTTTTGCCATTAGAAAGCTATATTCTTGTGAGGAAATATGCCAATTTTATCATTGTTTCATGTATCTGTGTTCCTTTCTTCACTTAATACATAGCTAATAATGTGAATTGCATTTCATTTTTTTTTTGGTCATAAAAAATGGTTGTTTCATGATCGTACTTTGTTTTGGTTCTTATGTAGCTTTTGCTTTTCTAGGATATGTCCATGTGGGTACATGTCGAGTATCTCCAGACAACAATTTTCTGGCATATACACTTGATATTAATGGTAATGAAACATTTATGCTTGAAATCAAGGACCTCCAAAGGAAATCTATCATCTCAAATCATAGAGTTGAGGGGGTTGTTAGCTTGGCATGGGCTCAAGATTCTTGTACTTTGTTCTACACATTATGCGACCAGAACCAAAGGCCATGCAGGCAAATTCTCTCTACTGTTTCTTGGACCTTGGACTTGAATACTGGAATGCCTTCTCACCTATAATGTTGTTGACCAGGGTACAGTGCATAAAACTACGATCAGGTTCCACGGACAGTGTCCCACTATTTGAGGAAAGTGACTCCAGATTCTGTGTGGATATAACAAGCACAAAGGATGGCAAGTTTATAACTGTGAATTCTAACTCAAGGGCTTCATCTGAGGAAGGAACTTATTTGTATCACATTCCCTTTGTTTCTTTCAATTGCATTTAGACAAGCTTTTTGCTTATTTGTTCGGCATCTTGGTCATCCAAATGCAGGTTTATGTCATAGATGCAGTTAATCCTCAATCTGGGCTGCAAAGATTTTGTAAACGTGTTTCTGGTGTGCAGTACTTTCTGGAACATCATGAAGGATTTTTCTATATTCTTACTAATGCTCCTTTAAGCAAGGACGAGTCATCTGGTTTTGGAAATTATTATTTAGGTAGGTGCATTGCTGAAGATTTGCAGTCAACAAATTTGCAGGTAACTTGAGCTGTAATTGCATATGAAATTATTAGTGTGATATGCTGTAGCTAAAGCCTGTACTATCTTCGTTGTGTTGTAAGGTGAGATTTACAAGTCAATTTACATCTTATACTTCAAATTAAGTATAGGATATTCGTTTTCCCTAATTTATTTGCTTTTATAATTAGTTTTGTGATTTGTTCTGACTTACATTTTTTTCTTATCAGACTATTATCCTTCCAAATGAAGATATGTGCTTTGTAGACATGGACATCTTCAGTGAACATCTTGTGCTTTTCCTCAACAAAGGGGGATCTTCGTCTATTTGTTCCATTGACATGTCTAATCTTTCTAACTGCAAGGTCTGTTCCCTATATCTTGTGCATATCAATGACTGTCTTGGATGTACAGTGAATTTTTATGTTAATGTTAGCAAAAGGAATGCATTGTTGTTCTAAAGTCAATAAGTGCATCAAAGGCCTATGGATGTCTTTCCTATCTAAATATGTTTCCTTTTTCTTTCCTTAGATTGAGATTTTGCACTAGATTCAATTACGATGCAAACAATGCCAATCTGTTGTGAGAAGAAAGGAGAGGTCTCTCATCATATGTTTCAATTGTTTTTGTACTTAATAGTGATCTTGGAATGTCAAGAAACCCTCCCCACCACCCCATCCGCAAAAGGGGGAAAGAAGAAAATAAAATAAAAGACTTTTTAACTTACTGAAGCAGGGATCCTGTTTCTAGATTTCAAGATCTAAGTATGGCTGTAGGAAAATCTTGTCAAATTTATTTGTTTATGTTTTTTCTTGCATCTCCTCGTTTGTCAATCAGTTTTACTCTTAATTTGCTTTGACTTTTGATGAAGAAGAAATGACTATTTTTTCAGTAGTGCAATTTTTACATCTAAAGATATTTTCCATTTTGTCTACAGACAAAAGTGAAGATAGATGATCTTAATCCATGGTTTTTTCCTCTGCCCTCAAATATGTGCACAATAACTCCTGGTTCAAATCATGACTTCATGAATTCAGCCTACCGTGTTGTGCTTTCTTCGCCTGTGGTATGTTCTCCAAGTTCTTATTAATGACCGTGCTGAGGGTTTGGGGGGAAGTTCAAGTGAACTATAAGAAAATATTAGTTTGTGGGAATAAGAAATTCTATTGTGGCTTTGAACTTATCAATTCTGATTCAAAAGGTAGTAAGCAAGATCTTAATATTCTTTTTTGAACCCCAGATGCCTGATGTTATTGTTGACTATGACATGTCAACAAGAACATGGTTAGTCGTGCAGCAAGAGGAGGTGTCTTGTACTGGGCATTATTGTAAGAGCACCAATGAGCTTCGGGGCATTCAAAGTGAGACGAGGAAAAATGCTAAGAATGAATGAAGCATGGGGCTTCAATGACTTTTCTGACATGTACTTTTGTGACAAAAAAGAAGTCCTTTCACATGATGGGATCTGGGTACCTTTGACTATCTTGTACTCTAAAGAAGCACATAGGAATGGTCAATCTCCAGGGCTGTTACATGGCTATGGAGCATATGGGGAAGTTCTTGATAAGAGCTGGTGTGCAGACCGATTGAGCTTACTTGATCGTGGTTGGGTGATTGCATTTGCTGATGTAAGGTACGTAGCAAGTTCATGATATATTCATTTTCTAGTATTCTACCATGATACAAGGGAGACTTTTGTAGGACCATTCAATGTAAGCTTATCTAATCATATGTCAATCTGTAGCCTCTTCTTCTTTTACCGGAAATGTACTCTTCATGATGCTTATAATTCATGCCCTTTAACAAGAGTTACCATTGCTTTCTGTTTTTGCTTGGGTTGAGTGTGCATGTTAAAGTAATGCTGAGTTATTCATGACAAGCCTATACACTCCTCATTCTATGAATTTAGGGGTGGTATAACTTCGTATCTTCTCTGTAGTGAAAGTAGATGAAATTACATAAGCATGCTTGCTATTGATATGGGTGTGTATTCGTTGCTGATCATTTGGAGATAGTCCAATAAGCTGGAAGAGCATTAGATTCCAAAGGACCTTTTGGTCATGTGCTACTCAGTGCTAAAACATGAAAATCCAAGCACACAGATACTTTTTAGTGCTCGTAAATTGTTACTTGTTGGCCAATTCTGCATTGGGGCTAGCCCTTAGTCTTATCTGATTCTTGTTATGTGTAAAAAACTTTGTGTTATTAGTGGTATCCTTATATGGCTATTGATTGTTATCTTTTATGAGGGCAGGGGTGGTGCTGGTGCTGATCCTTCATGGCATGGCTCTGGCAGTGGATTGCACAAGTTAAACTCCATACATGATTTTGTTTCATGTGCCAATTACCTGGTTGATGAGGGCTATGTTCATAAACAACAGCTGAGTGCTGTTGCTCACAGTGCAGGTTGTTTTCTTGTCGGTGCAGCCATTAATATGCATCCAGATCTATTTCGAGCTGCCATATTGAAGGTAGACATTAGTACAGGGTATAATTTTCCATTTGGCGATATTATCTGTTTTAATAACCTGAATGGGATTTTTTAGTTTCTTTCTTTTTTAATGCAAGTACTCTGCTGGGGAGTGCACCAGCAGAGGGAGAAAGCAAGAGGGGGCCCCAGCGAGGGAGAAAGCAAGAGGGGGCCCCAGCGGTTGTTTAAGACCTTACTGTTTTACGCAATTGGCGAAAAAAAAACTGTTTTCCTGAATTTATTCAAGGTCAGAGATTGATATGCTAATGAAGCCAGAATCACTTGCAAGAAGAAGATTTATTACTCAATTTCTCGATTTGCTAGTTGCAACTCAAATAATGAAAACACGATAACTAGATAGAAGGAAGTTTTTTTGAAAAAAAAAAAAAAAAAGAAGTCCAGAAAATTGCAAAAGAGAAAACTAGAAATTAAATATTGCTGGAGACGTTTTTTAATACTAAAATTTGGGAGCAGAATTCTTTTTGACTTAATGCATATACTTTCACTTGACACTTGAATGCCTCCTGCTGTCTTATAACTATTTATGTTATCGCTTTATCCTTCAAGGGAATGCGCAAATTTCATAGCCTGCAAGCTGCATCTTAGATAGAATTTTTGAATTATTCTCTTAGTAGGGTCAAGAAAATAGTCGATTGTATTATCTGTGTTATTGTTGTTTCAGTGTGAAGCTTGTTGGGAGAATGATATGTGTGTTCTATCTACCAGGTTCCCTTTCTTGATGTATGCAACACATTGTTAAATACCAATTTGCCTCTCACTGTGTTGGACTATGAGGAGTTTGGAAATCCTCAGATAGAGTCCCACTTTTACAATATTTTAAAGTATTCTCCTTATGATAATATTCCTGAAGGAACCTGCTGTCCAGCTATGTTTGTTACATCCTCGTTCAATGACTCAAGGTAATTTTTTATTTGAAGCTTCCATTTGGATAATTCGTTTGGGACTTATCTGCCTAGCTACCTATGTTTCGTATTAGTCCTTTAGATTTATGCCCCCATAATTATTTTGCTTGTTGCCCAATGTCATGCTTAATAACTTAGATATACGATGATGCAAGAGGCACTAGCTTATGTAATATGCATCCAAACCATTTTTGCGTATGTGTGTCAAGTGCCCAGGCTTATATCTATGTTAAACAACAAATTCTAATGAATGCTTTCTACTCAAGGGTTGCCGTTTGGGAAGCAGCCAAATGGGTGGCCAGGGTACGAGACGCTGCGTGTCCATCCTGTTCTTTGTCAGTCATTTTGAGGAGTAATATGAGTGGAGGGCATTTTGGTGAAGGTGGTCGTTTTGGTCATTGTGAGGAAATAGCTCACGAATATGCTTTTCTACTGAAAGTTCTGGGCACTTGTGAACGATGAACAAAGCCTAGGTTTACACAGAAGAGGTAGAAGATTGTTGGTTAGAAGTTTTGACTTAAGAGCGTGAATTTTCCTTCCATCTTGTTTGTCTACATTGGAATGCTAATGCAATCAGCACTGAAAGCTCAGCACCTGGCGTAAAGTCCCAGCATGTGGTCATAGCAACAAAATCTTGGCATTTTAAAAGTCATAGAAGTGGGACCTGAAATTTAGTTTCTCTGAATGAACTTGCTCTGTGATATTTGCATGTCAAGTCTCATTTTTGTGGTGAGGTATCTGGATGAAGTGTTATCGATGGCTTTGCACCTTAATAGGAGTGCTGATTAGAGCCATTTTGTTTCTAAGGTAGCCCTGTGGAAAGCTTGGAGCATGTTTTTCTATACTGTCCCAACTCTACTCTGTTTGAAGAATATACTAGATCTGGTTGGCGTATAATGTTCTCGGGTGCCTGTTTCTGTGATGTTGTCAAAGAAATGCCTCTTGAGCTCATCGGATTGTTTCTAGCAGCAGTTTTTTTACCATGAAGGTTGATGAGATTGAATAGAAAGATATCGTATAAAAACCATTAAGACTTTACGTATAGGCAGGAGATTTCCCAAGTTAATCACGTTGACCAGTTGTGTTGTCTCATGATTCTCAGTTTCATGTTACCAATTTCAGAGTTTTGCAGTTTGATGGAATATGGAGAGGCATCAGTTTTGAAGTAATTGAACTGTATGTTTTTAAGGGTATAACGAAGGAAATTTGGCAGTTGATAGCTCTCTAATACCAAGCTGACTTTCTTCGGTAGGCCCTCGTAAAGAACTCAGAATTCAAGCTGTTAATATTCCAGGCCGACTGTCGCCTCAGTCATGCACAATGATAGAATCTTCAAGCGAGGAAGATTATAGCAGAAACGTCAGACAGACAACATATAGAATCTTCAATTCTCTGCTATCCTTCTTATACCATCCAGAATTGGCAATAATGAACAACTATAATGGCAGCAGGAGGGCTCCTAATAGAGAGCCATTTTTGTGGGTCACCCTTCTGTAGGTAAAATGGTGCTTTGATTAATTTGAAGTTATGCACAACTCCCTAATATTTGTCGAGTCCTTTGTTAAATTTCTCTCCTCAGCGATCACCACATTACACAAAATTCACGATTGCCAGAATTTCCTTTCTTCTTCAGATGTATGGCTCAACATTGAAATTTTAGTTCTTCGGTAATAATTTTAGATGGATCTTGGCAGACCAAAGTTCATTTTTGCTTTTGAAAATTGCTCTGACGGTAAAAATCACCAGATTTTTTAACAAATATGAACCAATTGTATGAAAACCCGTTCCAGAAATTTCGAAACGCTATACCCCATTCCAATTTCAACAAAAATAGTATCAATTGAATTGCTCCAGACAGGCATATAAACATGCAACCCAGACTAGCATAGAGACTATAGATAAATATGACAATTACACAGCATATACAATCAACTAGCTTTTGCCCCAGCGAATGCGACAAAATTGAGCACATATTCGCCTGAGAAGTAATGGTGGTAGTCATATTTTCAGTCTCTTCTGAGCTTGATTTAAGTCTTCACCATTGCTTGTGTCCTGATAATGCCCTGCTGGTTGACTGCCAGAAGGCATAAGATTCCCATGATCCTGAATTGTAATGTAAAGGATAACAGTTAGCATAATATAGGAAAATTATTTTATGCAATCCTAGAAGCCAAGTAGTTCTCATAATTAGAGAGTCTGGTGCATTTTAGTTTAGAATCAGACAGATGCTCATACCTTAGAAATGGATACCCCAGAAGCCAGTCCTCTATTTGCTTGCTTTCCTAAATTAATCTGGACTGAGACAGTTGCCTGCGAGAGATCCACTCCAGCACTCTGTAGCGCTTGTGTTAATGTGTCCAGTAACCTGATCAGAAACAATTGTTAAGTGCAATCAGGTTTGTGTTGACAAATGGTACCTCCAAACCAAATCTTATGCAGAAATTTCCAAAATCAGTTAAATCAGGAGCACTAAAGTAACGTCAAATACATTCTACCGAATATACAGTCACCTAGAAAGGATGAACTGGGATAACATAGAGAGGTGGAAGACAAAAAAATTTAATTAGTGCAAATGATACTAAACTCACATAGTGGACTTTGCCATGTTTAAAAATATTTCATGAGATGGTAAGTAAAAATCAAATTCAATATATTCCTGTGCACGCATATTTCCCAGGATCTAAATACTAGTATGTATCCCTATGCACTAGCAGAGAACAAACCGATGATAATTTATGAACATCATGTGCCCAATATTGCAGAAAAAAGAATGAGGGATTAATGGCAGCAATTGAAAATTCTGGGTAAGGAATGCGAAACTTAAATCAAAAAGAAAAATAACCGGCCCAAAAGTTCATTAATTTAACAGAACATATGGCTTCCATCACAAAAAACAAATATCATAAGAGTAGTACAACTGCTCACCCTTGGGAATATATGCTTGAGATGCTAATTGTCCCTCCTTCAATGGTCAGGTCCTCCTGATGGTTCAAAGTATCCTCATTGATGGTCCCATCACTTTGGACTGGAACTGGCATGCTTGGATGCAAGGGCATTGCAATTGGCATTGTCTGATTTGCCAGTTCATTTTGCTGATCAATTGTTTTTGAGGAGACATCCCTGCCAAGGTCAGATTCAATTGGAGTTTGTGAACTTGGTTGCAGGGTTGAAGCGACAGTGATGCTATTCTCATCCAACCTTCCAGGAAACATCGGACCAGAACCAGAGCCATTTTTCATTCCTTGCGGGTGATTGACAAAACTCTGTGTGCGCCAATGACTGTTTCTCTATTCCAAGTAAAGGAGACACATAAACTTCATGGGTCCAATAAATGTGGGAAAACACATCTCAAAGCCAAAATGATACGAAACTCGGAAATTTCCATAAGGCAAGATAAATTTACATTTAAATACCTAAGAATCTTGCTATTTTGCTTCTGAGTTGCATGATATGTTTTAACTGTGGGCCAAGTCCATAGATGCAAGGGAAGGGGGAGCGTAGGACATGGGCACTAAGCATGTGAGAATAGCAGGAAACAAGGACAAGGGAGTGATATTGAATTAATTATGTCATTTTGAGACAGAGGATAAGAAAAGGTGTTCAACCAACATGAATACCCTACGAACAGAAAGAACAAGATATTAACATTTAACAGACATAAAAGCAACCCATGTTGGAGAAGATTGCCACTAGAAATTTTTTGGGAAAAAGGTTCCACAATGTATAGATAGAAGTGCTATTGATTTGGAGCATGTGTGTTCTCAGTGCAAATGAAAACAACATATTTTCCTCACCTTGAAAAAAAACAGTAATACATGTCTTATACAATATCTATCTAAAAAATAAATGAATAAATCTACAGGAAACACAAGACATTTAGTCAGCTTATACAGCTTGTGACTGTAAAATGAAAAGCTTGGAAAGAATATGATGATATCAGCAAATTTATCCTCTTACATGATTCACAATCACCGTGAGGAGCACATGATAAACACTGTTTTTATTTTCTGACTAAACAAGAATGCCAAAATTGAATATCATAGGCAATCCTAATAGGCCATACAGCTATATTACCCCATTGCTTGAATGAAGAAACCAATGATGTCAGTAGATCATATTGGAATATATAACAACAAAAGGAACTAAATTATTGTCCATCAGATCCCAAAGACATCGACATTTTTGTTAGGCAGAGATAAAGAATATACCCAGGGCATCAGCTTTGTTGGCTCTGAGCTCCAAGTTTGATATGACCCTTCATATTTCTGAACCTTTTCCTGTAAATATTGTACATACTGGATCACCTGTATGCACACATGTAATCAGCCAACAATGCTATATGAAACATTCCAAAGAAAAAAAAAATGCATTGACATTTTCTATGAAATAATTTACCTCCAACAGGAATGATGCAGTATCTCGCTTCTGATCACTATGGGGTATCAGCTCTCTCAAAATCTGAAATCTGGAAAGAAAATAAAATTTATTAAGTTGCTGAAATAGAAACTTAATTTCCATTGTGGGTTGCATGAAAATCAAAAATTTATTTCTTTCAACATCATACCATAACTACTTTCCTCCAAAAGTACACTCCACATTTGGATCCTTGTGAACCCATGTAAATGTCACTAACGAGTCAAAACATAATTTTGGTAAACTTCACATGCCCAGATACAAATCAAAACATGATATAGCAGACCCTAAAAGTCTACCTTTATATGAGAAGGGAGTATTTGGAATCAAATTGACAGGATATCAGTATTAGTTAGATTAAGGTAAACCATGATATGTGAATATCTAGGAAACAAGCATAGCTTCAGATTGAGCTTCATGAAACCATAAGTGACAGGTTTCAGAAGAAAAAGGAAGAATGCCCCTTTTAACACTCCAATTATAAATCTCCTGGCTCGGTGATTTAAGTAATCACAGCAAAATTAGACCAAAGCAGTAAATATAAACTACTCACATGCTTCCAATATTGCCAATTATTGCCCACCATTAACATAGGAAAGGCCATTGTTTTTCCCCTGGCCAAAATCAAGAATTAGAAATAATAACAAGAGCTACATGAGTTACAAGAACCGTGATGGCCAGGAAACCAAATGCCACAAGTGCATGGAAATATGTTGAGATGTACACGAAGGTAAATAATCCAGTGATTCCAAGAGGCCACCAGAATAGGGCAATGGATAAAAAAAACTTGTCTCATTCCACATCTAGAACCCTTGTGACTAATCAAAATAGAGAAATAGTTCTGTACTTGCATCAGTGCTAGGCTCTTCCAGCTGTAACATTCCTGCTGGTTGGTATTACTAGAAGTGATATGACATTGGAGATAATACTACCGCAGGTTGATTTATTTATCCAAAAAAAATGAATCAAACCCAGGTTTTAGATATCCAGCATCTACCTATTCATCTCGTAACAAGACAGTAAGAAGCCATAAAATGAGAGTTCCACTTCCTGGGTTCTACAGATCCAAGGTCTATTACCATGAAGATTCCTTTAACTCCTTTGTTAAAGTCCACCTCAACCACATGGATCGAATAATTTAGAAGAATGGATTCTAGATCATATCTAACCTTTTCAACCACAAATATCCTTCCCATGAAAAATCAGACAAACAAAAGAAAAGATGAAGATAGTTTCTGTGAAACATAAACAAGTGTCATACAGAAACAGCGCAAAATAAAGATGTTCCACTATAACTTGTGACATCATGTGTTGGACACAAAGACACAGCGTCCATACTTTAAGAAATGTAGTCCACACATCTGGCCTTTCTTAAATCCCAGATGGCATGTGACCGAGTCACTGAGTTTTGCATTTCAACAAATTTGCAACTTTGATCAGACACATGAGAAATTTACAGAAAGTATAATATTTAAAAGAAAAAGAGTATTGTAGTACAGGTAAATTCCAATAGCATCTACAACAGATTCTCCGGAAACTACAAGAAGCAAGGACAAACTTTTTCTTTCCCAGAAGTTGAGAACATGCAAAAGAAAGGAAAGAAAGTGGACAGAAAATAGTATACTTCTGCCTAACAGAGTTATTAGGAGATGCTAATCCAACCAACTACAAAACTCAGAGTGCTGATAACTCGGAAAGCTGATTACATTTGAGTTCACTTAACTTTGTTAAATAAACAAGCAGCTTGTCACTTTCTGTCATGTAGTCAACCAAACATTAACTCTTAAAGGCATTGTCTTTGGCATAGTTTCAAATATATATGGAACAAAACCAGAAAACACATAAGGATTCTAAAACATAAAGACACACCAACATCTAGCATCCTCAGAGATCTAAAAAGCATAGCTATAATTCATCATCACCTCTACATTTCACTTTATTGGGAAACTCATATCAATAAACTAATAATTGAACAGATATGCAACCACAATAACAATCATAGATAGTTTACCTCTCATTAATCTTGCTCCTTCTTCGCTGCTCCGTCACTGAATGCTTCGACCTCATTGCACTTGCCTTATCACTGTTCTTTCCATCTACTCCCACCAATTCATTCAAAAACAATTACATCAATTACGCAACTCCAAACACAACAAATTACCTTGTCTTTTCTGTGAAATTAAATTTAACTAATAAAAAAGAAATCTTTCCAAACTACTTCCACAAAAAGCAAATGCATAAAAGATTCTATAATAAAACTAGACTCCAATAATTAAGGGGAATTAAAAGAGCATACATACATCTATTTACAGATGGATAAAAATAATTATATATCACCTTTGGGATTATTATGGGATAGTGGGGTGTCATTCTTTCCGCCAGAATCTTCCTCCTCATCTTCTTCCTCTTCCTGATGACCCTTTCCAGATTTCATACTGTTTTTTCCAAGATTCAATTTTTATGTGCTGATTCTCTGCATCAAAGCATTAAATACAACAAACCCACAAAATCTTAACAATCAAGTACCAACATCCAAATGAAGAAAAAGAGATCTACATAAAAATTATGACCTGAAATTAACCATACAAAAAATAACAAAAAGATTACCTCTTTATGTTAAAGTTTGCAGCTTTTGTGAGAGTGTGCTTGGTTTTGGTAGGTGGGTTGAGGGAATTTGAGTGAAATGGAGTGTCCTCTTCTCCGGGGAGTGTTTTTTGCCACAGCACTAACCACTGCACCCGCCTTTTGGTACGGTGACCAGAATATAAAAATAGGCAGCTTTTCTGTTCACTCTTTTTCTTTTTGCTAAATTTTCTTTAAAAAATGTTTTTCTAAAATTTTTTGTAAGTTTTTGTATGTTGAGGTTTAAAGGTTTTTCTACTATCCAGAGGGAGTCTAATAAGGGTAAAGGGAAAGCATGAATCTGTAATTTATTTAGCAGAAAAAGAAGAGTCCAGTGGCCTAATGCATTTAATAAATAGATTAGATTGGAGTTGGGTCCAGATAATCACGAGTGATGATAGTCATTAATGGTTAAGAGTTAAGATTGGTCCAGAAAATCATGCTTTAAAAGATAGTGAATTTATATTTTAAATACGACATAAGAGTTCTACCAGAAAAACATTTCAAATTATATCAATGTTTGTTTGTAAGTTTATATTTGATATGAAACCAAATAGTTTTCTTTGGTTATTCTTTCTTTTTCTCTCTTAAATTTATTGAGAGAGCACTAATACAAGCATTGTTTGGAGTACCCTAGTCATTTGGAGCTAAATGTGCCCTGTATCAAAATACATGCAAGTATTCTATATATTTTAGCTATTTAGCAGGTTTTTTTTTTTTACCATTTCAAGAATCAAAGTGATCTTATTTGCTTCAAATATCTAGTTTCCAATATTTGATAAGTATATCTATTTCTGTTTCATCTATTTTTTTTCTTTTTATGACATATCAAAATTAGCTTAACTGCTTGCATTTATAAGGACATTTTGTATTTTTCCTTGTACCTAAGAATAAGTAACCATATGATCAATCAAACCGCCAGATGAATTATGATACTTTTACTAGCATGTGTCATTTTTAAGTCATTAAATAGCATGTGATGACGGATGAGAGCACCGATAAACAAACCTTTCGTCCTTTTGCCATAGTTTCGGGGATATTTACATCAGGAATCTTCGAACTTGGATGATGTCTGCCTTAAACGTGTCAAAATATGAGACACAAACTCATTTTAACAGCTTTAGTCATCATTTATGAACATAATCCCAATGTCCCATAAGCATGGAACAACGGAAACATGGGATCTTCAATAGTGGACCAATGCATCTGCTGCACAACTTCACCTTCTTGTCAGGGTTGAAGCTGTTTTTAGCACTTGTTTTAGGCATCTTACTTCTTCCCTTGATAATTCCTGCTTTGGTCTTCCTTTTTCTTTCTTTAGTCCTACTATTTCCAGCATACTGTATCTTCTTGTTGGCCTTAATGTTGTTTGAGACTATATTCAAGTGTCACACAAAAACCCCACAAAATATTGATGTACATCAAGGACTTCAAGAGCAGCAGCAAGTGTGCCAGGAGATGGATTCGTCAGAGTTGTCCTTTGATCCCCCTGAGTCAGAAGACAGTAAGAATGAGATAGCGGAAGCACAAAACCTGAGCAGACATCTGGAATTGTGGCATAATTGGAATCCACAATCTGTTGAAATTCATGAACGAAAACCGGTTAGTTCCTTTCGAAGATTGCTTTCCTGATTTTGACTGTCATACATGTGCACTTAAGCATAGTAACATTTCGGACTTAAATAATTAAATTATGATTATATTCCTATCTACTGTACTCGAATTTCCATGAGATTAAATGTTATCCCTATATATGTTCATGAGATGTTGTAATCTTGTGTTATGCAGTTCAATGAATTGATGTCATTTTGGAGAAGTCAAGAGAAACTCGCAGCAAAACAGAGATAAGAATTCCAAATTAAAGGCGTAAGCCTTGGGATCAACTCTGGAAATCTCGTTCGTGCCACCAGCATGGTCAGAGACAGAGCTCTAACGAGGTAAGAACATGGCTAACAATAATGTAAACTAGGCACTGTGTTATAGCTGCCATCAAATGTACATGTGTTCCACCTTTTGTTTTTATATTTTCTTTTCAGTTATTTGCGAATGCATAGCGTGCTTAATATCTGATGATCAACTCCAAAGGATAAAGATAATTTTATGTCCCTTTGGTCTTAAGGGTTACTACATGTGCTATTTTGACTAGGAGTTGGAACTTGGAAGGGGAGAATACATCAACAGGGATCAGGACACTTGCCAGAGGCACAGTTAAAAGCATGCTGCAAAAATTGTTAATCCACTTTGATTAATGCTCGAGGTTCAAAAAAATTATTTGTTTGGAAGCTGATATTAAAATTGTGAATAAATGAGTTACATATAGTGATTGAAATTGGATGCCACGATACATCATTTAATTCTGGTAGTTTAGGGTGGGAAAATAAGATTAGAAACTTCAATTCTGCTGGAATTTGACTTGTTCTTGAATAATACAGGAAGTATAACTGGCAATATTGCAGGACAAAAATCAAGTTCTTCAATATGGATTACATGTTGCTGTCTTTGGTGCCACTGAATATTTTGAATGTTACACAAAGGAATTGAGTCATGGTCTCCAATGAACAACTAAATTAATCGAACTTTATGAGCAGTGGAAAAAATGCTTAGCTGCAGCAAATTATGGCTGCCTAAGGCCCTGATCATTGAGCTGCAGTTATTGAAGGTTTCATATTTTTGCTATCATTTTCAATAAAGACACGTGAAGCCAATGATTTTATAGCTGCTACCACTCGAATTTTTTCTGATCCTTGCTCGTCTCACCTTTTGATAACAAATCATTGTAATACAATTGTATGGAACAGTAGTTGATGAGAATACGATCTCTCAAATTTTCTGGTTTAGGTTGAGAAATTTAAGAACTAATGTGTGATTTGAAAGTAATGGAATGATTATCCTGATATATCTCAAGAAGACACCTCAAGTCAAGATAATAATTCACTCTTTCAATAGAAGCAATTCAGAGTACAGAATGCAATAATAAATACACAGAACTGTAATTCTTGTGCAGAGCTGATTTATGAATCAACAAATGCTACTAGTTATAGAAGAGGAAGGAATTATTTCACATGCAACACTACTGCTCCAAATCCCGCAGCCCAGATTGCGAAAGAACAAGAAATGAAAAGTGACACCTCGGATTGGTTATTTTTTAATCATGACTTCTGATCCCAGGGCAACAGAGAACGAGGCGTGCCACTGCATTAGCGGTATTGGCCTACACGGAGCCATAAAAAGGTTTAATAGTGTGAGAAATGGTGACTTTGTGGTGACGCCGCATCACCTATCTTCACAAAAATTGTAAGCTTTCTCAAGAAAGTGGTAAGTAGACAAAGAATCTTACTGATTTCTTGAGAAAAGCTACGAATTTTTTGGTGAAACGGAATCACCACAGTATTTTTCTGCTACGCGTACTCTCAATAAACCGAGACTTGTTCTTGCAAATTTTTTATAAACTATTAACCAAGGTGCACTTTATGGGCACTGGAGAAATGCTTTGCAGCTGCTATCACGGCTGCCTCAGGTGTAGTAGAAGGCACTGCAGGTGATGAAGCCTTCTTTATTTCATGCTCGGTCGATGTTTTAAAGCACGAGTTAAATGATCGAAAGACTGCTGAGTACCACTTCATTTTCTTATCCTTACTCATCTTGCTCTCGATTTTAAGTGCTAACACACACTTGGTGAATTTCAATCAGATAAAACTCTAAAAAAATAAAGCATAAAGGAAGCTTTCTGACACTAGTAATGATGAATCAATTATGTTGATATTTCTTTGGAAATTTGCTTGCTGGATGAGCTGTAAGAAAGCATATCATCAACCTTATATAGTGCTGAGATTTCTTGGGGATGAAGATCAGGTTGGAACCTGGAAGTAACAAAATTCCAGGTCCTATACACATCTTGTCAAGCAAGCAAGTAGAAAATGACACTTCCATTTTGAGCTTGTTTTAGACCATCGCACTTCGTTTGGCACACGAAGCTTTGAAACATTTTCTTGGAAAGTGATTCTAATAGCACCACATAACGTCACAAAACAAAAAAAAAAGCCCGAAAAAGAAGTTGATCCAAAAAGAACGCACAAAGGTTATGAACTTCCTATATACAGAGTCAAGATACACGACGGAAGGACATGGTTTGTCCGAGTTCAGAAGTGTCAGAATCTACTAATTTAGTAATTGAAGTACCAAATATAAACAATTTCGTTTTTTTTCCTTTAATTTTCATGTGGAATTTGATAATAACTAACTGAACAATGTAGCGTCAAAAACACCAATGTTACAGTAACGTATTCTATTACCTTTAGATTAATACTAACTTCAAAAGAGTCCTACGTTATACCAACTTACTTAAAAAAGTATTCCTCTAAATTAATACTAATTTACCTTAATTTTGAAAAAGTCTCATATTATCCTAATTTACTAAAAAAACAAAAATCTAAAATAGTTCTTAAAAAATAAAAAGTTAACTGCAATTTTCCTTAACAAACAAAAAGCCAAAGTTACAACAATTTTTTTAATCTAATTAAAACCCTAAATCTAAAAACCATAAACCCTACCCCCTAAACCCTAAATCCTAAATCTTAAACTCTTATTCAAAAGGAAATATAAATCTAATAACGAAAATGTCAGCAAAAGTTTTTTCCCAAAGGTCTATGCTGCAATAAAAAATTTTTTTCCAAAGGTCTATGTTGCAATAAGAAAAAATAAGTGCAAACAGATGGATACATCTGTAAAAAACCAGGAACATAGGTTATAGTTTGAATAAAGATAAGTGCTCTAATTGATGATAACTCTTATACGATCAAGATCCGTCTATAACTAACAGTAGTTGACAATGTTATTTTCCTAACTAAAATTAGATTTCACCATAGTTGCAATTTGCAAACCCTAATTTTGAGTACTATCTGTTGACAAAATGTATTATCGGATGACTTGAAGTTAGTACAATTAGAGATTGATCCGATTATGTATGATTGATATATTTGTTGTAGGATTTGGTACGTAATAATACAATATTGTTATTCTCGTTTGAGAATTTGTGTACACAAATAAATAAAATATTCAATGTGTTTGAACAACAACGTCATATCTTTGTACATTAATTTTTGTAGCAAATGCACCAGTCAATTATACCGTTAACGGTTATAATTTTCACCCCCATATGTCTGTATACTCCATTTTAGTACTTGGTTTCTAAGTCCAATATCAATAATTTTCATTGGGCTAGAAAAAAACTAAGTTCAACTAAGGAAAAGTGGACCAACTAGTCATTATCAATCTGTTTTGCACTAGGCAACCACATAGGAAGATTAACTTTGACTCAGTCACAAATCAATTTAACTGCAAATTCCGTCGCAAGATTAGTTGTTTACTGTTGTAGGAAATAAAAACTTTTCTCAAAATAATTTGTTCAGTATTCAAAAAGTTAACATCGAGTGACTTTTCTCAACATAATTTATGAAGATTCGTTTTCTTGATGCAGGCTAAAATCTTGATGATTGTTTTGGTGGTCAACTATTGACTTTTCAACTCGATATGAAATGATGATTGCATTTAATAGGAAATGATAATAACTTCTTATAAAAGTTAAATCTTTTAGAGAATTTATAAAATGATAATAACTTCTTATAAAAGTCAACTCGATATGAGGGCCTTATATGGTCAATAAAATTTAAATTAAGTAATTGTTAGTGTTTATTTAATAGTCATATTTATATTGGAATAAAATGCACTTGCGTTGTATGTCTAAAATTGATCGAACATATTCGTTTCCTGCATTATATTATTTTTTCCTCCAGACAAATCGATCATAAACAATAGGATCATAAAAGAAAATTTAAGAAAGAAACATATACTTTCAAAAAATTGAGGGTTTTTTTCCTCTTTAATGTGGGAATGAATTGATGTAGCCAATTCGTTTTTAGCTCTTCTCCTCAATTTCATCAAGTCAATTAACCCTTGATCTTGTACCAGGCCAACGGACTTGGAGAAAATATAATTCATTCTTAGATGACAAAAGAATACTTAAATTCAACATGTTAATGTTGTGTTTAGCGTGCTCGTAATGTAATTACTTGAAAACTGTAATTATTTATGAGCATATATTAACCACTAAAGCTACAAAACTGGCTAATAATCAAGATGATCAAATGGTGGATAAAGCTTACATAAATTAAATTCAAATGCAAACATTGAATTGCATAAGTTGTAATAGTATCTAAATTCGTTCAAATTCCCATTCGAGATCATTTATTCAAAAGGAAAAAAAATCTTTCCACCGGGATGGCTTATATTAAGCATGAGTTGAAACAAGAAGTCAAAAGACTCCCCAAATCTTGCTTCCCCATATACTCTTTTAGGAAATATTGTGGAGATGCTACTTAATAGAAAAATATGGTATGGTTACTATTTTTTTTGAAAAATTTTATTAATTTTTTATCGAGTTAGGTGACTCTGCATCACCGCATAATACTGTCCTATTCTTGCTGAATAATGGTGTCCAGCCATAAGTGCAAAAAAAGGAAGAGTGCGACTACTAGTTCTTGGATATTGCTGGCAAGATGGCAATTAGCCAGATTGCACTTTATGGGCACTGGAGAAATGCTTAGCTGCTGCCACCATTGCTGCCTCAGGAGTCGAACGCTCTGCATTTGAAGCTTTGGAATTATCACGATTGGCTGATGCTTTAAAGCACGAGATCAACGGCATAAAGATGGCTGAAAGCCAACTCATTGTCTTGCCCTCACTCATCTTTGTATGGTATTAAGTACCAAAGAAACTTTGGCAAATTCAAATCAGATGAACAAGGAAAAGTAAAAAGGATATTGTTTGAAGATAATAAAATGTTTAATATGTTTTTTGAGCTCAGATTTCTTCACAAACTCGTTTGCTGGATGCATTGTGAGAAGACATTTCTCAGCATTATATACTGCTGACATTTCTTGATGATCAAGACTCAGGAGGGGTATGGGTCCAATATGTCCAAATCCATGAAATATCCTAACAAACAAACAAATAGAAATTGATGCGTTTTTTGCAGGGGGAGGGGGCGGGGGAGGGCCCGGGGGAGGGGGCATTTTTCGCACTGGCTGAGGGCAGGGGCCGGGGGCCGGCGCTTTTCCCAAGGGCGAAGGGAAGGGGGGCCGCCAGGGGGCAACCGCCCCCCTCCAACTTGTTAAAAAACACTTCTTGTAATTAAAATTTTTTGTATTATTATATTTTGCCCTCTATAAAAATTAACAAAAAATCAACTATGCTTCTCCAAAAAATTAACAAAAAATCAACTATACTCCCAAACTATTGTGCTCATAAATTACTTAGATTTAGGTGTAACATTTCCTAACTACTTGCTCTAGATTCACCGTCTAAAAAAAAATTTCCTATATTCGGCATTCAATTAATTATCTTTCTTGACATGCTTTCTTTGGAAAATTTTAGCTTTTGACTGCTAAGCTCTGTTTCTTGGAAAGCAATTTTTATCAACAGCGACCACGTGTTTTTTTTTTAATGAAGAAAGCGACTTCGTTTTGTGGAACATGTGTTGGGGAAACCAATGTTTTGAGAATCGGACTGGACTGATCA
Source organism: Mitragyna speciosa (assembly GCA_024721245.1). NCBI lineage: Eukaryota > Viridiplantae > Streptophyta > Magnoliopsida > Gentianales > Rubiaceae > Mitragyna > Mitragyna speciosa. The sequence goes on from CM045570.1 coordinate 3,683,269, forward strand.
ATTCGATCGGTTGAACCGCAAATCGGTCATGGTTTCAATTCAGTTCTCTTTAAAAGTCGAAAATATCAATTGAACCATCAAGAATCAATCGAACCGTTAAGAACCAATCGAACCATGCAGACCGTGATAGACAGTTCTTCAATTTGGTGATTTTCAAAAAAAAATTTTAATTGTTGTGGTCCCGAACCCAGGACCTCCCATTTGCACTTGCAAATGGAAAACCACAAAACCACTGGTGTTGTTGCAATTTTGAACCTAATTTTTTTATGAATATAATTTGTTAGTTCTTCCCCCTTTTTTTGGGCAACTACTATTCTTCCCCCTCTTTACCAATCATGTTTAATAAAATTAATGATTCTTACATTTTTAATTTCTTTATTTCCTTTATCAATCATGTTTAAAGAATTAACTCATTCTTACTTTTTAAGTTCTTTATTTTCATTAATCATGTTTAATGAATTTAACTGATTCTTACTTTTGTATTTTCTTTATTTCCTTTATCAATCATGTTTAATGGAATTAATTAATTCTTTCCATTTTAGTTTGGCATCCAAATTCATTATAGTAAAGAAATATTGGATTTACCTTTACAAAAATCTCTCCTACTAAGATTAGTCCTTTTATCGAAATTATTTAATTATTCATTTACACCTAAAATATTTCCATAATTAAAATTTTAAATTGGTATTTTTGTAAATCATCTGTTTAGATTTTTGAATTATGGTTAAGTGTATGAATTAAGAAGTAAAGTAAATAAATCATTATTCAATAATAAGCAAATATGGCATCTTGAAAGTAATTAGGTACAAAGTTATTTTCTTTATTAAAAATTCAAAAATCAATTCAAATTATTAAATCTTTTTTTCTATGCGATATATTGATTCCAATTATCATAGTACCACATATCCACCTTTTCTTGATAGATATATGATATACTAAAGGAAAAAAATATATAAAATATACAAATAGATTAAATTAAGAACTAATGAACAAATAGATTTATTTGTTAGTTTTATTTTTAGACTATTGTATACAATCCAAATTGACATGCTCGATGGTCCAATACGTCAAAAATAAAATTTCTTTGGAAGAAATACGTCTAAAGTTAAAGTTTAAAAACTAATTCTAAATAAAGTTTAGGATCTTTGAAGAAAAATCAAATTCTTCATTGATAAAAAATTGTTAGAGATTACCTCTAATTAGGTCATGCAAAAAATTGCAAAAAAAAAAAACCAGAAAATAAAAAAAAAACTAAATAGATCTAAACTAAAAAATTGAGTTTGATGATTGAACTTATATCTCTGTGTTGAAATTTTTGACTTTTTAAGATTAAATTAAAGAAGTTGTCAGGGTAAGTGGTATTCACACGGGTGTCATTGCTTTGTGGTGACAACGAAGGAATTTTGTCATTGAAATTATTTCCCTTCAATACCATGTATAAATTTTATAATAAATATGATGATCATTAGTTTAGCAACTCAATGGTATTTTTTTATGAACCTTTTTAAGATGTGAGAAAAAAAAATTAAGCATGTACTTGAATTAGCATTTGAATTATGCTCATAAATCTTACTGAGAACTTTCAAAATTTGATAATCCCTAGATAGGTTTCAAGTATGAGTTTTAAGAATTTTTCTTATATAATTGTTAAAAAAAAAAAAAAGTTGAACCTCCGATCCGACCGGTCGAATCTTGAACCAGACCTCCTCCGGTTCACTCGTCGGTCCTAAAAACAGTGGTGGAAACTTCCCTTTTCAATTATTAACTTTAGTCATATGCATATAATACTTGTCACTTCATCGTCAAAGGAACTTCTTTTTTTTTTTTTGATCAAATCTATACTATTACAATTGGGGGAAGGGGAATGTGCTTTATAGGATTCAAACCCCATATCTAGGGTGGAATTGTAGAGCTCTCTAACTGCTCAACCCTCTATTTCGTTCTCATCTTCAAAGGAACTAATATACACAAAACATTAACAACGCAACACTTGATAAAAGCAACTACATAAAAATTGTTTCAGAATCATTTACTGGCAAATTGTATGCATACCAACAAAACAGAAAAGTGCATAAATTAAATTGCAATGAACTATGCACAGAATATAAAAATTTAGGAATCATGTTTACTTCCCAAGACCAAATTTCCTTTTTTTTTTTTTTAGCTTCAATGAATTCTCTAGAAATAGAGAAAAGGGAGAGTGACTTGAGAATCGAAGCATTAACGATATTTTTTGTCAAAACAAAAAATTCTAGACCATGGCTGTTACCTCTCACCAAACAAAGTCCCCAATCCAGGCCCATCGATACTTGAACGGGGCATTGGACCCTGATCAATGGGTTAAACAGAGAGGCCCAACTTGGATAAAGTGAACAAAATTTGGATCATACTAAGCTTGCCATATTCTAAGTCCAGCCGAAACAATACTCAAGAATAATATGTGTAGTTAGGGGGTTTTCGGGGAGGGGGAGATTTAGGTAATTTAGGAGAGCCATACCCCTAAATTATGTATGGCAAAGAGTCTAAGACTGCACCCAGCATACCATTGGGAGTCTCACCCCACTTGTATGAGGCAACAAACATGTAATATAACTATGATTGATAAAAAAAAAGAAGAAGTTGAAGGATACTACTACATGTAATTAATTGTGTTTGGAGCATTCAGGTAGCTTAACCTACCAGAAATGGGCCTTTATTCTCGATTGTAATAAATATTTGATAAGTAATTAGAGTTAATTAGAGATTGTTTTGTTTATAATTAATTTTTAAAATATTATAATAGTAAAATATAAATAACTTTAATCATATTACTTTGGAGCCCAAGATTATGAAAAAATTAGTTGATAAGAATTAAAAAATAGTAATTTGGTAATTGAAATTATAAAAGTAGGTACTTAAGCTCTAATATCACTCTTGAATTCTAAGGAAAATAATTTACGTTCATTAAGTGTGTAAGCTATTTCAGTCAAAGGAAGGAAAATTAGAAAATATTTTCTACTAATTGACACCAAGGAAAATTTTGAAAATATTTTTTAAAAAAATATTTTCAGTTGAAACAAACAAACCCTAACAGTTATAAACCCCCCAACCCCCGCGTACCCCCCAAAAAACAAAAAACAAAAAACAAAAAATTAAGCCCATAGTCCATTTTAGTGCTTCGTTTTTACGTCCAAAATCAATAACTTTCATTGAGCTAGAAAAGATTTAAGTACAACTAAAGCAAAGTGGACCGACTTGTCATTATCAATCCGTTGTGCACCTAGGTCACGATTTAATTTAACTGCAAATTCCATCGCAAAATTAGTTGTTTATTGTTTTAGGAATAAATAGTCTTACCAACCCTAAAGTGAGGCTTTTCTCAAAATAATTTTATTCAGTATTTAAACCGTTAACATCGAGTAACTTTTCTCAACATAATTTATGAAGGTTCGTTATGTGTTGCAAGTATGCAAGCTAAAATTTTTTATGATTGTTTTTGTGGTCAACTATTAAGTTTCAACTCGATATGAAATAACAATTGTATTTAATGGTTAGCGTGACAAGTGAATGTCAATCCATATATAATGTTTAACAAATGCCTTATATAGTCAAGAAAATTTAAATTAAGTAATGCTTTGTGCCTCATATTTATTTTGGAATAAAATGCCTTTACGTTGACGGAACATAATTATGTTCCTGCATTATAATTTTTTTTTTCTCCAGACCAAACAATTATAAAAACTAGGATCCTAAAAGAAAATTTAAGAAAGGAATATATACTTTCAAAAAAAATTATCTTTAATGTGGGAATAAATTGATGTGACAATTCGTTTTTGGTTCTTCTCCTCAATTTCATTAAGTCATTTAGTCCTTGATCTTGTACTACGCTAACTTGAATAAAATATAATTCGTTCTTAAATGACAAAAGAATTTTTAAATTTAACATGTCAATGCTCACTGTATTTAGCGCGATCATAACGAAATTACGTGAAAACTATAATTATTTATACATATATACTAACGCTAAAGCCACAAAACTAGCTAATAATTAAGATAATCAAATTATGGATAAAGCCTACATAAATTAAAACACTGAATTACAAAGTTGTAGTAGTATCTGAATTCGTTCACATTCCCATTCGAGATCATTTATACAAAAAGGGAAATCTTTCCACCGGGGTCGAGCATGATACTCCAAGATAGTCAAGCCAAGTTGAAACAAGAAATCAAAAGACATTCCAAATCTTGCTTCCACATATACTCTTGTAGGAAAAACTGTGAAGATGCTGCAAATATATATATATATATATATATATATATATATATATATATAAGTGTGAGATATATATATATATATCTCACACACCCACCCCCCTTTGAAAGGGACTCAAACCATATCTTACTCAGTATGGAGCCACCTTCTTCCCCCAGCGTGCCTACTTCCATCAAGATTTTATGCTCTTCAAGGGAAGCTATACCCGTGGCTAGTCATATGCATACATACATATGGTTTGATTGCTAATTTTTTGAAAAATTTTATTAATTTTTTGTCTAGTTGGGAGACCTGCATCACCTCTAGCATTGTCCCACTCTTGGTGAATGATGATGTACCGCAATTAGTGCAAATAAAGCGGAAGTGGGGGCTATTAGTTCCGGGAAACTGCTGGCAAGATGACCATTAACCGAAATGCACTTTATGGGCACTAGAGAAATGCTTAGCGGCTGCTACCATTGCTGCCTCAGGAGCCGAATGCTTTGCATTTGAAGCTTTGGAATTTTCACGATTGGCTGATGCTACAAAGCACGAGATCACTGACATAAAGATGGCCGAGTGCCAACTCATTTTATTACCCTTACTCATCTTGGTATGGTAGTAAGTACTAAAGAAACTTTGGCAAATTCAAAATCAGATGAACAAGTAAAGAGGATATTGCTTGAAAGATAATAAAATGTTTAATATGATTTTGAGCTCAGATTTCTTCACAAATTTGTCTGCTAGATGAATTGTGAGAAGACATTTCTCAGCATTATATACTGCTAACATTTCTTGATGATCAAGACTCAGGAGTGGTTTGGGTCCAATATGTCGAAATGAATGAAATATCCTAGCAAGCAAACAAATAGAAATTGATGTCTTTTTCAACTCGTTTTGACCATTCTCTTAATTTTCCATTTTAACACGCTTGTTTGAAAGAATTTAGATTCTGACTGCTAAGTTCTGTTTCTTGGAAAGTAATTTTTATCAACAACGACCGTGTGTTGTGGAAACTTCCCATTTCAATTATTAACTTTAGTCACGTGCGTATAGTACTTACCACTTGATCTTCTAAGGAACTAATATACACAAAACACTAACACTTGATAAAAGTAATTACACAAAAATTCTTTCAGAATCATTTACTGGCAATTGTATGCATACCAACAAAACAGAAAAGTGCATAAATTACATTGCAATGAACTTAGCACTGAATATAAAAATTTAGGGATCAGGTTTGCTTGCCAATATCAAATTTCTTTTTTGGGCAGGGTCTCACAATTTGGCCTTTTGTCATTTCGCATAATTTGGGTACAGTGTAACTGCTTAGTATTTTGCTATAATTGTTCAACGTTTTGGTATAACTGTACAGGATTGTGATGTAACTATTTTTCCTCCCAAAATCACATTATTTTTTATATTTTTCCAATTCAAATTTGATCCACTTGGCATTCATCTTGGCCGTCAATTTTGCCCCATTATATCAGGGTCATCAACTCATAGGAAATGGTACTTGTGAGGCCCTAAATCTATCTTCTTCTTCTTCTTCTTCTTTTTTTTTTCGGTTCGCTTCAATAGACTCTCTAGAAAAAAGAGAAAAATAAGAGCGACTAGAGAATAGAACCATTAACGAAATTTCTCGTCAAAACCAAGAAAAAAAAATCTAAATCCATCCAAAAATAATTCTCAATCCGGCCCACCAATGCTTGAAAATGTATTGGACCCTGATCAATGGGTTGAACAAAGAGGCCCAACTTGGGTATTGGACCTTGATTAATGGGTTGAACAGAGAGGCCCAACTTGGATAAAGTGAGAAAATTTGGATCATTCCAAGCTAAGCCATATTCTAAGTCCAGCCAAAACAATACTCATGATGATTATGTTTAGAATCCTATCTATAACTAATATGCAGGTTGAAGTATGCTACTACATGTAGTTAAAGGATGTTTGGTTTAGGGGCATCAAAGAATAGAATGGATGTCATAAGTAATAACACCCATTATTGATAAAATAATTATCACTATCATTCAATGGGAATGAAAGTAATTAATTGGAGCATTAATGATTCCTTCCAAAATACAATTTTATCAAACTTAATGACCCTTTCGATTAAGGGCAGAAACACACTTCTTAAAAAACATGCATATTGATACTATTCTTCTTGGCTCTTACTCCTCTCTTCTCTCTTATTGTTATATCTTTTGATTTTGAATATTCTTGATTAATTAAATTTTATAAATGTTGTCTAAAAATTTTGTTAATGTGGAGAGAAATTTTAAGGAATAACAGAATGTATATCAGGGAGTTACATTCAATTTTTTTATAAAAATTTGAACTGAAAATCAAAGATATACGGGACTCTATAATAATACCATAAAAATGGTTTTTTTCTTTTTTTTTTAAAGGTTATCATTTGCATAAAACTCAAACTTGAGCATGGTTATATATAAAATTCAAGAAGTCTTTTAAGATTTAAAAAATTTTAAATTTACATAAAAGTCATTATAGTAAACCAAACAAGTAGTTTAATAATGATACTCATTCCATTATTAAATCAAACATGTTAGGAAAAATTATCAAAACTCATATTAATAGTAGAATGATATTCATAGTGATATTGATTGAGAAATTTGAACCAAACGTGATATTGATCAAAAAATTTGAACCAAACGGCTCATTCATTGTGTTTGGACCATCAGGTAGCTTAATCTACCAAAAATGGCCCTTTATTCCCAAAATTTTTCTGAACAAAGTTGGGCTCAGGGGAAGATGCTGTTAACATGCACGGCCATAAAGGATCAGCTTTTGTCGATTTCACGTGAGCCTATACTCCAAGTTGCAGGGCAAAAATGATTAGTTCCATTTATTAATGTAATGAAATCTTGTGAATTTACCAAAGAAATTGTACACTTGTCGTTCAAAGATTACACCCCACATGCTTATCCTTGAGATGTGTAAACATCAGTGGTGGGAGAAGTGCTTCAACTTAAAGGCAAGAATTATACTATTACAGAAAGAGAAAAACAATCTAATAATGATGATGACATTTTAGTGAGTCATTATCAGACCAACTGGTATAAAACAACTAGTACAAAGTGGGATCACAAAATATCTTGTCTTTGGTTAAAGAAATTTCTACACTTGGCAATTGCTTATAGCCAAAGACTTTAAAGAAAAGTTTCCTTCTTCTGCAACCACTGTTTGCTATGTCATCACGATGTTCGACATCGAATGTTATTCATCGTACAAGAAAGGAACCTTTAGTTCTACAATTGTTCTCATCTGATCTGAGCTGGGATACTTACGTTCTTGGAATTACTTTGAGAAGACTCAATGCTTGAAGTTATGAATATCACAGGTCAAATGTTGCATGCACGATATGAGAGGTTGGAAAATTAATGTAGACGTTTTTCCATGCATTTAGTAAAACTTCTTGATGAAATAATTGAGTTTCTGTTCAGATTTTATTATAATATTTGACTAAGACTTTTTAATCAAGTGAAAATTTAAAAGAAAATAATTACCACCAAGAATATGGTCAGATAAAAAAGAAGTCTTTATCAAAATTTGACTAACTCGAAGTAGTATGATATTACTAGTTCCTATATCATTGCATGTGGACGGTTTACATGAAATGTGTGTTTGCACTATATTTGAATTCTAATGAGATTTGGATGGTTGATTTTTAAAGTGCCTTTAAAAAAAAATTTTAAAAAAAATTACTGTATCATTCTTAAATTTTTTTTTGATAAATGAGTACATGTAATTAAAAATGAGTTAAAAAGCGTATTTTAAATTTTTTAAAAATATACTTCTAAACAGAACAAATAAAGTGTCTCAAACAACGCGATGAACACGGAGTAATGCAATCAATTATTCTTTGTTTTATTTTTCACATAATTCTTGAACAACAAAAAAGATTAATATTTGTATAAAACAATTTCTACACATCATTAACGTTTGCCCATAATCCTAGCTGCAGGAGGTGAGGTCTAAAGTCGAGTACATGACTGGCACGTAGATGCTGCCAACTTGCCATTGCTAATAATTGTCATGAGAATGCTTCTGCTGCAAATTGATCGAAGACCCAAAAAAAACAAAATTAGAGAGAGAGAGAGAGAGAGAGAGAGAGAGAATGAAAAATTGAATACTGTTTTTAGAATGCACTCAGAAATGGGACGCACATAGAATTTGTTCACAATGATTAATATCGAATACCAAAATACTTGCAAGAAAATCGAATAAAAACAACGTTGTAGACGTAATAAACCAACGATAATGGCTCAAAATACAGAAACCAAAACAATTGGCCAAAAATTGAACCCACTGTGCTTTCACCGCCCACTGAAATTAAGGAAAATAGCCCAACTGAATCCCCCTTCCAAAAATTATTAAAATTCTCATCTAACATTATCACTATTTAAAATATCAAATTATATGATCCATTCAATGTTCCATAAATTTATTATTCTTCATAGTTTCAGAAAATCGAATCTTGTTGCAGCTACTTCACCGGTGGATAATCAATTTATTCGCCTGACGTTGGCTAGATACACTTGAGATTGGAACCCTTATTTAAATTATTTATATTCCATCTCTAATTTACATTTTTTTTTTACTCATAATCAAACAACAGCATAACACTTTGTTTGGATAGTTTTTCGTATTTTTTAAAAATATTTGAGTACCAGTTTTAAAGAATCATTTTTACAAAATATGTATATAAAATAAATAGGTGATTAAAAATCGTATTTAAAATTTTATAAAAACATATTCTTGAAATATAAATTCAAAAAAAGAAAAAAACTAGAAATGCACCGAATTTCCTGACTGGGCAGGACTTCCTTCTGATTCTCTTCATAACCTAAGATTGCCAAAAAAGAGGCCACCGACCGAAGATCTCTTCAAATAGTCCAAAATTCGACCAATTGTTCAATTTTTTTCCCTTAAATATATTTTTGAAGGTCACTCAAACAGAACTACTATTCTTATTATTATTATTTTTTGGTGGTTTTAGTTTAAATAATTGAACTAAACGACAAGTAATCATCAACAGCCTTGATGTGCCATGTTCATAAAGGCAAAGGCCCAAGTCCTTTTTCCATTTATTGGTATTATTTTTTCCTAAAACAATTGGAGATGGGACAATTATTGTTCTCATTAGTACTACTTTTCATCAAACTAGAACAATTGAAATTCTCAAAGAAACGTTAGCTGCAAGTAGCATGAGAAAAGAAACACTAAAAAATTTTTGTTTGTGTGGGTAGCAATTTACTTATTTCATCTAATTTGGTTTGTAATTGTTGCAATTTATTAATTTTATTGTAGTAAAACAACATCTCGAAAAGAAATGGTGAGAATTTTTAAAAGAGCTTTTGAAAAAAAAATTATTATAAATAATAAAAAATTAGTTGAAAAATGTACTTAAAAAAAGTTCTTAGAAAAATCTTTTTGGAATAACGTGCAATCCAAATAATGAAAATACGAAAATGACATGATGTACCAATTCCACTATTGTCTTACTTTTTATCAAGTATGCAAATATGGCAATAATATGACGGGCCACCAAGCCAGTCTTCAATTTATGCTGTTTAATTTGAGGAGAAAATTTCTCCAAACGACAAAAATATACTCTGTTTTCAAGTATTTAAAGAAGCAATAAATAATAAACCCCTCTAAAAGTCTCAACCACCCATTCCCTTTTCATGCCAAACCAAATTATCCAAAAAGAAAAGGAAAAATAAAAAAACAAGGGGCACATGGGTGTGGGGGAAGATGTACTCAAAATAAATATAAATTATGGTTGGTGGAAAATAAATAAAAATTTTAAAGAAATAAAAATATAAACAAAAAGTGGCCCTCCACAAAACGTGGCAAGATAATAGAAAAGTATACAATACACCACGTGCATTGTCACGTGGTGTATTAGAACCAATAATTTATCGCCATGTGGTAATGGTGGGTCATACCTTGTATTATTTGGCGATGTGTGATTGGTTCTAGTGCACCACGTGACACGCCACGTGGCGTGCGTGGTGCACGCAATACTCACTCCAAGATAATGCCAACAGGTCAGAACAGAAATCAGATGCAATAAAAAAAATACCAAACTAATTTAAAAGTACAACAATCACCAGTCACCATCACGTGCATTCTTGGCTTGTACGTTTGACTGTTATTAATTAAGGTTGGAATTTACTGAGAATGAATTAATTAATGTTTTTAATTTTTGTCCAAAAAAATAATAATTGTAGTACGAAAAATCGTGGGGATGAGTCAGCGGTTTAGGAGGGAAACCAAGAAAACCTACCTATGATTCTATTGACCGTCCTTGTGCGCCCTTTTTGCCAACAAAGTCCATTGAGCCGTGCCGGCTTCCACGTTGTACAACCATTTTTAATCTTCAGCCCACAAAAACCTAGGTAGTAGAAGGCCTACTTGGGACATGGGACCATTTGTACAAGGAAAATTCTTAAATAGATCGGTTTATGATCTCACCTATGAATTTTGTAATCTAAAATAAAGTCACATAAATATCATTATATCACTTTCTTATATCAGTATTTATTATTATACTTATGTGCCACTCTTTTATACCACAAAATGTATAGGTAAGATTACAAACCTGATCTACTTAAGAACCTTTCTTTATACAAGTAGTAAAAGTTTGTATCAATAAGAGAATTTCTTTTAATCCTACTAGACGTGGTGATTAACATATGGTCCTGGACTAATTTTACAGACTAAATATATTATAGTAGGATTTGATCAAATTTAAACCCTAATAGTGCGTTTAGCAAAAAAACAATGGCTACGTTTTGATGATTATTTTTTTATATTTATTTAAAAAACTTACTATAGAAGTTTTAAAGAATCTTTTTTAAAAAATGTGTATATGAAATAAAACATTAGTTGAAAAACGTATTTAAAGTTTTATAAAAAATACAGTTTTTAAAAAACGGAACCAAATGTTAATTATAGTATTTTAAGGATAATAATTTATACATTTTATGTTTTCATTTATACTCTCTCCGTCCCATTTTGATAAGTTTGTTTTCCTTTTTCATCCGTCCTAAATTATAGTTCACTTTCCAATTGAAGAATATAATTAATTTTCAACTTCTCTAAAATACCCTTATTTAATTACTTTGTTATAAATGAGAGGTACATAGCAAATCGTGCATTCACATATCAAATGGAATTAATTTGACTTATGGTGCAATTTTCTATTTGTATTTAATGTAAATATTTAATGATGAATATAAGGGTATTTTAGGAATATCATAGATTAATTTATTCTTTTAATAAAATTATCTAATTTTTCTTAAACTGTGTGAAAAAAATTGCAAGCCTATCAAAATGGGACGGAGGGAGTATATTTCATCTTAAAACAAGTAAGGTGAAATAATAGGAAATTTTTTGTCTTAAAAAAGGTGAAGAGTAGCGTGTATGAACCAAAAGGTGAGTATAAATCATTTTCTATTGAGAATATGCTTGTGTCAAATTTTTAATCATGTTTTATATATGTAAGATTAAAGGATATACATTTAAGATTGGACATAGAACAACATCAAAATTGGAAAGTTAAATCCTCTACCTAAAAAAAAAAAGAAAAGAAAAGCTTTAGGCAGTGTTTAGTTTACTTCTTCTGCGCATTCTTTCGCAACATCACACTATTCAACCAGAAGTGGCCGAACCAAAACCAAGAGTTCGGCATAGGAAAATATCAGTGGGAGGGCAACTATTTGTATTTTCAAAACTATTTAGCAATGAAATGACTGATTTACATGAAGATGCGTTGGAAGCTTTCGGTATTACATGGAAAGTAGCGTAACTTTTTAGAATTCTTGGTTGTTTTGTTTGGGAAATATTTATATGTACCCAGTTCACAGGTAGGACCGTGGACCTGTGGTCCAGAATTAACCACAGTAGCCATGAGTGGGTCTTTGGTGGGTCATGGCGTGGGTCATGTGTGGGTCCCTGGTGGACCATGACATGAGCCATGTGTGAGACATAACTGATGTAATTAATTCTGGATCACATGATTCACGGATCCCACCCGTAAACCGAATCCATGTAAATATTTTCCATTTTGGGCCTTGCCGTTGCTAATATTATACAATGATGTGGCTGTCATGCAAAAATAGCTTCTATCATGCACACATAAAGTCTACTTCACCTTTAAAAAAATAGTTAAGTCCAAAGAATTTTTACCATTTCTTGCATAGATTACCTATGGCAATAAAGTGAATTAGTTTACAATGTACCCATAATCTTTTCGTTGGATCCTATTTTATCCGAGTTTAAAAAATAAAAAGATGAAACTATGGAGCCATAAGTGGCAAAGTGCTTATGAATAACTCTATATATAAAGCTGGAATGAAATTATTACCCTTTTTTAGTTTGTCTAACTATTTCGATCACATCTATTTAACTAAAACTTGGAGCTTAATTCTAATTTGGTGATATGTATATTTCAAACGAATTAGCGGTAAATATTCCTAATCAAATTTTTACTTATAATTATTCTCTATGATTAGACTAATAATAAAATACTAAGTTAGATTTAATAAAATTTATAAATTCGTTGAATACACCAGTGTAGTGCGCATATGCTCACAACATTTTTTTTATCAAACATATACTATTACAATTGGAGGAAGAAAAATGGTGTTGATGAGATTTAAACTCCCAACTTTTAAAATAAAATTGTAGATATCTAACTACTCGATTGTCTATTCGTTTTCACGCTCACAAAATTTAAGAGCACACATAAGTATACTCTTCAAGGAAAAGTATACAATACACCACGTGCATTGCCACGTGGTGTACTAAAACCAATAATTTATCGCCATGTGGTAATGGTGGGTCATATCTTGTATTATTTGGCAATGTGTGATTGGTTTTAGTGCACCACGTGGCACGTCACGTGGCGCGCGTGGTGCACGCAATACTCACTCTACTCTTCAACTCTTTAAGATCCTTTCATGTGACGTGGAAAGTGTTGGAATGACTTTGATTAAACATTCACTGAAGTATACAAAAAAGTAAACCTAATTTTGTTCTAATCGATAAAAGCATGCTTGCTTGACAGCCACAGTGTAATGCCTTTAGCAAAGCCACTGGGTTATCTGATACCATGACAAGGTGCTTCTACTGATGTGATCTACAAGTGATAGATGATCCATGCTCACGATGTGATTAGAGGAAAAGGATTGCCATTGAGGCCTAATTTCGTGACAAAAATGTAACCATGAGGTTTCAGGAGCAAAAGGACCATACATTATTTTCATCACTATGAGGCTTACGAATCCTAATCCAACGACTCAAACATAAGTTAAACGTTGTGTTACGTATGTGTTTGTACTTTTCTTACAAACTTTTGTTCTGAAAAGACAGAAGAAAAAATGCGTTTAAGAGCTAAATTTCTTCTTTGGAATAAGCAATTGATAAATAGTATTGGGATCATATCGAAATTACAAGAAATGAGTGCAAATCATTTAAGATGAACAACACCAACTGAATCACAAATATAGATAGTTGTAAATATTTTTAGAAGTTCGTCAGCACTTCAGAGATTTGGCACCCTCAAATTCACCTACGTTCAATATATTTGACTTCTGATTTTGTAGTTTGTCAACCTATAAGTATGAATTATTGGATTATGACAACATCTTGAAATTAACAGCATGTAAACTAATTGAAAAACAATGTCAATCTTAATCTTTAGCAGTTTAATCGAGTTAAACGGTCACAAAAATTTGTGTATTTTTGGTTTCTTTAGTAATTGACAGCAAGATGATGGTTGAAACCAAAGGGCACGACTTCAAGAATTATTAGATATCCCTAAATCATTGAGACCAACTCTGCATCTTCAAATTCTGTAAACTCAATTTTAAGCTCATACTAGATTAATAAATAAACTCCAATTTCTTCGTTAAAATCAAATTGATTTCGCACTTTTATTGCTTCAATTTTATTTTTACAACTAATTACAAAATATCAGATCCTTTGTTCAATTTTTTAGTATTCAATTGTGTACAATATGAAATTACATCGTGTCAATGTAAAACTGTACAAAACTATATTATATGATACAACATAATTTTACATTGGATACAATTAGACATTAAAAAAATAGATAGAAAAAATAATTAGTTAGAAGATTTGAATCAAAATCTTGAACATGCTAAAGTTTTACATTCTTTCCCGCATCAAATAAAATTAAGGCTTTGATTTAGTCAAGACCGACGTATTAGCTTGGCAGTTACACTAGTATTATTCAATGCCGCACCGTGGATATGCAAGAATAATTAAGCTGCATCAACGCATTGACTACATTCAAATATCATCATTACAATAAGATACAAGTGGGATCAAGATTAACCAGACTTGCAACAAGACCTGCCAAAACTCTTTATTAAAAACAAGTCTACATCAGATTTTGTTCCCTCAAGAACTCCACCAGATACATAAAAAGAATTGCAATATGCTAGGCGACATGAGTGGCTTGTTGGATCTTTTGATTCTTCAAAAACCAGTTTAAAAAGAATTTAGTGAAACTCAAATAAGTACAGATGGATAGGAGTTGAGAGGCTTAATTTTTTTAATGCATAATGGTAGTAATTATTTGGCTGATCTATAACTATCTTTAATTTTATACTAATGTAGGAGTGCACGACTATAACTATTTCTCAGTAGGCCACTCATAGCTCATCTATGCTAACTTTACAGCCCTCAAAGGGGAGGAAAAATATTTAGATGGACTTGATTCACAGAATAGTTCCGTGGATCTCTTGGTCCAGAAGCGAGTGAGTATTGAATGCACCACGCGCGTCACATGGCGTGCCACGTGGTGCACTAGAACCAATCACACATCGCCAAATAATACAAGATATGACCCACCATTGCCACATGGCGATAAGTTATTGGTTCTAGTACACCACGTGGTAATGCACGTGGTGTATTGTATACTTTTCCGTCCAGAAGCAGCTAATACATTCATACAGTGGGCCATGAATGACGTGGCTAGACCAAGAGGTTCACGAAATTATTCTGTAAATCGGGTCTATCTAAGTATTTTCCTCAAAGGGCATGGATTATTTGCTGCACATTAACTACATACACGGGTTCAGAATCTTAGAGGAGCTAAATTTGCCTAAAGCTAATGCAAAAATAAGTTGATATGTGGTTACATATGTGAGGCGCTAAAAGTCATTTGACATTGTAATTCTATCAGCCCTTTTTACAGAAGTCTATATCTAAAAATAATCTTAACCAGGAATACTTGTACTAGGTAAAATATGGAACTAAATATACATACAAGGCAAGATTGAGCATTAGTTGCCTTATATTTTGTCAGAGAAATAAGTGATCTTGTACAAAATTGATAACTAATTCTCCACTATAGAATAATTTTTCTAACTAGTGAAAAATGTTGTTGGACTCTTCCTCATCTAGATACAATGTATAATGTAACCATTCAAGACCCCAGTTAATACATGCCACATTTCTGTTGTTTGAGAAGGACTAATGGTGTAAAATAATTTGTCGTATTAATGGCAAATAGGAAAGTGACACCCAAACTTTGTGTAAAGCTCACTCATGTCCTTGTTTATAGGAACATTACAACAAACTCTGCCATCTCCATCCCATCTCCATAATTCTTGATCAAGAAGAATTCAAGGTCTCAATTCTCATCATCACTCCACCTGGCTGTACTTGACCAATTAGAATTTCAACGATATCAAACACCCCCATCAGACAACCTATTTCTCTGCTAATACCCTGGGTCCCACCTCCCTAAAAAAACCCCCTGATTACTGATTTCCCATCATTATCCTTCAAACAAGGGCACTTCGGTAATTTCACTTACCTAAACGACAAAGCTAAAAATATACTAGGGGCACAGAAATTGCAAAAAATGCCCCCGGATTCACTGCCAGTCCGAGAGTAATACTCTGGCGCATATTTAACGCCGGCCCCGCCACGTCAACACCCAATCTCTTATCTCCACGTCAACCCCCTCCAAAAATATCAACGGTTCAGATTCAATCCTCCACCTCCATCCAACGGCTGGAACCAAACGTTCCAGACTCTTCTTCTTCTCAATAAGTAGCCATGGTTAGTCAATCCAGTAACCATGATTTGCTACCAAACAGGACAGAGAGAGATAAGTGAGTTAAACAGCGACATTCTTGGCAAAAAACCCAAAAAGAAGGAAAACCCAAAAAAGAAAAAAGAAAAAAAGAAAAAAAAAGCTTTCTTTTTTAATAAATATAATATAATGATCCAACTACATATATATTAGTGCAGGGTGTAGACTTGGTGAGAGATAAAGCAAGGCAAGAAGAGCACAGTGCAGAAGAGAAAAAGGGTTTTTGCCGGCGGGAGGATTCAGTGGTTGGAGACTTGAATTCTAGCCGTTGAGGGTTGGTTTCTGATTTGATTGTTGGGTTGGCGGTTTTGGGACTTTTGAATCTGAATTGGGTTCAACGGTCTCTGTTTTAGTGCGTGTTTTGTGTGTGAGGAGGAAGGGAGGAACCGGAGGAGCTTTTTTTCAGATCTGGCCATCTGGTGAGTTAATTTGATCAATTTGTAATCTGGGTTTTCCACTAATGTTTAATAATGTTGTTCTTGAATGTGACGGTTCTTGATGGCTGTGGGTTTTTTGAGATTTCTTTTTTATTTTTGGGCGATTTGTTTGGGATTTGATTGGATTAGGTTGATTCTTAACTTGGGAAAAATTTTATTAGGTTGGGTTAATGTAAATATGAATAATGCTTAGCATGACTAATAAACTGAATAAGTTGCATTTTTGTATAGAAATGTTGATTCTTTTTGAAGATACGTGAGTTCATTTTTGGCGTTTGGTGGTGTTTAATGAAGACGAGAAAGGGAAAATTTGGGATTCGAACTTTAAGTGGATCATTTACTTGGATCAGTTTCATTGGATTAAGTGTGTAATACGTGTAAAAGTCGTGTACTAGGTAGGGAAGTTTAGGAGAATTTAAGGCTTTGCATTGATTAGTACTAGTAGCTTGAGTATTTAAGTGCTTACCATGACTTAAAATTGATATTTACTAGATCTTGTGATGTTTTAGTGTATAATATTTTGCTCAAGGGAAATCAAGAAATCTAGTAATGGGATCTTCTTATCTGCAGTATATGATAAATGGGTATCTTATTCTGTAAGTATGGATCTATTGACACTTGGATTTTTCCTTAGTTAATACATGCTTATTTAGAAATTAAAAAGGTTCTGAGATTTACTTGGTGGGATCTGCTAATTAGGCCTTTAAATGTTGGAATCTTGATACGCTATATTCTGATATCCTGCTATTTGGTTTCTGTATGTTGCTAAGTCTTGATTGATGTTGTAGATCACGTTTCCTTTGTGACGGTTTTGATTTAATTTTGTTTCCTTTTGCAGATTGTTGCCTAGTGTTTAATTCAAAACTCAGATGGCTCACTCAATGTAGTGATCAGGATAGTTCTCTTTTTCGCTGTTCTCGTAGTTATCAGACTGTGCTTTCTTCTGTCTTGCTGATTGATGATTGTTTCTGCATCGTGTATTGCGGTGGTTCAGTCACAATCGGCTTCTGAGCTTGGCGCCCAACTGAGAGAGAGGGAGCAGCTCTCTTCCACCGCCATCTCTGTTGCCGACTGTGAGAACCAGTGGTCTGCCTCTTCATTTCATGTCTCCTAATCTGGATAGTCCTGTTCAGACTCAAATGGCTGTGGCAGTTTTTAAAAGTCCAATTGCAGGGGAGTACCATGGGAACAATAGGATGGAAGGGAAACCTGCAGGGAGGAGACGTGTTTTTGTCCAAACTGAGACTGGTTGTGTACTTGGAATGGAGTTGGATCGGAGCGACAATGCACATACTGTCAAGAGAAGATTGCAGCTGGCCCTGAATGTTCCTACTGAGGAGAGTTCATTGACATTTGGTGATATGGTGTTGAAGAATGACCTCAGTGCTATTAGAAATGATTCCCCTCTTCTCCTGACCAGGAACTTAATGCACAGAAGTTCATCGACTCCCTGTCTTTCACCCACAGGGCGGGATATCCAACAGAGAGATCAGAGTGGTCCTATTGAGATATTAGGGCACTCAAGTAGCTTTGCGAAGACTAAGCTACTTGTTAAAGAAATAGTGAAGGCGATGAAGGCAGGGGTTGATCCCCTTCCGGTACATAGTGGGCTAGGTGGTGCGTATTACTTTAGAAACAGCAGAGGGGAGAGTGTGGCCATTGTGAAGCCAACTGATGAAGAGCCATTTGCGCCAAACAATCCCAAAGGTTTTGTGGGGAAAGCTCTTGGTCAGCCAGGCTTAAAACGTTCGGTTAGAGTTGGGGAAACAGGATTTAGAGAAGTTGCTGCCTATCTTCTTGATTTTGATCATTTTGCTAATGTGCCACCCACTACATTGGTGAAAATTACGCACTCAATTTTCAATGTCAATGATGGCGTGGGTGGTGGCAAGCCTCAGAACAAGAAGCTTGTCAGCAAGATTGCATCGTTTCAACAATTCATCCCACATGATTTTGATGCAAGTGACCATGGGACGTCAAGCTTTCCAGTTGCTGCGGTGCATCGTATCGGGATATTAGATGTTAGGATTCTTAACACTGATAGGCATGCAGGTAACCTTCTAGTTAGGAAGCTTGATGGGGTTGGGAGGTTTGGTCAAGTGGAGCTCATTCCTATTGATCATGGCCTCTGCTTGCCAGAAAGTTTGGAGGATCCATATTTTGAGTGGATTCATTGGCCTCAGGCTTCAATCCCATTCTCAGATGATGAGCTTGAGTATATAGAAAAACTTGATCCTGTTAGGGACTCCGAGATGCTAAGGGCTGAGCTTCCGATGATTCGAGAAGCTTGCCTTCGTGTCTTGGTCCTCTGCACCAGTTTCCTGAAAGAGGCCGCTGCTTATGGGCTGTGTCTCGCTGAGATTGGTGAGATGATGACCAGGGAGTATCGAGGTGGTGATGAGGAACCCAGTGAGCTTGAGGTTGTATGTATTGAGGCTAGGAGGCTGATTTCTGAGAGAGAGATGCTGTCTCCCAAGGCTGAAGGGCTTGACGAGGAGTTTCAATTTGACATAGATTGGGAAGATGGTGGGTTCGACTTCACCCCAAAAATGATCTCAGATGACTTTTTGGCCGGCACACCATATCATTTTGGATTTGGTGGTGTCATTGGCCGTTCTCCACTTTCTAAATTAGATGAGAGCATTGAGGAGGATGACGAAAGTGATGTGGAAGAAGAGGACAAGGATTTTATAGGTGTCCCAGCACCTGCAAAGAACTTGAAGATTTCAAAGCTATCTATGTCACTTAAGAATAATAGTTTGGGTGAGAAGAACCAGAAACTCCCCAAGTTTTCTGGAACAAAACCAGAATATGGTTACTTGGCTAATTCATCATCTGGTCACAGAAGTGCAAATGAGCAGCTTCCAGCAAGCGTGAGCTTTGTGAAGCTGGCAGACATGAATGATGAAGAATGGGGAATGTTTCTTAATAAGTTCCAGGAGCTGCTGTATCCAGCATTTGCCAAGCGCAAGTCTGCAACACTTGGCCAGAGGCAGATACAGAGGCTTGGGACCTCTTGCCAGTTTTGAGATATAGCCGATACTATTGCTCGTTATGTGTGATGTTGGAGGTTGAAGAATAAGACTGCAGGCTAGTGGGAGTGAAGGACTTATAGGGGTAGGTTGAAACAATGGTTTTCTCCCTAGAAGTTGTTGAAGCGTTGGGAGTAGCATTAGAAGCAAATGCTGTAAATATTCTTTGGAGGCTGCTGAGTGAAAAGAGCCAATTAGAGTTGTTCGTATTTTCTTTTTATTTTATGACTTATTTGCTTGTATCTTCACTCCTTGTGGACTTGTCAGATAAATAATATGTAGAATGAATCTGAAAAAGGAAGAACATGGTTTTGTAAATACTAAGGCGCACTTGTTTCAACCTATTCTATTTATTTATTTGCCTTTTGCTTTTCCTTGAGCATTGGCGTATTAGGAGTTGGTGATTGAGTTTGGGTACCGTATGCTGGAGTAACATTTTGCGTGTGCTTTCCTGTCTCTATTTCATTTCCCAAACATTGTTGAAAAGATTTCACATCCTGAATGTTGTTTACGTGTGTAAAGTAGAAGTGCCTCAAATGGCCGTCATTTGGTGTGCCGCACGGAGCTTAATATTCCACTTTCTCAAGACAAAAACACTCTCCTTGGTTCTGCCTTCTGTTGTTACAGAAAAGTTCTTCACAACTTAGCTAAACACAGAAACTCTAATCACAGTCCCATATGATGGATTTGTCAATTAGCTTTGTCTTGGTGTTGCCAAATAACTCCAAATGAAAGAGATAAGAATGAGACGTGCACTTGTTTTATGTAAAATGACAGGTGACAATAGGCGAGAAAGATGCATGTACTGAAATACTATTTTGTGTAACCTATGTAATTCTATGCATTATTTGTCGGTCATTTAATCTGAATTTTTGTCATAAATCAACAATTACTTCAGCCTGGAATCATAGATTTTGATAACCTACTTGGAATTTAGATCAACATATGGGAAGGAAAATAGAGAAGCTCCAACAAGAGAACTGATATTGTATCTAATCCCTTGTTGTCTGATCGTGTTACTGGGAAAGTTCACAACTATTGATAAGTGAAGATTCAAAAAATAATTAAAAAAAGCAAAAAAAGATGTAAGCAGTTTATTTTTTGTTATCCACTAGGTACATCAAATCTTCATCCTACGTCAGAACAAAGGATATTTTGCATTTGTGACGTGATTTCTGTTTCAAACAGCTGTTCTTACGTTCTGATGTGTTATCTACTAAATTATTATGGGATTAATGATTTTTCCTCTCATCTAAAAAATATTCAATTAATTGCCTAAGAAAACACGACCGACGCTGGCTGATGACCATATCAAGAAGCAAAACAGACTTCGCACGAGAAGGTCCAACTGAGGATCACATTCAGCTTCATTTGGCCCTTCAGAGCACTGGCAAGACCAACCCTTTTGCTCCCGACGGTCGCATGTATCATATACGTGTCTGTGGTTTAGATATCCCAGTACGAAATTAAGTTTTAACATTTGTGAAGAAGAAACTCACTGCATTTCAGAAATCACAAACATGGAATGCGTAGTAGTACAAGTCTTGAACATATACCATAAACATTGTCTACCTATTCTGGAAGGAACAATGTAAACGCTCCAAATTTGTTGTAAGCTTCTAACAAATCTCAAAGTTAAGGAATTATTTGGAGGAGGAGAAGAGGTTAAGCTCAAGAATATAGTTAAAATAAAAGTACTTGCATAGTTACATGACACTATGGTACTTTTCATTTGATTAGGCTTTGAACCCATCGAATATCGGTAATTATTTTTTCCATTTTTTAAACCTTAGTGATATGGTAATCCATGGTAATCATGACAAAATCTTACTGCATTGCATAACAAGGATAATCACAAAAAGTTGGTGAATCCACAGGAGTAGGAAGGGATATTACTAGGTAGTAGGAGATAGTTGTAAAGGTTGTCAATTTGGTGGCAAGTTGATCTTGTTATTGGTAACTGAGGACACATTCCACGCATAGATCAAAGTAAGTTCTCAAAGGAGATAAGAATATAAGGTTGGTGGAAGTCTTCATCAGCAGTCATTGTCAAGAAAACAAGGTCTCTTCATTTATGACGATCAGAAAGCCACTTAAATTTTTGACTAGAATTAGCACAAGGGCCATTTTATAATGTAGCAAGATAATACTAGTTTGGAATGGCATGGACGTGGAGGCCTAATCTCTGATTGGCCTTGTTTTGTTTCGCATTGCCATTTGTTTTGATGTGGGGCTCCTGTAGGCGATATATTCATGGACTGGAGTTTTAAGTGTAACAAGATAAACAGGAGTGGGGCTGAGAGTTGTCTGATTGTTCCTCACCCTATAAACTCTTGGAGAGCAATTCAAGATTCGGAGCTTAAGGAGCTAATATAAGAACTAATCATATATAACAGTCTCTAAGGGAGAATATTACTTCTTGGACTCAGACGACTGTGATCAATAATCTCA
Organism: Mitragyna speciosa; assembly: GCA_024721245.1. Classification (NCBI taxonomy): domain Eukaryota; kingdom Viridiplantae; phylum Streptophyta; class Magnoliopsida; order Gentianales; family Rubiaceae; genus Mitragyna; species Mitragyna speciosa. The sequence goes on from CM045570.1 coordinate 3,705,580, forward strand.
TTTTTTGAGATAACAGAGTTGTGTAAGTTGAACACTTTGTTCCTTCACGTTTTACAATCCTTCAAATTTAAGCTTGGGTATACTTCTTGACTCAGAATAACCCAAAGGGGACCTTCTTACCTGCTTCTGGAATGATAGAAAGTAACAACACAGATGAAGTTATGGATGTGAATGTCTCTGAGTGTGAGGGATTTTAGCTTGAAAAGTGAGGAAAAAGAAATCATATATAATATCAAAGAAAAGTACTCAGGATAATGCGGAGACAAAAAGAGGGAGTGTCCCACAGTGGTTGGAATTGATAAGTTCTCTTGTTGCTCTCTGACACTCTGGGCAAAGTCAAGTTATCCATGATCAGCAATCAGTATGACATGAGGTAATGAATTAAAGAAACATGATTGCAATCTCACTTGTGTGTTAAGCTTGGTCTGTAAAGCAAAAGGTCTAAGCTCCACTAAACAAAAAGAAACGTAACAGGCTTAGTTGTTTCATGTTTGAGGTTGCATTTTACCATATTGATTTGAGGGATCAAAAGGTAGATTTCTTACTTAATTAAGACTCCGGATATGATTGTTGACACATGCCAGCAACACTGTTGGTTCGTTATCTAGTAAATTTGACCAGAAAAATTATGTTATGCTCATAACGAATTCATTCACCTACATCTGTAGGCCTGAAATTTTGAGGAGAGCAATATACGGGTGTTGGGATTTGCAGGTTGACTGCAGCCTGAATGTATTCTATGACCAAACACAAATATGAACAGATAACTTTACTGAAGTTTGAGGCAAGAAACAATCTCCTGAAGTATGTTGGACGTTGGAACTTCTGTTGCTTCCTAACATTCTTGGCAACATGAAATGTTGAAACTTCCGAAATATTGACTGGTTACAGAAACCAGAACTGCTAAGTTTATCTGTGTCATCTATATCATCCTAGAAGTCATTTTCCGCACTTATAAACTAACAGTCCAACACTTTGAAAGTATGTTGTTATTTCTTAATCACTTATCATCATCACGGATTACCTCAAGCTGAGGCAAACCTTTTTCCCGGTGGTCACCAACTTCGTATGTGCTTATGCATTACCTGTTTACAGCATTCTTGCTAAATTTATCATTTTACCATTCTAAGCAATCTAATATTGGGGAGATATAGTCACCTAGAAATTTGCTGCCTCAGGCAAATTTTCACCCTAATAAATATGTCTAACAAGAGGATTATAAACAGCATTCACAGTTGGAGCTTTGCTGGAAGGCAAATGCACGATAAGCTGAGAATCAAGTACTACAATTGCTGTACTCAAGTTACAGAGTCTCCTGCGGCAAAGGCTTTACAAGCCGTGAAGGTAAATAAGTCGTAAGTGTAAATAAATTGACTGAAAACATTACCTAATCGTTATCAGTGCCTCAGAGCTCATGCAAGTCTCCTAGACAATGCAGAATGCTACAAAAAGAGGTAAGAAAACTGTGATGAATTTCAAAGCTTCTCCTAACCATAAAATCCTAATTGTCCAACAAGTAACAATTATCTCGAGAACCCTGAACTTTACTAGTTTCATCCAGAAATGAAGAGCTTTAGCACAAAGAATGGAACGATGAGAATCTAGTGCTGGAGGAATCGCAATCTTGGACCTCTTTGCTTCGGACGCGTTATATATGGGCCCAATTAGTAAGGATCACGAAACCATTTAACTGACTACTGTACGATAATTAATCTGTTTTGTCAAATTGTAAGGTCCAACATTTAGCTTCTATGTGTTGAAGGGCAATCTAGCCCATCTAGCCCCCTTTGGATGACTAGTTAAAGGGGAAAATAATTACTTTCAACACTTTCACAAATTAATCTTAAAAGAAATTTCTGCAAAAGATGAAGACATACTACTTTAATGAATCAGTGATATAGAACTTCATGATACACGATTTCGTTGAACTTCTTTGATACCCCTTAGCTGTGTGAAGTAATACTCATATTTTACTCCATAATAAAATAAGAAGTATGATGAACAATTCTTGAGTAGTTGGTCGACCTTGTGACACCACAACAGATTTAGTACTAAAATTATCAAAATATATATATGTATATAGTAGAGAAGTCATGGATCTGCTCATGTGACATGCTTAATCTTATAAAGATTTTGATAATCTTCTAGGAAAACATGACATAGGCAAGTTGGTAGTGGGACTAAAACAATCAATGACTAAAATAAATCCAATGTGGAAGAATTATAAATTAAAGTGATACTTAATACAATCAGCTGGAAAGCGAAACATAATGGAAATTACAAACAGAAAAAAGTAAAAAAATGGTTTTTGGTGTCTGTCATACATGCCTCCAAGGTCTTTCTGCAAGGTTTACACATTCACTGTACCTAAAACAATCAACAGAGTGATCAATAGTCAGGCCAGCAGCCTGCATGAATGACCGCACAATCACTGGTCCAACAAACCTAAACCCACGCTTCAATAAGTCCTTGCTTATGGCCTCAGCTTTTGAACTCCTCAATGGCACATTTCTGGGATACTTGTATCTGTTGATTATTGGCTTGTAACTCACATAGTTCCACATGTAGCTGCTGAAAGATCCAAACTCCTTCACAATCTGCATATACAATAATGAAATAGAAGAATGACATTAGCATTTAGAGTGAGATTTTGCCATCACAATGAAATTCAAATACAATGCGAGAGTATTTGGGACTCAATCTGTAATATTACATTTTTCAAACTTACTTTTGCCCTGGACTTTTTCACCACTAGATTAGCAATACAAAATTTGCACACAGAAAAAGTATAATTTTTACTTAAGAGAAAAAACTTGAATTTGAGATCATTTAATAAAATTGGTCCCATATCAAGTCCTCAAAGTCAATTTTATAAATAGTAAATTTGATAGCTAGTCCTTAAGTTATAAATTCACCAAGTCAAAATCGTAACATTTCAAATCCTTCAACTATTTTTTTAATCTAAGTATGTCTAATGTGCAGTTATATGATATCAATATAAAATTACGATGTTTCACATCATATACAATTATACACATTAAAAAAAAAGGACCAAGTCTAAATCGTATATATACTAAATACTAAAAAACTTTTTCTTTCCTCAAGGCAATTGTATCAGTAGTTAATTTACAGTCACAGTCATACATGTACATAATACATGTCACGTCATAACAGACTTACTTTAGGCAATATTGTTTAATTAGTAAATTTGATGGTTAGTCCTGAAAGTTGTTAATTCAAAGTCACAGTCATACATGGTACATAATGCCACAAAAAAACTTACTTTCACAATGCATTTGGCATTATCCACTATGCACCTAACCCTGGACTCTGTTAACATTAGTGCTTTATCAGAGGCAATGTCCATAATATCCCTTTTCCCCATTTTGGCCACATTGTTAGCATCAAAACCAGCAAAGGCTTCTCTGAAAGTATAGGTCATATAATTTGCATTAACAAAAGAAAGATAAAAAATGCTGTCTGAAAAATGCAAGACAATTTTTACCTGAACAATTCTTTCCTTCTTAAAATTTCTGTCCAGTTGAAATCCATCAGCATCCCAGACAATGCAAGCAGCTCGAACAATTGACTGTTCAATTTATTTGAGAAAATTTTTTTTGTTGAACTATCAGCCAAAAGTCGAGCTACATATTTCATCTTTTACAATTGCTAGTTATGGTACATATTTGTACTTACTGGTCATCATAAACTGGCACTCCCCAGCATTCATCATGGAATTGCACATAAATATTATCTGCAAATGGAATTCATAGCTACTTTTGTAGTTAATGTTGTGGTGTCTTAAGTTACACAAATTATTATAATTTTCGTAACAAAACTTACCACTCATTTTTGGTATAGAAAATAACATTCTTGAAATGTTTTGTACTCACGAAAGTTTTAGTCACAAAAAAGCCTTTATTAATCAGTACTTCACGGAAAAAGAGCATAAAAGATTAAGTTTAATTATTCTACGTTGCAAAGAAAAGTTTTTATTATTTTTACTTTGCGTCTTTAATTTTATTTTGAACACTGCATATTAAAATTTCAAATGCATCCCAATTAGGTCAATAAATGGAGTATCATTAACAACAATACACACATGTAAGCACAAATATTTTGTTAATTGTGTCAACTAGAGGTATTAGTTTCACATAAAATCATAGTCAAGTGTTTCATTTTCTTAACAATTTTATCCATATCGGCACATTTATGAATTGTTTGGATGCAAAGTGTCCAAAATAAAGCTTCAGAGTACAAAGTGATTTATGATAACAACTTTATGATGCAAGGTTGAGTAACTGCCTTAATTATCTGATGCCTTACCACTGTTTTTTGTAATCCAGTTGCACCTCTTAGTACTTTCCTCACTAGGATTCGTAGTGGCTGGTTCGCTATGATTCATGGAAGGCTTTTGGAAAGTTTTGGTAACTGGAACCTCTCTTCTTTTTGGTGATGCAATGAATTGGAGAGCTAAGGCAACATTTTGATCCGGCTGAGAGGAAGAATCCGTGAGAAAAGAATCATCTGAGTTCTGTGACAAGGATAATGATAGAGAAGAAAGTGAAAATGAAAAAGTTTTATACAGCCCAATAGGGTACACTTTCATGTGTTTCAATGATAAGTTAGCAGCACTGCTTTGCTTCTCTTTTTCTTTAGTTGTAGTGCTACTTCTGTTCGTCTTCTTCAGAGAGTACCGTTTTGCAATTTGCTTGGACATGTTGGAGAAGAAATGAAAGAAGTCTCTATCTTTTCAATTTGATAGCAATGCAAAGATGTACAAGCAATCTATATGCAAAAGAAGACTTTTGGAGAAGGAATAGAAAAGATGGTTGGTAGTATGTGAGTTTCAACTTCAAGTTGCCGTTTTTGCTTCTTTGTTTTCAAACCAAAACCGATAAAACTACATGGAATTTGTATTAATTACTATAAACTAGAAAGTGACAGTTTAAATTGCAAAATATTTGATGCAAACTATGTATCTATGTTGACTTCCTAAAAGTGTAACATATGTTGTTTCTTGAGTTATATAGTTACACAGCTGGACTTCAAATGATAAAAGGAGTCAGCTAAAAGAACAGAATTACATTAAAGGAAGGAATCGAGTGGAAGAAACAAATTATTGCATCAGATCCAATAAATTTTGGACAAATGTTTGGAAGCTTATTAGATTATTACTAGTGTTGTAGTTCACCATCAAAGTCAACACGAGAGGGCCTTTCCTCTATAGGGCCCGCTAAATATTCAACTTGCGGAATTCACTTTCACATCTTTTTTATTTTATTTTTCATGCTTCAACGGGCAAGATAATGTGGTTCTGCGGAATAAATCATTCTTTGCCTCAAAATTAAATAAAAAGAAAAGTGACATATGGTATTTGGACTTTTCTATCATCTTACTACCTCCTTAATTTTAGTTGATGATTAGTGGCTCGGGAAAGAGCAAATGATGGAATTACCTTGACTTCCCCTAAGTTTCATCAAGCACATAGATTTTCTGTGTTAGTTTTTCAACGAAATCAAGATGCTAGCATGGAGTAACTTTTAAGCTTATCTATTGGGTGTTCCACCATATATGTGATTTGTGTGAATCAAGCTATGTAGGAAGAGGATGATTATTTTAATCATATATTCTTTAAGGATCAAAACCATTCAAAGGAAACTCTCAAAGATGTCAATCACTTCTCTTGGTCAAAGTTCTTCAATTACTGATAAGTAATCCTCAAGTATACCTTCATTTTTTGTACTTGTATGAAACTTATAAGCTGTATTATACACATATTATCCCAAATTTAGTTGTAGTGTTTGTCTCGTTGCCTAAGATAAACTTTTGAAGCAATGAAAAAACTTTTGAAGCAAACAGATCGCGAACATAGATAAAGATATAGCATCTATAGATCATTTCTTCCTCATGTATTCCCTAATGCTATCTACACATTATTTCAACATTTACAGATGAGCTGAGGCATTCTGGACAAGGTACCTACATCCGATTCCTCATTCGTAGGAAAAGGATGTGCATGCCACAGTAGCTGAAAATCCAATCCAACATAAACGCAAAATGTTGTTGACAATTTATCTGGGCTTAGAGAACTATTCACACAACAAATTGCAATTTTTGACATCTTGTTAACCCCGTGTATGAAGCCCTGAAGTTTAGAGATTGTGAACTACTTTGGAACAAAGTTATTTGTAGGGTTTTGTCCTAAGTGATAACGAAGAAAATATCCACTGGTTCCATTTTCTTTTATTTTGAAGCTAAGACATAGCGTTAATGGTCTCTATTCTAATAATCTTTGGAAGGAAATATAGTTTTCAACGGTTATGATATGCAGTCCTCTAAATATTTCATGAATCTCATAATTCTGTAATTCCTTTAGCCAGTAGAGAATATTATGTAAGATTTATGGAAACACAGAATTTTGACATAAAAGTGGAATTATCAGACTTTGCATTCTTTTGTCACGAATATTACAAATGCCAAGCATTCCCTATACTGTTATTCTTTCCTTTTTCCTTTTTTTAAAATAATGCTCTTTTACACTCACATTATGTGCTTTCAAAATTTTATCAATTGTGAAATGAAAAATAATTTATTTTGATGTTATTTCCATGTCTATAAATTAGTATACATAAACATACACACACCATATGATTATAAAAAAAAATGCATACTCTTCAAATATAGCTATGGTTAATGAAGTTTTGGTTGACATGGATGAGGTTCTGCACCTTAAACTTTTTCCCCAGTGGCATTTGCTTCTGTCCTTCCCCAGCCAAAAAGAAAGTAAACAAGTAAATTAAAAAGCTTTCTGGGATGATATTACAGGTAATGCATTTAACGTGGATACAAGGGACATTTAGAACCTACTTGTCGTCAAGTACCAGGGAAATAGTAGGAAGTAGTGGCAAAGGCTAATTATTCTGCGGATAAATATTTCATGGATGATTTACTGTACATGCCTGTAATATTGATAATGTATTCATGGATCTCTCTGTATATTTCATTTGATAGCTGTAGAAGACAAAATTGAGCAGCCCCATTCTATGGCCCATATTTATAATTTCTGCTTATCCAAGGTTGTTTATGAGATAAGGCCAAACTCAAAAGCCCAATAACTGTGGAGCTCTCAGGCTATAAATACCCCTCTTGGGGTCTCATAAATCTAAAGACACAAGTAAGCTCTCAATTTACCCAAACTCTTAATTTACCCAAACTCTTCTTCATTACTTCTTCATTTTAATACCTTACTGACTTGAGCGTCAGAGGTACAACGAGAGAGGAGCCTCACTTCGACTTTATTCTTTTATGTGTGCAGGTGAACAGTGTGACCACGCATAAGCCGGAAAAAATGGTTTTTACAATAGCCATTTACGATATCTATTTGACCAAATAGGTGATAGCCATTTGCCTTTTCCTCATTACTCAATATGTATACCTTTTTCAAGAAAAGAGAAAAGCTAGAATCTTAATTGTTGTAATGCTGCTGGCAGGACCAATAAACTGGAAGAGTTTTTGCCTTTCATCACAGCTCTAGTTATGATGCTCTCCAGCATTCTTGCGATCCCCTTGAAGTCCTGCACTTTAGTTTGTCTTGACTTCTAATTCCTTCCTCACGTTGGTTTTCTAAGATTCATTGGCTATATATACCTCATGGAAATATATTGTCCCTTACTTGAGAGATCCAATCTTTATAAAATTTGTGCACTTAGATATCCACAAGTTGTAGAGCAAAAGCATAATATATTCTCCAGGAGACAATTTTTAATAAAATCTGCACTATATAGGTTTACCCACAGTGAATATCAAAAGCATAAATTTTTTCCAAAATAAAATTTTGTATAGCTTATACTTACAATTATTGTGGACATTTTGCTAAAAGCTCCTATTGGTGCAACAATGTCCTTCGTGATCAAACTTTTTTCACTTGAGTTGGGCCAATTCATTAACAAGGGTCTCCATATTATTCATGGAACTCCCACCAATCTTTACAGCATCGAAAGCCTTATTTCTCAAGTCCTTTGCCCTCTCCATCTGAATGGAGTCCTTCCTCATAGCCTCATTAATCTTCCGAGCAAACTCAGTCGGGTCAGGCACCGTATCCAGGCCCTCACAGACTCGAACTGCAGCTCCAGCATAGTCCACCAACAATCTCTCATTTACAAATTGGTCTGCTTCCATGGGCCAGCCCAATATCATTACTCCGGACACTATCGCTTCCAATATCGAGTTCATCCCACAATGACTCAAGAACACCCCGACCGCGCGGTGACCCAATATCGCCACCTGTGGTGCCCAGCCTTTCACAACTATTCCTCTCCCAGAGACCCGATCCTCAAACCCATCCGGTACCGACCCATATCCTTCTTCTACATGTTGGGCCGTCAACGGCTTAGCAACCAAAATAAATCGAACCCCGCTCTTTTCAAGCCCACTTGTTAAAGCCTCCATTTGGGCTTTCTTAAGTAACTTCTGACTCCCAAAACAAACATAAAGCACCGATTCATCCGGACAACCATCAAGCCATTCCAAGATCCCACCATCAGCCGATCCAGAATCCACATTCCCTCGACCCATTCCCTGAGGAAGCACCAGTCAAATTTAATGGCCCAACTGACAAAACCCGCCCATGGCCCATTTCCTTTCTCCACCAATCCAAGTATTCACTTTCAAATGCATCAACAGTATTAAAAACCGCCCCCCAACTTGAACTATTTGCAAGCATGCCTTTCCTGACAACCAGAGCATCTGGATTAGAAGATTCCCTGTTGCGCCGGACTACCGAAGGAATATGATCCCACACAAAACTAGGACACCTAGGCAAATCCGAAAAATGTACCACCCCCATAGAACTGTTAATAGACTCAATATTATGCCAAAGTTGTTGCATTACCGCAGTAGAAAATGCCCCAGATGGGTAAAAAACAATCCTAGGTATCCCAATTTCTTGGGCTAAACTTTCACTCCACCCAAGAAAGAAATCAGAGATAAGGGCCACAGGAGGGCTAGGGTGGGACTTAAGCCACTGGATTATAGGGTCATGAAGGTTATTTAGTGCATTAATTATCGGACCATTCCCATGATTTCCTATGTCCTTAACATTTTCCACCCCAGATGGGATTGAGGGGTGGGGTGGAAACGGGAAGACTAATGTTTGTATTGAGGGATGAGCAGAGAGAAGAGGGTTCAAGATTGGGAGGTTTTTGGGTGTGACCAAGATTGTTATGGTTAGGCCATGGAGGGCTAGTTGGTGAGTGAAATCAAGAATTGGAAGGATGTGACCTTGAGCTGGAAAGGGGAAGACTAATACATGGAGACCATCTGCAGAGATTGTAGACATGGTTGGTTAGTCTAAACTTGGAGAGAGGAAAGAGCTTCAGATAAGAATGGGGAAGATGACTTTGAGACGAGGAATAGGACATGGAGTCAAAAAGTTAGCACGTTGCATTGGTTGTTGTTTGTTGGAATGGCATGCATCATGACAGCACTATCTATAGTGTAAAGAATTCATCGTCGGAATCTTGTTTCCATTTTTATTTTATATAATGAGAAATTCAATTCATAGGTGAAAATTAGAGTTTGGCAAGTCAGTCAAGTCAACAGGAAAAGTATAGAATATACTATGTGCATTGTCACATAGTGTACTAGAATCAATAATTTATTACCATATGACGATAGTAGGCCATACTTTATATTATTTAGCAATGTGTAATTGGTTCTAGTGCATCACGTGACGCGCGTACTGCACGCAATACTCACTCCAAGTCAACATGTGTGTTTTTCTCTTTTGGAATTCCGCGTCACTATTCTTTCATCGCGGGGCATGCGGTAATGTCCTATTGTTGTCCACATGAATATTGGGTCTTGGTCTTTTTCCATATCCTAGAAAAAGATAGAAGTTTCCCCATTTTCTCCTCCAAGTACAACAATTGAAGGCAGGTAAACGCTCACAGGTATGAACTTAAATACTTCAAGATTTAAGCATATTGTATTTTGGAAGTAGTTTTATGGAAAGTAATATGATGTTTTCATAATTGGCTTTAAAAAATAAATGTTAGATGCAATGTTGTTTTAGTTTTATGGAAAGTAAAAATGACGTTTTCATACTTGGCTTTAACAAGGTATTTTGTTAGTTTTAAAAAATATTTGGTTACAATGTTTTGAAAACTAATTCATTCATAAAGACACTTGCATCAAAGTTATTGCTGAAATTTCTTTTAAAAATCTTTTTAACTACAAAATTTTCCTTCTTTTTGTGAAGAAAAAAGATGTTCATTTCATGGGTGGTTAAATTTTGAAACAAAGAGATTACGTGCACACTAATATTTAATTACATATTAGGATCAGTTCTACAATCTCAAAGGTTTGTATTTTTTCAATCATCACAAGGTTAGAACAAGAAGGAACAAAGAGAAACATGGGCACTTTAATTGCTTACTTCATTTTGTGTCAAGGATTTAAACATCACAAAATTTGTTGTTCATGGTTGCCTAAATGCTATACTAGAATAAGATTGATAAACGAACAAGAATGTGAAAAACAAGAAAGCACAGCAGAGAGGCATTTGACACTAGCAAAATCATTAAAAAAAAAAACTAAATAGACTATATAGGATGGGAACATCTTCATTTCTATGCTCAGTTGTTTCTAGGAGGGTGGTGCGTTGGTCCCCTATAATCAGCGGTAAAAGCTCCAAATTCAGCCAACTTTTTCTTTTTTGACAGGATACTTCTCATGCTTTGCTGACCCTTCACAACATTTAAAGACAGCTTCTTTTTCTCTTTGCTACTTGCCCTTGATGATGTTGTCCATGTTTCTTCATATAGGCCAATTTCCCTCGTCTTATCTAGCCTCAAGAATCCATCAAATGCCATTTTTCGTCCTCTTAACTTCAATTTTCTCGAATCATTTTGACTCTGTGAATCATCCGGCTATCAACCAAAAAAAATAAAAATAAAAATAAAAACATTTATATGAGGTAGTGGCGGAGTTAGAATTTGAAAATTTTGGAGAAAACTTGTGTTAGGGTGAATAGTTTAACTTTGTTTGGAGAGCCAAATTATGATTTTTCTTTAAGTTTCCCATAATAGCCATCACTACGAAGTAAAAGGGAGTGTATTTCAACATTTCCAAGATGTAGCTAATGCACAATGGAGGTTTGACTTATAGTATATGCTTTCAAATTGCATTTATGCATACCTTTCCATTTGAAGCTGCATTGCATCCTCCAGCTGCCACGCTCAAACCTACAAAATCTTAGAACAGAAAGTTATGATTTTGGGAGTCAAATGAAAGGCTATGGAGTCCCTTTTGCCTATAAAATTTGAAAAGAGATAAATAAACGGAAACAACCATATATAAAGGAAATACCTTTTGTATAATATGCATTTGAGAGATTCTCTATGCCTTTTGAATAATATGCATTTGATAGACTCCCTCTAATCAAAACTACAATTAGCAGCAAGTGTATAAACTTACTGACTGACACTAGCATCTCTGAATCTCTTCTGTTTACGGTATGTTTGATGTTGGAGCATCCAAGGGGAAGAAAAGCCATAAAAATGTATGGACTTTATAAGGAATATCGTACACAAGTCAAAGATACGGTCCAAAAGTTTTTGAACCTCTACATTCACTAGTCTTGGCAGAATACTGTGTTCCAATGCTCGTCTTTTATTGCATAAAGGAGTAATTTTATATCCCCATGACCAATTCACTCGAATTTAATAAAAGGCACTTTGCCTCATAAATTGTGCTACATGAAACTCTGTGAAAAATCCATGTGTCAGTCAGTTTACCGGTTCTAGGATCTCGAGATTGTTCAGTTACTAGACTTCAGATTTCTCAGCATCCCTCGACTTAAATATTGGTCATACTCCAAAGGGAAATGTAGCTAGTGATTCTAAAATACATAGCCATTGTCATTGCATAGCAGCACAAAGTTAAGTTTAATTCACCAACAAAAAAGTTTATGAATATCAAAAGATGGAGAAAACTATACATTGGTGCTTTTGCATTTAAAATTTGTATATAGTTAGTAAACTAACTTACATTTCTATTTTGTACAAGAATCATTATGACAAGTGAGGATAATGATCGTTTTCAAGAACAAGATTTTATCTGCTTTTTTTTTTATATGCGTAATTAGAAAAATATTGAGATTTTTTTGTTACTTCTCAGCCGGGCCATGGATTTGAATTGATTACTGGTGGTTTACAGACTACATATTGTGGTCCAAAAGGACTTGAGTCTTGAAGTAATGGTTAATTATGATGGGATTGGAAAATGGGAAGTTTGTAGCATTGCTTGGGACTGAAGACATAAGTGTTTCGCGCCTGTCTGCCGCCTTGCATTCAACGAGAAGAGATTGGCATTCTCTGCCGATCGAGGTCTATAATGGCCTCAAAATTTTGAAAGCTTTCCTATGTGTTCGTGCACATGCATGTTGGGCACTTCCAGGGCCTCTCACATTGGTATCAACAAATTAAACTGAAAACACAATCACGCCCTAAAAAAAAACAGAAGCCAAAAGAAAAATAGAAAAAGAGAAAGAAGGCCAACCTCGAGAACTCTTTTTTTGGGGTTTACTAGTGTTAAAGCATGTTGATAAGACAAGCTACTAGACCAACGATTTTGTTATACTAGTAACTAATAAACTACTCTCCTAGTCCTATAAAAATAGACTCACTTCCTTTTTGTATCTGTCTAAATTATAAGCCTATTTTCTTTTTTAAAGAATAATTAACTTGCTTTACTAACATACCAATATTTAATGCATATTGAAAAACTAAGGTACTTTAACTTCCAAGGACAAAATAGTAATAAGTATATTTTATTTTGAATAAATGATCTAATATTAACAAGGGGTATTTGAAAAAGGTATGAACAAAAAAATTTGTTGTAACTACATTAATTACATTTCTTAAACTGTCTGAAAAAAATAATACTATTTTTATGGGACAAAGGGAGTAGCATTTTTGCATTTGAAGGCATGATTCACTTTAGTTTTCTTTTACATCATGGTATTAGCTACTCTATTTGTCAAGAGTTAGAATCTATGATGTGCAGGTAGGGTGAACATGGTCGCAATATAAAAATCTAGGTGGTATATAAAAAAGCATATTGTCGTACTGACACTGAAAAGTGTTACCATTTCATTTTTTATTGTCCAATACAACTGTCATGATATTCACAAAATTTCATGTTATTTACTTACATTGCAAAAATGTTGTAATATTTCATTTTACTTATATTTCGTATGTGCATTAATATCTTATTAGACTTACATTGCAAATTGTCAAAATAGTTTCAAAACATAACATTTATGAGTATCACTTTAAATTCATATAATCTCAACCATTTCTTTGTCAGTTGAAAGTGTCATAATGAGTCTAAATAATGATGTTTACAAGCACGAGAAGAACTAGAAATTATGACTACTAGAATTGTCATAATATTTATAGTGACGATATTATAGTAAAAAACGTCATTACATACACATAAAATGATGCTTTTAAATGTCACAAAAGGACATTTTTTTTTAGTGGTGTTGAAAAAAAAAATCAATGTTAACAATGTCAAGTCAAGAAAATATAAAATAATTTGCAATTCGATTATTATTGACCAAATTCAACTTATTCATGAGTTCTAAAAATTCTAGACAAATTCTTACTGGGTTGCTAGTAAGCAAAGCCGAGTTATTTTAGTTTAGTTGACAAATAGACAATTTATCAAATAATATTACTTAATAATATTACTTACTTGTGACTTCTAATTGCTAGATTAATTATTACTTGATTACTAGTAAGCAAATCCATGTTACTTTCTAATGCCTAAAAATAGGAAATTATTGAAGAGATTATATCCTCCCTCTCCATTATCAAAGAGATAAAAATGTTCTTTTGAAGTTTTACCCTATGATGTTTGTTTCAAAGTTTTGCTTTTACTTTTGTTAAAATACAAAAAAAAAGATTAAAAATTTCTTAGAACCAATGCTAATGAGAATTAAGATTTACTCTCCCACATATTTTCCCAAAATCCAAACTAATTTCGGAATAAAATCATACCCACAAAGAATGTCTTTAAAATTAAACAATAATTAACTCCTAAAAGTACTTATCAAACTCCTATTAATCAAAACTTGACTGTCAACAATAATAAAACATAAGATAAAAAATTCTGAAATGGATAATTGTGAATGCTGACATGGCAGCATCCAGACCTTAGAACCCCAAACACAAACTTCCAACCAAAACCCTGTTCTCAATTTGGAGAACCCTCCCCGATTTTCTGCTTAAACCCCTCCTCCTCCACTTCTTCACGTCTTCACCTACTGGATGGGGTTTTTACACAAAGTCACACACTAAAAGTGAAAGTCCTATCTGGGTTCTTGGAATAATGGCTCCTGTATTAAGCGAAAGTGTGACTTGTGCTTCTTTGGCTTCACTTCCTTATCAAACGACATCGTTTTCACTGAGGAGTAACAGGAATAGTGTAGGTGTATTAAGAAGTGTTTTCTTGCCAAGAAATGGGCTCAGAGATGGGATATTGAAATCTGGGTTAAAGTGGAAGCTAGCTAGAAGAGAAAGCAGGGTGGTGGTCAAGTGTGAAGGAGGTGCTGCTGTGGCTGAAAAGGAGTCTCCTGAGGTCTCTGGTGAAACCCATGAATACCAAGCTGAGGTAGGGTCTTTTCTTTTTCTTGGTTTTGATAAAATTTTGAATTTTTCATGCGATTTTGGATATGGGTTTTTCTCTTTTTGGCAATTAAAGTTAAAATCTTGGGATTTTTGTTTTATTAATAGACCAACGAAATGAAATGACAAAACTTAAATTTCACTGATATAGATGTTGGAAAAGGCTATGCAATAGTCGTTGGATAGTTTATTGATGCAAAGACTGATTCTTGCTTTGGAAAAAAAGACAAACTTGACTATCTGGAATTGAAAGATTTGATTACTGTGTATTCTCTTATTGAATTGTCTGTTGTTTAAGTTAAGCTTGCTTTGTTAACTTTGGAGATTGTATGTTGATTTTGAAAGTTGATATCTTCGGATAATTGCAGGTTAGTCGCCTGCTTGACTTGATTGTTCACAGTCTTTACAGCCACAAGGAAGTGTTTCTTCGAGAACTTGTGAGGTGATGTTATGTCAATCTTGCCACTAGTAACATTATGCATTCTGGCTTTTCGTATACTTAGGTTTTTAGGAAGAGTATACTCTGTGATTTGTATTGTACTTTATTGTTGAAAGTTGTCTGCTTATTTCATAGTTAAAGATATGCATTATTAGTAGTTTTAGTGTAAGTTATCTGTTCCTTCTTTCATAAACTGAGCTTGGAGAAGGAAGAGATAAGAAGAGCTTTATCTTCAGCTTGTAGTTGCAAGCCACTTGTTAATGAACATGTTTAGTGATATTGAGATTGCTGTTGAGTTGACACAAGTTTTTGCTTGTAGTAATGCAAGTGATGCTCTTGACAAGTTGAGGTTTCTAAGTGTGACTGAGCCTGGGCTTCTTGGGAATGGTGGTGATTTAGAAATCCGCATTAAACCTGATCCAGACAATGGAACCATCACTATAAGGTATTGAGTTTTAGAACTGTATGCTTTTTCATTTCCCGGTTAAGTTTTTTAAGTTATTTATTAAGGTTTTCTCCTATTAACAGGGATACTGGCATTGGAATGACCAAGGAAGAGCTCATAGACTGTCTTGGAACTATTGCCCAGAGTGGTACTTCCAAATTCTTGAATGCTATCAAGGTATTCACTTGAAATATATGTTCAAATTTAAAGCTATAAACAATTTGATGGACATTTAGTATTTAATCTGCCACTGCTTAACGTGACATCTGTGCCTTTCTTTATATTAGGAGAACAAGGACCTTGGGGCAGACAATAGTTTAATTGGTCAATTTGGAGTTGGGTTTTATTCTGCATTTTTGGTTGCTGAAAAGGTACCGTGGGTTCCCCCCTTCCCCCTTCTCCAGGGTGCCGCGTGACCACAATTCTGTTCAAATTCCAATTCTATCTACTAGTCCTGAATTCTTGTGGTTAAATTTGTTATCAGGTGGTAGTGTCCACAAAAAGCCCGAGGTCCGACAAGCAATATGTTTGGGAAGCTGTGGCTGATAGCAGTTCATATGTGATTAGAGAGGAAAGTGATCCTGAAAAGCTCTTACCTCGAGGAACACAAATAACACTTTATTTGAAGGTACATGTTTTCTTCTCTTTTCATCCGCTGTATATGTTCCGACTTTCTAGTTGTTATTTGTGCTCATACTCTTTGGAAACAGAAAGTTGGAAATTTAAACCAGTTATTTCTTCTGTGTCTTTTTAGTGTTCTTTTTGCTTGTGGTGGTCAACTCCTTCATTGTACTGTTTGAGATGTACGAACAGTGGAATGCAAAACTCCTTCATTGTACTGTTTGAGATGTATGAACAGTGGAATGCAACCTAAGTCATCTAAGAAACTTTTCTATTGCAGGAGGACGATAAATATGAATTCTCTGAGCCAACCAGGATTCAGAATTTGGTGAAGAACTACTCACAGTTTGTTTCATTCCCCATTTATGTTTGGCTTGAAAAGTCAAGAACTGTTGAGGTGAGCAATATTGTCTTTTATTTTGATTTGTTTTTCCTTGAGGCAATTATTGTTTCTCTCCCTCTTTCTCAGATGTACTATCATAAGATATGTGTTTTTGCATAAGTGGTTGTTGGGCTAGTTAGTTGTACTCAATGTTTCCTTTGTTGAATGCCATGTGGGAATGTGATTGTAAATTTTACCTTAGAGAGCCTTATACGTAAGTATAACTGCTTGTGACTTGCAAGTATTCTTGCAATGTTCGCTGATTGTGCTGGTAAAAGTTCAATGACTAATGGTATACCTGATTTAATATGCTAGCAATGTACTGTGGGTATGGTATCTTATATTCCTATGATAGTAGTTATTGAATATTCAGGTAACTGGCTTTAGTTATTGGTATAGATCTTAGCGTTTTTGGATGCTAAAACTTTGGGCAGGTTGAAGAAGAGGAAGAACCAAAGGAGGGAGAAGAAAAACCAGAGGTGAGGGTTGCAGCCAAAATGCTTATTATACTATTCTGTCTTCTTCCAAGTTGATTAAATTTTCCAATTATTCTTATCATTATTATTCAGGGGGAAAAGCCGAAGAAGAAAAAGACTACAACTGAGAAATATTGGGACTGGGAATTAACCAATGAAACAAAGCCTATATGGGTGTGTACAAGCTTCTGCATTGTTATCTTTTCTTAACTCATTTGGTCATCCAGAAATAATGTTGTTGCCCATGGTTGCAATTGTAGATGCGTAATCCAAAGGAAGTTGAGAAAGAGCAATACCAGGAATTTTACAAGAAGACTTTTAATGAGTTCTTGGATCCCCTTGCTCACACTCACTTCACCACTGAGGTATTTGATGCCATGTTGATTCTATAACTGCTGGATGCTGTTGGTGAACTATTCTGACTGTGCCTTCATGATTTGTAGGGTGAGGTGGAGTTTAGAAGTATTCTCTATATACCTGGAATGGCTCCTCTTAACAATGAGGAGGTGATTAATCCAAAGACCAAGAATATTCGTCTGTATGTGAAGCGTGTATTCATTTCTGACGATTTCGATGGTGAACTGGTGAGTGTTATTATGATATCTCAAGCTGCTATAACTTCTTCTTGCAGTATTAAATGTGAGAAACCAATGATGAATTTTATTTTAATTAAAGTCTAAGAGCATCAGTACAGGAAACTATGGGTTTATAGTTGTAGTTAAAAAGTGTTTACTTTGCGTGTTTTACACCTTTTGGTCACTCTACTCAAGGGACTTGTAAATCTAACTCAATTCAGATATGAGAAAAGAGTATGATTAAGTAGCTTTCTTCTTATTTTCATTTTCTTTTGCCTCATTGCATACCAGCTTTTTTTTTTTGGGTTTAATTTTGTTTATGGGCGTTTATTTTTTTTCATCTGGTGATTGTGGCTGAGGAATTCTTTCTTTGGGAGCATGATTGTTGTGCATGCACAGTCAACTCATATATCATACGTGTCATTTTATCTTGGTGTAAAGTTTTGACACCCTTTTGCATGCCTACATTCATTTAGCTTTGTATTCCAGTGAAGTAATTTGATGTTGCAAATTGTCTTGTATTGAGTTTAAATAAATTCATCTTGGAAATTTTCTACATTATCGGGGTAAAAATTTTCTTAACATGATGTATATACATTATGGCCAAGCTAGGTTTTTCAGTAACTGCAAAGAACTAGGAGATTAATTTTGGATTATGTCAAGTGTCTTAGTAGAAATGTTGTTAGCACGGTTCGTTTGGCTTAGTCCAAATGTTTTGTGGCACAGAGATTGAAATAGAGGCCAAAGGCATCTATTAGCTAAAGGCGGCGTCTATTATCTGCTAAATGACTGTGTTATTGGTGCACTTCCTTGTGATTAATCCAATTTTCAAATCATCTATTTGCACAATGTTTTTGTGAACGGATATAGTTATCAGTTATCACCCAGCAAAAACAATACAATAAAACGGTTATCAGAATGCCTTAGGGGTTTGCAACTGATTTTGAGCTGCTTTCAGAGTCCAGTACTTACCTTTGGTGAGTATATAGAAAAATCTGTGATACAAGCGACTTTGATGAGATTCATATATATTTTTTTTATTAACTTTTTTTAATTGCAGATTGACAGTGTGTGGACCACTAAGATTCATTATGCAATGATATCTAGGAACACAAAATCAATTCTAAATGTATTTAGTTCTCCATCACTGATAGGATTTTTTGAACCTGATGACTTGCAGTTTCCAAGATACTTGAGCTTTGTGAAGGGAGTGGTGGACTCTGATGACCTTCCTCTTAATGTCTCCAGAGAAATACTTCAGGAAAGCCGCATTGTAAGGGCAAACCATCTATCTTTACTCAAAAACAAAACTCTGCAACTTCTCTGTTTTTCCTGTATTTATATAGGTCGCCTGGTTAGAAACTTTAACTAAAATGAAGAGTGTGTTCCTGAAATCCCTGATTGTTATGAACAATGTGTTATTTGGTATATTTGCATAACTTTTGATGATCTTGAATTTCATGTTTCTTCTTTTTTAGGTAAGAATAATGAGGAAACGGCTTGTAAGGAAAACATTTGACATGATTCAAGAACTTTCAGAACGCGAGGACAAAGAGGTTTGTTTTGATGGAATTGATTATTTGGTCATATACTAAAAAGCTACTTATTTTGTCCCCCAACTTCTTTTTACTTTTCTTTCTAGTTTTCTGGCTTTTTGTGAGGCTTGACCTGGAAATTGGTTGGGTTGTCTTATTTCAGGATTACAAAAAGTTTTGGGAAAACTTTGGTAAATTTGTAAAGTTGGGATGTATCGAGGACTCGGGAAATCACAAGAGGATTACTCCTTTATTAAGATTTTTCTCTTCCAAAAGTGAGGAAGAACTGATAAGCTTAGATGATTACATTGAGAACATGGGAGAGAATCAAAAGGCAATCTATTACTTGGCAACAGACAGCTTAAAAAGTGCCAAGAGTGCTCCTTTCTTGGAGAAGTTGGTTCAAAAGAATATTGAGGTATGTATATCATCTAAATGTTGATTGGCCTTGTTTGAGATGGGATTTTTAATAATACAGTAGCAGATCATTTGAATGGTAATACTGGTGAACTTATGACTGCTGAATGGCATAATTTTGGACCTAAAGATGAGCTTGGTGTTTGATCTTTGTGTGGCTGCATGTGACAGTTCCTTGTGGACTTTTGATCTGCAGGTATTATATCTAATTGAACCAATTGATGAAGTTGCCATACAGAATCTACAGACCTATAAGGAAAAGAAGTTTATTGACATCAGCAAGGAAGATTTGGAGCTTGGTTAGTATACTTGTAGCAATTGAGTAGTCTGTTATTTTCTTATTAGTGTTTCAGGCCTGACATCGTAGCTATGTGGGTTATTGACAGGTGATGAGGATGAAGTGGAAGAAAGGGAGACAAAACAAGAATACAATCTTCTTTGTGATTGGATGAAGCAACAGCTGGGAGATCAGGTAGCAAAAGTGCAAGTCTCAAAACGATTGAGCTCATCACCATGTGTGCTTGTGTCCGGCAAGTTTGGTTGGTCTGCTAATATGGAAAGGTTTGTTGATGTTTTCTCTTGGTGATGTATGTAAATTTCAGGGCAAACGATTGTCTTTTTTAAATAGATGACTCAACTCTATTTTAACCTCTGGAACAGGTTAATGAGAGCGCAGACCCTTGGAGATACTTCAAGCTTAGAATTCATGAGGGGGAGGAGAATACTGGAGATCAATCCTGATCATCCTATCATCAAAGACCTAAATGTAAGTTATTTCCACTTAAAGTCGCAAGTGTCCATGATTGTTGATATCAAGTGATATTATAACTGGAAGGAGGTAGTGCATTTACTGCTGTCGTATTCTGGTTAACGTCCATTAGTGGCTTTCCTTGGAAAGATATCATGCCTGAAGTTGTCAATCACTATCTAATAGTGGCGACTTAATATGTAATCTGGACTTTTAAGTTATTTCTGCTAATAAGTACTTTTGATATGCATATTACAGGCGGCATGCAAGAATGCTCCAGATAGCAATGATGCCAAGAGAGTTGTGGAACTTCTATATGATACAGCATTAATATCCAGTGGTTTTACTGTAAGTGTGAAAAACATTCTAGTCGTGTCTGTTTTTGTACAACGTTCAATGATCTAAAGTTAGCAATAGATTAATACATGCTTAAAATTTGTTCATTGCTGGCACAGCCTGATAGTCCAGCAGAGTTGGGTAACAAAATTTACGAAATGATGGCAATGGCCGTGGGAGGAAGATGGGGCAGAGAAGAAGAAGGCGAAGCCACGGAGTCAGGAGAGGATTCAACAGAGTCAGATGGGAGCCCTGCAGAAGACTCGGAGCCAGAAGTCATTGAAGCATCTGAAGTAAGAACAGAAAGTGACCCATGGAGTAATTAAGACATTTCTGTAAACATCCCATTCTTTTTGGCACAATTGCCATTACAACTGTGGCAATGAGAAGTTTTGAAGCTGTGAAATAAGAATGATATTTAGGAATGTATTATTGATTGTATCACTTATGAATCTTATATACACAATAGTCAATATAAGTTTGCCATTGTGATTGCGTCTTGATTTTTAAACTGTCACGCAGCTCCTACTTCCAAGCTCCCCTTTCCTTTATCATTTGTGAACAAAATGTTTGATTGTGCATTAACTAAAAAGATAAAGGACCATTTATTTTTCGAATACTTTTTACGCCACATATATTTTAGTGCAAAATAAAAGCTTTCATCAGGTTTTAAGAATATCAAGGATCAAAAAGAGGAAGAAGACCAATATATAAACCTGCTGTACCCTTTTATTGTTCTTCTGTTTTTCCTGTTGAAGCATTGTACTAGCATGGTGAATTCAAAATTTGATTTGAGAACAAGAGGATGTATATATAATATATGACAAAGTAAGTTCTGCAGACGTAATATGAATATGGTTTTGTTAACTTCAAAACTCATGCACCAATCTGTACTTTCTCAAGTGAAGGGGTCATGTTCACCCTGCTTCATAGTAACATTCGTCCCCCCCCTTTTTTTCCCCCTTCTTTCCCTTTTTTTTTTCTGTTAAAGAATTTCTTTTAGAACACTAAAGAGGAACATTTATAAAAAAAAAATTGTTGAGAAGTGGCCCCAATTCACATGTAGAAAATAATTGTCAATAAGTAAGCTGTAATAGAAGATAATCAATATGACGACATCTGATAAAGAAGAAAAATAATTAGAGAACAAGCAATAAAAAAAATAAAAGATTGTAATATTTATGCACAGCAAATATAGGAAAATTTTATAGTCTCATTACAATGTGGTAACACAACAGTGAAATTTTCAATTGAGCGTATATTTGTCTCATTCTCTCTTTATTTTTTAGTAACTTTAACGTTATTAGCTTTTTTTTTTTTTTTTGACAATGCCATATACCGAATAGAATGTGGAATTCCATATGACATTCATGTTGAAATAAAATTAACATTTTGATAAAAATTTTTTAAAAATTTAAGATCACACAAAAGAGTTTAGAAATGCATTATAATAATTTGAACAAAAGTTTTTCATTTCTAAAGGTGTAATTAAGTGGTTGTTCTTTATTATATGGCACAACCAATAAATAAAAATTTTCGAAGCTGCCAATAAGAAAAGACATTTAATTAAATTGATCAAGTTCTTTATCGATCTTAAGTATATTATCTTATCCAAAATTACATTTTCCCATGCATAGGAATCATTGACAATATTTTTCAAAACTCAATCCAAAACTAACACACAGAACTTATGCTAATCTAGGTCTCATGCTTTTTGTTTTTATAGATATTATCATCATTAGCACTTGAATAGTGGTATAAAGTTTTCACATGTAGAGATCTTCTTTGATGTCTCGAACACAAGCAATGCACTATATTCTCCTCCATGATTGAATGATTTTCGAACATGCAAAAGATTAAAGCTTTTTATATCTGTAATTGTTTCTCTTCCGGTTTATTTCTCAAGGTTTGTTATGTCAATTCATTGACCGACACCACACTACTCCCAAGTGCTGCTAGCCTTGCTCCATTCATTTTAGCACATGAAAAAGATCAAGCGGTAGACATGTACGAACGTCTAAGTTTCAAGAATTAACAACAGAAACAGTAACATAAAATAAGCAGCAGCGAATAGAAAATCTCGAAGAGTTCTTTCGCCCAGATCTATTCAATTTATCATACATAATTATGCAAACATCGTCGTACAGTCTCTAAATTTATAAACTCTCTTTTACAAAGTCATACTTGATGCATAAGTACAAGAACTTTAAAGAAGAGTTGCATATAATCTACAAAACAATTATTGTGGGCTAGTTATTAAGAAGCTGACAGTGGCAGATAGCAACAATGCATGATTACACAACTCATTCTTTAGCATTTAACATGATGTACAAACAGAAACTAAAGTTTACAAGGATGTCTTTAATGTTTTCTCCAGCCGGCACTCCAATTGAAAACTTTGATGGCTTTGGCCGGCAGTGGTAACATAATCTGCACTGACTCCTTATATTCATAATCTATCAGAACACAACAAAAACAAATAAAACAAGTTAAAGGCACCCAACAGAAATCTTTTCTTGATCTCCATTGCATTCCAAGTGTAACAAGCTGCAGTTCATTATGGCATTTTCACTTTTCAATATCCAGAAAAAAATAGATACTAGTTCAAACTGATTATCATTAGCTGCACAAGGAAACAAAATGTTGTCCAGAAGACTGTGATACCATATGTGCCGTCTGGCATTTAATATTTTGGTTGGCTAGGCAGATATAGCATGCCTTGTAATCCCGTCGTGTGATGTATTCAACCTGGAAAAGTAAAATGCTTTTAAGATCTTCTGAGCCAGATTTTTCTTACACAGACTTCGTCAAATGAATGTTTGTGTCACTTTCCAGATTCAGCGATTAGGCACTAGAAGTTACTTTCGTTTACTAAGTTAATTCTTGTTCTTTAATCTTGCCAGAAAACTTCACATTCCTTTGAACCTCTCTGTTTCTCTCACTTTCTCACAAACACACGCCCGGATTGTGTTTCTAATTGCTTCATAAAGTTTACTTAACAACAGCCAAAAAGATGGGTTCATTCTCAATGGAGGACTTTGTTGGGAATGGATCTTTAAGGGCAATTACCCCAAAGCTATTGGAGGATGGTTGGGATGATGTACCGACCTTGAAGGCCATGAATCCAGAAGATATGAATGCCTTAAATATGACTCAAAAGCAGAAGGTCCGTCTACTATCATAATTATATCTCTGTTTCATTACATAATTCTCCAAAGCATTCCTTTGACAGTGAATTTAGAAAAATTCCAGTAAAAATCTCTAAGCACTTATGGCTACTTGCGATCAAGTTCCCAAAAGTTTTGTTGACAAATTTCTCTGAAGCTTGGAAATCAACAGCAACGTGATATTCCTCCATTTCCTGGATTATCCAAATAATAGATGCCTGCACATTTTCCTATGATTTTGTCTATTTATCTCCCAGATTTGCCAACTAATTGACGTCCGCACAATTTCTATACTGCGATTCATTTTGCTAAGCTTTCTGTTTTACCGAATAAATAAGTTTTATTACCACATCTGAAGACCATTTTCATGTCCTACTCAAGGATGCACTAGAAATCAGGTCTTACCTGCATGATCGTGCACTGATGCAATATGCTGATCAGATGGAGGCCTCCAGGAAAGGCCTTCATGAGCTTCTGAACTTGAGTATGGGAGACCTTTCAGCTCAGTTTGGAATGAAAAGAGGGCATATTGCTCGTTTAATGAACAAAACGAATAAATGTTCCTTAGATTCTTTGCCAGCATCAGTTTCTTCCACATCTAGGAGAAGAATTTCTATGCCTTCCAGAAATAATAGTATTTACAACACACAGCCATCGTCTATCACCTCCAGAAAAATTCCAAGCATGACAAGATCAGCTGAAAAATCCAGTTTAGCTTATGATATGTCTGTGGAGCAATCTATGGCTGATTTTAAGATTAAAGATGGACATGTTTTTAAAGGAATAGTAGCTTCAGTGCCTGCTGAGCCCAGAGCATGTGGTTGCGTACAACCTCCACCAGTTGTTGACAATGTTGCTCCATTATCTGCAATTGAGAATATTTCAGTTCAGAAGCTTACCCCGGAATACAAGGTTGGAATGGAACGCCTGGTGAAAACCAAGACACCGCCGATGAAGGCTTCAGAACTCTGGCGTGATAAAACAGCTCTTATCCTCTGCATCCGTCGCCCTGGGTAAATTTTCTTGCAACTTGCATGTTATCATTATCTCACTTTGTCGATTTCCCTACCTGAATTGTGCATTTATCAATCCAAACCACTCCAAGACCTGCAAAACTCTTTGCGTGTAATAGGATATAAAAATGCAGAGAAGTTATTTAGACTTGGCAGTCATATAAAAAACTCTTAAATATGTATCACAAATCTAAAAAGATGGTATAAAAACAGATTACACAGAAACTTATGTCTAAAAGCTAGAGGTAACTAATATCCCTTGTCCCCTTGTCTAACATGGTATAGAGTTAACATTTGACTTTAAAACCATAAAAACTTTAGCACAGAGCAATTTCTACATCCATGCTTCCAAATCGGTATTTAATCCATCCCAGCAGGAATTGTAGATAAATGACCTTATGATTTTATTTATTCTCACAAACACAACATGAATAATAATATTTTTCCTCTGTAAATGGTTCCAAAAAAAAAAAAACAGGTGCATAATGTGTAGAGCTGAAGCTCATCAACTGTATACAAAAAAACCCATCTTTGATGCACTTGGGGTTCAGTTGTTTGCAGTTATTCATGAGCACATAGAATCTGAGGTATTCTACCATTTTCCTTTGACATATTCTCTTTAAATGCCTTACGATTGCTTAAACTATTACTTCTGCGGTAACAGGTAAAAGACTTCTGGCCACGATATTGGGGTGGTGCTGTGGTCCATGATAGGGGAATGGAATTTTTTAAAGCGCTGGGTGGAGGGAAACTTCTGAAAGATAAGTTTATCTCTGGCTTCCTTTTAAATCCTCAAGCTATTGCTAATTATAAGCGAGCAAAGGCTACAGGGTTTGAGCAAAACTTCAAAGGTGAAGGTGAGATAAAAGGTGGGCTTTTCATAGTTGGCAGAGGAAAGACTGGCATTGCTTATCAGTTTATTGAAAGAAATTTTGGAGATTGGGCACCTCTCCCTGAAGTAGTTGAAATCTGCAACCGATTGCAGGTAGCTCCTTTAGGCGTCCATTAACTTTTCCTGGAGCTTTTCTATCGTCAAACATTCATTCTAACAAGCTCTTCTTTATACCTTGCAGAAAAGACAGCAGAATCAGCAGAGTGAAATGAAATCCACCAAATCATCACTAGAGGACTAACTTTGAGTTTCCTTTCCATCTGTATACACTAGTGTGTTTTCCAAAGTTATATTGGAGTCCCAGATATTGTTTGTCAGCTACTTGATTCCTAATTTTTTATTTTTGCACGAAAATTCTTTACTTGCTGAATTATAATAATATATTGTCTCTATTATGATCATTCACATATAACTTCTTATTTCAAGTGCAAAAGGATGAAAAAGAAATTCAACTCATCACATAAAAATAACCATATAACTAGGTTGCCAACAAGAGCATGAAACTTCTTTACATTTTTAATGCAACATAATTGGAAGGAAAAATAAAATTCCAATGCAATCTTGTCATCTCTTTTTCCATATATAAAGGTAAATTTTCCTTCTCAGAGTGATCCATCTGGAAAAGAAATAATTTCTTACATGATCCAGTCAAAAACAATCTGCCACTTTATTTAGCACGAACTTGGTATTTTTGAATTTAAAGAAAGAATGTGTTTTCTATCCCAAATTAGGAGATATTTTACAAAAAGATGCAGGGGAAGAAAGAAAATGATTCATATTAGCGTTTACGATCATTATGACTTAGATATCATTTGTAGCTATAGTTGCCAATGAGAATTGGCTTAGCTGGCAACATTTGTACACCTCGAGGCTGAGGTTGAAATGCCAACAAACAGTCCTCATAACCAGTAATCTGTAAGAATCACTGTAAGCCTCCAATGGGGCTGATGGCCTTCCCTGACTTTGGAATGGGGTAACCCCTCCATAGAGGCATAGATGTAACAAGTGATTCTACAATATCTTCAGAGTATGAATTTTTAAATCAGGAAATAGAAAACCAACATAATTGGCAAAGAAGCACCTTTTGTTGTATCCAATCCCATAGCATGCTTATTTACTAGCCACTTGCATAATGCATTTGGGAGTTGCATGCCAGCAAGAGCTTCAAGTATTATGAAACCCATCACCAGAAATCCTCACAGGAACACTTCCCATCCTTAAACAAATGGTATGGAGCAGCATCTCTTACAAAGATTTCCCTCCAGGTGATCTTTAAAATGATTTTCGTTGCATTGTGGAAATCTCCACGTATTCGAAGATTTTTTACCACTCTAAGGGATAAGCCAGGAGGCACAAAAAGCAAACCAAAAGCAATAGCAAGCCTCTCGTTGCGGTGGTTCAACATTTTTATTTTTTCTGACTCATCAACATCATGAAGAATAGAACTCGTATCCAGAATACATCCCTTCATTATGATTTTATGATGTAACATTGCAAGTTCTGCATATATTTGATCTGAAAATGGATTGGATTTGTCATCAGCAGAGAAAATATGCACCCGGTTCTTGTATTTAATCCCACTACACCCTGGTTCCTTTTTGACAACCTTATCTCGCATTCTTCTTCTTAACAGGGAAACCTCACCCCATAGTCCTCTAGCAGCATACATATGTGAGAGCAAGACATAGCTGGTGGGGTTTTTTGGGTCTAGATCCTGAAGATATTTTCCTGCCTGTTTTGCAATTTCGATGTTACCACGAGTTCTATTAGAGCTCAGTAAAGTAGCCTAACCAATTGCGTCAGGTTGGCAAGGTATCTTTTTTATATATTTTTTTTGTTTGTTTCTAACCATCCAGCACGGCTAAGTAAATCAATCATGCAAGTAAAGTGATAAACTTTTGGCTTGATACCATATTTTTCTACCATTGATTTGAAATAACGATGCCCTTCTCCTACCAATCCTGCTCCGCTACAGATTGAGGGAATGCCAACGACTGTAACACCATCTGATTGTAGCCCAAGGCCAACATTTCCCCAAATAAATGAATTTTTTCGTTGATTTTCCCAAATTCGGCATATTCTGAAACTAGCGCTGTCCAAGACAGTTCATCTTTAATTCTTCATTTCGTTGAACAGTTGATAAGAATCTCCTATACTTCTGCACTTACCATAGAGGGTTACAAGAGCATTAGCAACAGTGATAGAGGAAATTAAACCTGAAACTAGTGATTGAGCATGAAACTGGCCTCCCTCTTCCAAGCTAGCAAGATTTGCACAGGAGTTAATTACACTTCTCAATGTAAAGTCATTGTGCTCAATCCCATCTCTCTACACATCACAAAAGATACGAAAGGCTAGCTCGCTGTTCCCATTCTGGCCAAACCCCACAATCATTGCTGTCAAAGAGACTATGTTTTCATCTGTCATGCTCTTAAAAACTGTCTCCGCATATGTTATGGTTCTATACTTTGAGCACATATCAACAAGAGCACTGCCAACAAACACATTCTCCACAAGCATTGAGCATGCTCCCAAAAAATAAACAGATCAGTAGGCAATCCTTCTCGCTTCATCTTTCAGAATATATCAACTGCATCTTTCTCCATGCCATTTTGCATTAGTCCAGTAATCATTGATGTCCACGAAACCAAATCTTTCTCAGGCATATGACTAAACAAATGCCCAGCCTCTTCCACTATCCCACACCTCAAAAATTCCATAATCTTCGTATTGCGTATTACCACATTCCTCTCAGGTAACTGGTCAAAAGCCCATTTTGCATCATATATCAATCCTGACTTAGAATAAATGTCTACAAAGGACAACCACAAACACAAGACAGGAAACCAAATTTCATGACCTGCCCGTGAATTTGCCCGCCCAATTCAATCCACCCTTGGTTCGCGGACAATATAAGCATTGACGAGAACTTAATCCTATCAACTTCACCGATCCATCTCTCATCATCAACTTATAAGCCTTTAAAGCCTCATTACCCAGCCCACAAGACGCATATCCTGATCTAATCAAGTTCCAAGAAACCCCATCTTTTATTGGCATCATTGTGAATACTTCTTCCATTTTTTGAGAGGTTCTCTGATTTTGAATAAGCCGAGAGAATGGTGTTCCATGAAAAAAGATTTGTACTTGGAATTTGATCGAACACGTTGCGTGCTGACCTCGATGTAGCTGCATATAAGGTTGTTAAGCAAAAAGGTTTCTGGGATTTCAAGGGTTTTGACAATGATGCAGTGGAGCTTCTTAGCTTGGGCTAAGTTTTGGGTTTCACTGCAGTTTTTGAACATTGAACAGCAGTAATTGGAAATGCCGGACAGTGTGGCATCCAGGAAGGTTTTGGCGGGAACAATTCGTTATATACAGGCAAGTTTTTTCCGGTTTTTTTGGTGACGTGTAATGTCAAGTGCAACTAAATCAAGCTAATTTAAAGAAAAGTGAAAATCCTAATTAGCAGAGATGAGCTCCTAAGCAAAATTCAAATGAAATGTAAAATAAGTAATAGACTTCAGAAAAAAATAAAATTATGTTTGAAACACCAAGAAAAAAAAAACTTATAGCCCAAAAAATGTAAACAACTTGGATGAAAGAAACATGTTGAGAGTGATTTTTTTTTAAAATAAGGGCAAATACTTGATGGAGAACATAAATAAAATCAACTTATCAAATTTATATTAGTCGGACGCATACACAAATTTTTTTCTTTTTTAACACTGGTGGAGAATAGAATTTATCGAATTGTCGAAGTTACTTTGTAAATTAGCTTAGAATAAGACTTTGGTTTTTAATGTCTTTTTTCTTACATTTTTTTCTTTAACAAAGATACTATTGATGGATATTGTTGTTAATAAGATCAGAGTAGACTGCAAAAACTGTTTTTTTTTTTTTTTAGGCTTTTGAATTTCTTGTTGATAATTCTGTTTTGCTTTTTCTGTTTGATTTGATCCTTCAGAAAGAGATTGGGAGTCCAATTATTGGTTTTCTACTTCAATAGTAACGTCTGCTAAACAATATCATAGAATTTTAATTTGAGAAAATTGGTTCATATATTTAAAATCGAAAATATAATGTAAAAAAAATTTCAAACCGAATATTCTAACAAAAGAGAATAGTTAAATATACAATAAAACAAATTTAGAGATTCCTTCTTTAAGTGTCCCTAAAAAATTTCATACAAAATTTAGTACTTAAAGGCCAAATATATTAATTGGATGAAAATTACTTGAGAAGAACAAAAAAAAAAAAAAAAAACAGAAAAGAAAAGCTTTATAAAGTGGATTCAAACAGTCATCCGGTCCAACAGATTGACATGGCTCTATAAATTACAAGTCATCATTTCATTGTTTTACCAAGAACGATACTCGTACATTCTGAAACGATAAAAAAAAAAAAAAAGTACATTCTGAAACGATTCCCCTCGTATGACTGAATCACTGGAGATTTCCATTGGGACCTGCTGACAGATCTTTTGCAGTACAAAATCTCTGGAATCCTTTGTTTATTTATTAAAGCTGCCCAACATGGTTTCCATGAAGATCAGGATTGCGGAAAGCATTGACCCTTCATTAGTAGTTTATGCATGTACCTTTTCTTTTTTGTGACATCCTCAGTATCCTCACATCCTTTAGCATCAATGTCTTTTATAAATTTTACAAATTGTCAACAAATGTTTGTACCTAGTCATCTGTGACATTAATGAGATGACTCTTCTTTCTACATTAAATTCTTGAAATTTCACCATTTGCTTTATGAGATCTAAATTCATTCTTTGTCTGGAAACTTACTAGGCTTTCTATATCACGATAAATTAGCTTGTTAAGATCACATGGCAGTTTTGTTCCAACTTCCATAATCATTTGGATTAAAAATCTTTTGTCCCATTTTGTATTCATTGGAATGGTAAATAAAAGTAGTGAAAGTAATGTCAGCAGACAAGTTATGGTACACTATTGAAACCTCACAAGGAAAATCGATCACTGGAATTTCATCCTGTAGTATATCAGCAATCAGATTGTCAAAATAAGAGTTATCAAGACTTTAGACAGCAAGTTTTGAGGATCAGCAAAATAGATGGTAAAGGTTTCATCTCAACCAGCAAGGCGTACTTCCAATTATTATTCTGTAGTTTAGCAGACTAATCAAAAAACCAAAACATTATGATCACCAAAAGAATCACACATTTTTTGAACCAAAAGAAATGTAATATCATATTCATTTGCAACAGGTAAGGGGCACAGAAGGCTTTCAAGTTTCTCCACCTTGATTTCACAATAGAAGCATGTTCCAATTGATATCTTCTTAGGCCCTATAAAGTGATTGAAATCAAATAACAATCTTCTGTTTCTCTTGCACGTCCCAAAATTTACATTCCGCGGATCAGAACTTCCCATCTTTGTGGTGCTATGCTAATCCCATAAATCATCAGCATTTCATCGGCTGTGTAGAAGAAAATTCACCATTGAAGGTTGTACACTGTAACCAGATGGATTATGGACTAAGGCTGTACAAGGACCAAACAACTGCAACTCCTAAGATTAGATACTTTAATAGGGATAGAGCTTCAAATGAATGCAACTTGGTCTATTAGATTGATCTGCATTGATGTCGTCATTGATTGACCTCAAAAATCATCAGGGCGTACCATATTTTTAATCCTACGAAGGACGATCAGAGTTCAGCTTTCATGTGATCTGGTGGCAGAGAACCTGCATATGCAGAAGATAATTCTTGGATCAGCTTATCGTCCTTGTGCTGTTTCAGAAGAAAATATGTGAGCAGTTACAATACCACTTAAATCTTGGCTGCTGAGAGGAACATTTGAATTCAAGCCCATTTGGACTATATTATGAAGTTCATCTTCCCACACGTTGGGCACCTATACATGAGTATACAAGTATGAATGGCATATACAAGTATGAATGGTATCTCTTTGAGCATGCATGCAGGCATAGTTAAGATGTCGTTTCCTCATTGGCAGAAAATATGTTTTGGCTGTTCCACCAGTATTTTATGAGCTCAACCTAGTATAAACCTTGAGATTTGAGAAGAGGAGAAAATGACAAGCAAAACGAAAGCTTTAAAGAAACTTAGCTATATGATTAACAGACTTACATGAGATGAAGTCTCCTTAAAGCTTCCACTCATAGTTGGCAATGGAGAATTGATGGATCTTCGAAGAGCATCTGAGGAGTTACTCAGGCCGAGAAGACCTGCTTGGACTAAACCTTGTTGTGACTGATGCAGCAAAGGATAAGCCATAGTCATATCAGGTGGAAAACTCAACGAAGATGACGGACCAGCTCGAGACTGAAGCATCTGTGGTCAAGTTGATTAATATACATGAATCAGATGCATGTACTTTACACCAACAACTTCTAATCAGTCAATAATGCTTGTGTAAGGTTGTTATTCTTACATCTTTCGCAAGGAGCCCTTCAATATTGAAATCTAGCTGAGGATTCACTGTTGCAAGCTTCATGGAAAGGAACTGAGCAAAAGAAAAGAAAATCAATCATGCATATAGTCTTTTATTGCATCCAAAGAAAAGAAATTCTGAAACACGCCATGAAGCATGAGAACTGATTCTTTCAGCATGATAGAACCTTATGATGCAGGCGAGGGGAAAAGAACATAGCATCAATCGTGTCAACAATTAACCTAAAATTTTTTCCATTCTGAGAAAATCAAGAGTTCCAGTTTGCTAATGGTGTAAAGATGGACACACAACAGGCCATCAAGCTGTTATAGAATGCTACCAAAACTATATACAATAACTACTGCAATAAAATACTAATGAGAGGCAAACATACCACGAAAAAGTTTGGGAAACAGAAGGAGAAAAATGTAAACAATAAACCCGCTTACTTCAACTTGGCGTTGTAGAGATTGGACATAGTTAATGATTTCATCCAGCATAACTGCTTTTCCAGTGACCTGCAAAATCAACCAATTTTCATGAACCTAATGGAAAGCATAATTTATCGGGTAGTAAACTTAATGCAGGCACAAAGGAGTTACTTCACATGACACCAACCTTGCTGCAACCAGGGACAAGATCTTGAAGAAACTTCATCCTTTCACTAATCTTCTCCCTCCGCACCTACAATTTAAATATTCAGCTCCAGTTAAAGGACAAAGAAACTGAGGCTCTCATCATATAAGGCAAACGAATGCTACTTTTTATTGTAAAATATAAAAATTTAACATGAAGTCTTACTCTTTCTGCAAGACTATGGCTGTTTGTGGCCTGGCCTCTCCTTGCTCGAACATGAATATATGCTTCTTTAGGTGAATCTGAAGCTTGAGGTCCCTGTTTAGCGTTTTTCCCACCAGGCTTGCTGGTAACTGAGGTTGGATTTTCTTCCCCCTTCTGCTGAACTTCAGTATCATCCTTTGCATATTCAGCAGCTTGCTGTGAAGATCCCTTGTTTTGAAGATCAAGTGCAGTGTCCTGGCCGAACAAGAAGAACAATTTGTAGTGAAAAACTAAAATTGGAATTAATGCCATCAGGAAATCCCGCATATGAATTTAAAATCAGTGTTACTTATCAGTACCATAAAATCAGTAAATATAGTCCTACCTGATAACATCTTTTTCTCTTCTTCGATCCAACTCCCTTGGAAGAAGACTCCCCGCCTGCGCTCTCCAATTCCTCTTGGCCATCTCGGCCACTAAATTCAGCTTCGTCAGAGGCATTACCAGAAGCACCAACAACTCCTTTTGCTTCATCATGAGACTTCACTAAGTTTTCACTGTTTTTCTCATTTTTTAGTGGTTTTCCCTCAGAAGCCCCACACTCAGCAGGTAAAGGAACATGTTTGGGACTTTCAGCCCTGTTCATCTCATTTTTCTGGGGCTGCATTCCAGATATTGATGTCAGCCCATTTCCCATTAGAGCCTCTTGTGATTCCAGCATTGATGCCAGACCCGTAGAATAAGAATTCACGGATTCAGATATGTTAAAGGGGTTCATTATTTCATTAAAATTTCCACTACCCAAGCATGAATATCTTGCTGCTCTTTCAATAAAACCCAAATCAGCCGGAAAATGAGCTAAACTCTGAGGAAGATAAGCAGGAGCAGCAGGTATAAACATGCCTTTCAACATTGCATTTGGTGGAGTGCATCCCATACCAACCATGCTATCAATACCAGGCCTTAAAGGGCCCAAACCAACTGTTCTATTTCCTAAAGCATTTGACGTAATAGTATTATGTTGAACATTATTGTCACTGAAACCTAAATTATGGGACGTTGATGGCTGATCCCACATAGTAGGGCAAAAGGAGTCAATCATTGGAGCATTGGAGCAAGAAGGTGGCTCCAAGGTATCCCCACCTTTACAAACTGGCATGGGATTGCCCGAAGAAATCAATCCCATTGATGCATTTGAGAGAGTATCACCACTGAATTGCCATTCTGAAGGCATATTCGTTGAATGGTTGTGCACAAGATCCCCATTCCTCTTCTCCGCTTCAAGATTATCCTTTTCAGCCATATCCATTATCCCTGAAGAACTTCCAAATTCAGGAAACAACAATCACTTGTAGTGGTCTTTCAAGAATTAGATATCACTGAGAAAATCAAATTTTAGCCAACCATCCCTAAAAAGTCACCAGTTGTTCAATTTCTTCAACAAAAACAATCATCATAAGCAAAGATTGAAACTTTCTTAAATTATCAAGAAAAAGTTCAATAATTACAAGCAGACCAAGGTAAATTTGGAGACTGGTAAATTTTACAAGGACAATTGAAGTTGAATAGTCAACAGAGAAACAGGTAAACAAAACTTAAACCTATCCACTAAAAATAGATGAAATCATCAAATAAAAATGACCCTCTTGAATTCACTCATTCCCAATCAGCAAAACTACAAAAATGCAGGAAATTCAGAAAAGTCGATGCACCATTCAAGGATAATAAAAAACAGAATAAAGAAGAACAATGAAATCCCCAGAGCTAACGCTGAATTTCCAGCAGTACCTTCGCAATTCCACTAAAGAAACCCTCGAGTACCCAAAACAACAAAAGCCCAGTTCAGAAAAAAGCTCAAAAACTGCAAAGAAACAGTTAATTTAAGCAGATATATTGATTTTGGCACCATAATACTCAACAGAACTCTGAAACAGAGAAAGACTGCCAACTAAAACTATGAAGAAAGAGAGAAGGATACCCTTTTCAGATTCTGTGCTGCCGCTGCTACCTACTTTTGGCACTACATACTCTGCATACCATTTTGAACTAATGACTTTCCTTTAAAATTCTTCCGTTTCTTTTTTTTTTTTTTTTTTTTGTGACTGATGATGGTACCAACTTTCTTGAAACCTAGTGAACTTTTTTGGACTCTAATGACTATGTTGTTCAAAGTTTTAAACACTTGGGAGAACCAAGAGAAATAATGACCCAGGAAAGAAGTAAAAACACACCCACACGAGGAGAAAAAGTGTATAGGAAGTAGTATAGCGATCAGATTGTTAAGAGGTTAGGGACTGACGGAGAGAGAAAAAGGAAGGAAGAAAACTTGGGAGCAACGGTCCTGCATTTATACCCACGCCAGCATCAAAAAATGTGCTCTTGATGATTAACCACCTCTACTGCTACCATAATCTACACGTAGACAATACTACAACAACTGTTAATTATGGCAAAACAAAAATTATTTGAATAATTAATAGTCTTTTTTCTTTTAAGGCTTCGATTATAGTAGATAATTTTGGAGATTAGGAGCACAGACAATCACGAGTGAAGATGTTTTCATGCAGTGTACAGATCAATACACAAGGTGGTACACTATATACTGACTATCGTACACATTGTGTTTGTGCAAATATGGGACACTATTTGGTGGCATTTATGCACATGTAGGAAGATTTGTACATAAATGAAAATTATAGATGCACGTCTTGAAAAATGATTTTTTTGTTCAATCTTAATCACAATTGCTTGCACTGTACTAATATCTAATTTTCATGATTAAAAAAATTAAAATGCTTAGATGCCGATATAGGGACTAATCAAAGTAATTTCTGATTTTCGCGAGTAGAAAAATGAAAATACTTAGATGCCGAGACAAGAACTAATCAAGTTAGTAAAAATCATTTTTATCATGTCTAATTGCACAAATTCGGTTGTTATTAGTGAAGACTCGTTCAATTTTACAAATTTATTACATTATGGTACCCCAACGTACCCAAAAAGTAGTGTATTATTAGTCCTTCATGCAATAATGCATGCTATTACTAACACACACACACACATGTATGTGTGTATATATGTATTTGTGTATGTATGTATTTGTTTATTTATGATTATTCTTGTATAAAGCCTGCCTGAACGTTCTTTAGAAGCAACAGTAACTTTACTTTTTACACCTTAATGCATGTTTAGTTTTATATGTAAAGTGACAGTAGTAGAATCCAGGCTTTCCTGGTAAGACTCATAATAGCATGTAATGTTTTACTTTAAATTGGGGTTTATGTTAAATTAATAGAGGTAATATACTGGATTGAGCTAGCAACTGACAATTTGCCAACTCTCACCAGATATTAATTTTACTTTATCACATTGGTCCCTTCATTGCACCTTGGGAGAAGAGCTTATATAATCTTTAATTGGTTTTGTTTGGTCAATGGTAATTGCTTGTTTTCAGTCTCAGCATACTTATTTGCCACTTGGGCTGCTTCTGAATTACAATTTGATAACATGATTAGCTTATTTGTATGTGTATACAATGCGATATGATGACTCAAAAAAAAGGGTAAGTTTTTTTTTTTTTGGTGTTATTTTTTTTTATAAAAAAAGTCAATTATCAAAAAAAAAAATTATCAGTTTCTTCAAGAAACTTAAGCTTGGTCACTTAAATTTTGCATCACTATAGTAGTTTCTTATATAATACAAATAATTTGTTATAATGATAAGCAATTAAGTGACGCGTGAAAAAAATAGTAAGTTTACTAAATAATATCTACGAGAGTCTTTATTTGTGGTGTTTGAAGTGTTCTCTTCTTTTCCCATATCTACTTCCTTTATTTTTGCCTGAACTTAATTTTTTTGACAAAAAAAAAAGCCAAAATTTAAAATCTTTCAAAAATTTTTTAGCTCGTACAGAAAGTGGTAGACAAATTTGTTGGACCAATTTTATTGAATTTCATCATCGTTTTTAAACATTTATTGTTTTCAATGTCATTTACTAGTTAAGCAGTTTTCAGCTTCCAGGCTTTTATTACTAGAATCCTTGTTTGGATTTCTTGCGATTCTTCACTGACTTTTATGATCATTGTGCCGCCAGAGATTGCCATGAACTTATCAGACATGTATTGGCCTTTTGCAAGTTATTAACAAAAAACCTGAAGGGGTAGGGTTCATGGCAGCTAGTCTCTGTCTCAGTCTCTTTAATGCATTGGGTTGTATACAGTCAGAGTACTTTTCGACTTTACTGCGTACTGAAGTATTGATTCTTCATTTAATACCGACCACGAAATTTATTGCTAAAAGATTGCAGTAGGAAAGGGTGCTCAAGACTTGAATCATTATTTGAAGTTTTGCCAGTGTATTTCCTTGAAACTTATTGCCATAATTTCTAAAGGGGTTCTTTTGTAGGTATAATGTTTTGTCTCAGCCAGATAAATTTTTGTGTCATTAATACCATCTTCTGCTTTACAATGTTTTGATATATATGAGTGATTCTTTTTATGATGGCCTTTGTTTTAAATTCTTGTATGATCTCGCAAAAAAAGCTAAGAAAAATTAACAGATATTTTGACTAAAAAACCTAGTTGACCAAGAAAATCAAGAAATGAATTCAATTTAG
This sequence comes from Mitragyna speciosa, assembly GCA_024721245.1. NCBI lineage: Eukaryota > Viridiplantae > Streptophyta > Magnoliopsida > Gentianales > Rubiaceae > Mitragyna > Mitragyna speciosa. The sequence continues at coordinate 3,743,144 of CM045570.1, forward strand.
GATGAATATATAAATCATTTTAAAGGATTGCAAGATTCTAATGCCTGATATATTCAGTTACAAACTCTATGTGAAAACTTTTCTGTCAGTTATTTTATGTTCCTACCTCTCTTTCAACTTGTCTGGCAACCAATTCTCTCTCTCTCTCTCTCTCTCTCTCTCTCTCTCTCTCTCTCTCTCTCTCTCTCTCTCTCTTGTTGAGAAGTCAATTCTTTGTTCATCTAACATAAGTCCCAATGACAGAACTTAAAATGGGAAAATAAGGATGATGATAATGTATTAAAAGAAGATCCTTTTCAACTAATAATACATCTCCATCTAAGCTTGACATTTTTAAGATCTAATATCAGATGGTAAATCTGAACATAGATCGTTGATTGCATAATTAGCTGGCAGAGGAGATCACATTGCAGACAGCCTTTCTAGGGTCAAACCGCCAGCCATGGGTATTTAGCTCTTTAGTAGTATAGACTGGTAGTTGATTACACTGTGTTGTAGACCATCATTGCTTCAAAGCTTTTTTCAGGGGTTGGTAACATTTCCATAAAAATCGCAAGAATTTATACAATCAACAAAAACTAATCAAATTTCTTAACTAACATCTTCTTTCATCTTTCTCAGATCTCAAATCAAGTTCACTTTCAAATTTTAGTTATCCTTTGAGCAAGCTTAAAAAAGTAATCACTTTTAATCGGTTTTAAGTAAATCAGTTTGAAGAAGCTTAACGAATATTTGTAGGTATTCTACAATAGTATTTATATTTTGTGTAAATATTGAATTTTTTTTTGCGAGGAGTGTAAATATTGATTAAATGTATATGTTCGTCACGTAATTGCTCACAAACCTCTATACAAAGGAACATAATGAAATACAGAATTTTAATAGATCATTTCACTAATATTTGAAAGCATAAGATATTCACTTTCTCATGATTAATCATAGCTATTCTTGAAATCTGAAGGCAATTAAACTTTCTTTCTACGTAGGTATTGTAGAGATCGATTTGCAAATTAATATTTATCTCAATGAAGATGTATCATCCAATAGTTCATCTTAGCATATTGGTGAAAAAAAAAAAGAAAATAAAAAGAAAGAGAGGTAGTATATATCTTCTCCTATTTCTTAAAGCTATTCTAACCATCCAACACACCGACCGTTCCTCTCCTTTCTCTTCTGTCATTAATAGGTGCTAGTTGGCGTTGGTACTTGCAATCACAAAGATCTAAGCCTTAGAATAATGGAATCTCTTCCGCAATTTGCTTAGTACCAAATGCTTAATCCTAGAAATACTGATATGCAAGACATGAACATATGATTGTGTTGATTGGGTTAGTTTTACTAGATATTGTTTGAAGCAAACTAGAGATTAATTAGACATTGATAGATAAATTAACTTCTTGTCTCATTTCTATTTAAATGGCATATAATAATAAAAGATAATTAAGCTAATATAGCTATGTGTGTAGAACAAACAATGTAAAAGGTAAAGAATAAGAATTAATATAAAAGAGAGAATAGTCCAAAGAAGAAGACAATGAGATATCAACCTAACCCTATCCAATAAAGAAAAGGGTACTAGATTCCTTAGCACCCTTCAACGCAATTATAATAAAATGGAAGCACAGAACATCACCAATGACTTGTTGCCACGTATATAAATGTACCCTTTTGGAGCTATGTCTATTGATTGGTGCACCACAAGTAAAATCATAATAATTTACAGAAGATATATTATATTATTGTGACGAGGAGTTGTTTCATGGTTGGCATGGCTATTCTTTTTTGGAAAGCTCAAAATATATACATAAAGAAATGGAAAACTCTTACCCAAAAACCAACTCCCTTCAAAGCAACCTCGGATGGAAGTCATGGATTCGAGACCTCGTAAAAAGAGCCTTTGGAATTCTTTCAGATGAATCAAAGACTGCAATTTGATGATTACTTTTCCCTCTATGATTATAACTTTGTGTCTGTGCATGCTGCTGAAATATTTGATAAATTGAGTTTGGTCGTGTGTTGAATCAATTACAGGGTTTTAACTTGTGTGTTACATGTTTAAAGAGATGTATACTAAAAATTTTGGTGGTAATTATGTCTAATATACACGTACTAATGTAATTAAATATTTTTACAATGTTAGTGAAAACGATAAAATTAACACAAAGAAGTGCAAGATGGTCGACTGAACAAAACCTTAAACACGTAACTGAGGTGGCCAGTTCATGATTGGTAGCTACAAATGACTTTAAATTCCTTGGAGGATTCGTAAGTTGGAATTGTAAATGATTTTTATACGTTTTTAGTTTGTCTAGCACAACGTTTAGAATGTATATGCATGCTGTAATCTACAAAATCAGTCTCATTTTGCTGTTTGATTCCTGTGGAAGTTATCTTGGAACTAGGTAGAGTTGATGGCCAAATGCACTCACTAATTAAATTTAGATAAAGCTATTAATTTGGTCCATCTTTCCCTTTATGTGTGCTTATTTCGGTTTAACCATAATTTCTTGATTTGTTGCATTTCTACTCATTCCATTTGGTGGTTTTACTTTATGATTGTGAAGAAAACCGATTCATTTTAGCGCTAATCTTCGAGACAGTGTAGGTGAGATTTCTGTTGTTCCTCAAAACTGGAACAAATCTTGTTTCACTTTGTATTCTCCCTTGGGCGTCAATAAACCTTTCTTACCCCACTAGGGAAAAAAAAAGTTTCATATGCATTAATTGAAAGTTTTAACAATATCCTCCTAGTAATCCAAGCCCAATGCCCTATTTCCCCACAAAAACCCAAAAAAAAAAAAGACAAAAAAGGGAAATTTAAAAAAATCTCCTTATTAATATGAATATTTTTATAAAAATAATGGCACAACACCTCACAAGTTATTGAGAATCTGTATCAATGATTGTTTCCAAACTCTCTTAGCTCCTTTTTGCTCACTTTTGGCTAAACCTAAACTCACCTAGCCCTTTTTCTTTATCATGAAACTTAGCTTCTTGAAAATGTATATGGAATCTTGCTATCTTTGTTCGTTCCTGCATTTTCAATGTCTCCCTCCTGTCCATGTAAACCACGATGAATATAGATAGGTGAAGTTATATAGGCCTAACTTCTGTTCCCTTTTTGTCCGTTTCAAACTTTCACACGCATGCGTGGATGCTACCAAGCCTAAGATTTCAATTTTGAAAATTTTAATCTAAAAATTAAACATTTTCAAATTATGTAATTTTAAACCATTTTTTTTGAAAGTTTTATTGATTATTTTTTTTATGCATAAAAAACTAAAACAAGATGAAACTGTACATTCTGCAAGCTTATAAAATAACTTTAATCAACTGCAAATTAATTCTTTAACAATGCAAGATCTATTGAAAATCGAATCTAGCTAATATATAAATTTTTTTCAATTTTCTAAAGTAACAAAGCAACAACTATGAAGGTTTTAATCTGGCATTCTATAGATAAGGTTTTACTGTAACTAAAAAAACATTTTTTCTTTGATATGCTCATTGTGGAATAAACTTCAGAAAGCCCACCTTTCTCTTTCATGACTTTCAACTGCATAGTAAAGAAAGTGATGCTCTACTTATCAAGAACCCCTTCTGCTAATTGTGTCGCTTATTGCCAAATTAAGCACAACATTTCCTGTATTCAAGTACAATTATATCTTGTGCTATGCCCTATCAAGCTATCCAATAAAAAGGATTACCTAACTATATGCAATTGATTGACATAATATATCAGGACACAAATTTGTTGCATGTCTAATCACCCTTTTCTGAAGTGAAATGAAGCCTTTGATGAAAGTGATTAGTACCTTCATCCTTTTTCGATAAACTAGGTGGAGTGGAGCTTATCTTGAGTATGCATTTCTCTAGTCTTTCTCCGCCAGAAATCTGTGTCTTTCTTGTCACAGTTAAAATTCTAGTTTTTTTCTTTCTTTTCTTTTTCTGCATGTACATCCCACAAGAAAAGCAATTTTACTTATTCATGAATACTTATGCACAGCCCAGTGGCTAGGGGAATGTCCACTGATAGCGGTTCGAATCCCGACTTTAACATTTAGAAAAAATAGGAGGAAGAAAAAAGAAAGAGAGTTATATAAGTACACTATGAACCACACTCCAAATTGTGTGTATTAAAGAGATTGGAAATCACATCCAACGTAAATTTAGAAGTCTCATCCTAATTGCGTGAGGTAAAATACATTATAATGAAAATTGATAATTAAAAAAAATGCTTAAGCACATCTTAGAACCTAGTAGAATCTCTAATGATTGTAACCTGGGTATTTAAATCAGTATTGATTTGTAGTTACTTTCCATAATTTGCCTTTTTTATTGATTGAGAAGATGTTTGCTGATGAAGATTTGAAATGTAAATCCCTTCTTTTACCCCATGTTCAAGAAGTTCTGATTGCACGTGTGCTTGAGAGCATCAGACTGGACTCCACTTGTGCTTTTTCCTCCCACGTGATTGCTATTCATCTCTTGTCAATTTAGCTAAGCGTCTGGCAAACGTCTTTCCATTAATATAATAGACATATTACTGAGGGTTGATTATAACATCCAATAAGACTCAAATGGGGTACCAAAAGGGCTTTCATAAATTCCAGCATTATAAATAAATAAAGTCTATGAAAATTCCCCCCCCCCCCCCCCCCCCCAAAAAAAAGGATGATTTTTTTTCGATTATCGAAGAGGGCAGGTAATTAGTAGAAGGAGCACTTCTTGACTGGTTGTATACAAGAATTTCTTCTCATTTTAAGTTTTTAGCTAACAACATGAGGGTTAATAATGCTTCTAGAAAATATAGAAACCAAATTTTAAATTTTTTCGTTTGACGACTTAAATTTTGCCCTTCTAAAAGGTTAAACTTGCTTTGCTATAGAAGTTAATCATTAATTTGCAGATTTCTTTTTAGGTCAGTTAGAGGTCGTAGCCAAATTGTATGCATATGTTATGGAGATGGGTAACACCGATTAACTTGCAGATGTTGTTAGATATAGGTCATAATTGAATTTTTATTATTAGGAAACAAGTGCTCACAAATTTGTGAATACACCCGAGCACAAATTTGGAAGCCTCATGTTTCAATTCAATTGTGTAAAGTAAAATATATTTTAATGAAAATAAGGATTTGTATCTTTAAAACTTCTTGTTGTATATCAAATGGGCTTATTAGGGCAAATTTGTCAAAATATTGTTAGGAAAAAAAAAATTTGGCAACTGTGGGTGTCAGAGGGGAGTTCTGAAAATTTAGAGGCGCCGTATTTGGGAAACGCGGCGCAACTGTTCACGTAATTTTTACTGTTCACTTTTTTTTTTAACAAAAGAGGTTAGTGTTTAAGGTTTTTTAGATTATTGTTTAGCTAGATTTATAGGATTTAAGTAAAAGTAATTGAGGTAGTTCAATGTTTGAATTAAAGAATTTTATATTTAGAAATAATAAAGCTATAAACAACAAATTTTGACATACCACTAAATTTTCTAATATCTTGTGGGTTATTTTTTATTTTTCGAATGCGAAATCTAATTTTTAGAGAAAGTGTGCAAAAGTCTTCTGGCAAAATTGTAATTTCAGCACGTAAACACTTTTTTTGCCAATTTTTTATTTTTAAATTCATATTTTATACCCTCGTTCAAATTTTTAAATTTTGGAAATTTTCTAGATGAAATCACTATTTTTCTGTGTATTACGTCAATTCAAGGACAAAATAATCATTTCAATTTTTGAATGCCTTTTTTTTGGCTATTTTTGAATCCCAAACTCATATTTCATACTTTTAAGTATATTCTAAATTTGTGATAATTTTTCGGGTTCAAAAACTATTTTTTCTATGATGCATACGTACCTGAGGCAAAATCGTTATTTTTTTTAACCTGAAAAATTAGCACAAATTTAAAATGTGCTTAAAATTATGAAATATGAATTTAAGATTCCAAAATAGTTGAAAAAAACATTCACAAATTGAAAATAACTATTTTGCTCTTGAATTGACGTAGTACACAGAAAAATAGTAGTTCATCCAGAAAAATTACAAAATTTAGAAATTTGTATAAGGGTATAAAATATGAATTTAAAAATAAAAAATTAGCCAAAAATGGTGTTTACGTGCTAAAATTACAATTTTGCCAAAAGACTTTTGCACACTTTCTCTAAAAATCAAATTTTGCATTCGAAAAATAAAAAATAGCCCACAAGATATTAGAAAATTTAGTGATATATCAAAATTTGGTGTTTATAGCTTTATTATTTATAAATCTAAAATTCTTCAATTCAAACATTGAATTACCTGAATTACTTTTACTTAAATCCTATAAATCTAGCTAAACAATAATCCAAAAAACCTTAAACACTAACTAACCTCTTCTGTAAAAAGAAAAAAAAAAGTGAACAGTAAAAAATACATGACCAGTAACACTGCGTTTTCCAAACTCCGAGCTACTGTTCTTGCGCTGCGTTTCCGAAATGCGGTGCATGAAAAATTAAAAAAAAAATTCAGCGTTGCGTTTTTCAAACGCGACGCCTCTAAATTTCCAAAACTCTCCTCTGACACCCACAGTTGCCGAATATTTTTTTTCTTAATAATATTTTAACAAATTTGCCGCTTATTAGCCCCATTAGATTTGAATTTGTGTCAGTTGTGATATTGGTTTGGGCAGATTTACCAAAACTGCCAATTTGCTTATGAGAATTCTTTTCTTTTCAAACTTTTTATGGGAAATCCGAGTCATTAATTCAACCCATGTTCATTATTGGGCTCCTGGTTGATCTAATTACTTAGGCTCCAGAGTCATAACCAAACCATTTATATGGGCCCGGATAAAATAAAACCACGAAAACTGGAGATAATGAAATGGCTCAGAGTAGATATGGCAAAAGATTATGAAAGATCAAATACTTATTAATTATGGATTAATGGATTAATCCATTGAACGTATGGAAAATTTTTTACACGAGCAGAGTTGGATTCATAACACAATCTCTAGTATCCTATTATTGTACACTTGACGCTTTTAAATCGTCTCCAGGAAAAAAAAAAAAACTCGTTACACTGTTAATACATAAAAAATTAGTCCATTATATATTTGTTAAGAAATTAAAATATATGCACATTGCGTCTGTTTTAAGCCTTTGTTTTAAGATGCATGTAACGGTTTATAATGAAAAGTATCAAACATGTAAATATGGCAGTCATTTTCATGAAAAGCACTAAGAAACAAATAATATTTGAATAAATAAGCTTTTAAATTTGAAAAAAAAATGAACAGAAAATAGGCCATTCAATCAATTTCTGTACAAGGAATAACAGAAAACTTGTCTGTAAGAACAAGTCATAGTTCCATTATGGAGTTGGTTGATGAATCAGTTCTGGTTTCCAGGATACTCTCACTAGCTTTTGCTGGGCTTTCTTGTCTTCTTGTTGTTTACCTCGATTCAGTTATCAATTATTGGACTGGATTTCTATGCAAAGCTAATGTCCACTGGGCACTAACCAACAATATTTTACACACTATTTTCTCTTAAACTGTCCCCCATCATCCCCCAAGAACAAAATTTTTTTTTAAAAAGTTACTGTATAAAGATCAAGATTTTAAAAAAATGGCACTTGTAAGTTTTTGCATTACAACATTCTCTATTGAGTTCATGATAAAAGTAACCATTATAATTTTCATTACTAAAGGCAATGGAAGTGTGTTTCACAAAAAAAAAAAAAAGGTAATGGAAGTGGGGAATAGGCAGCGGAGAGGAGGAGGATGGTGGGGCTGCAAGTGGCGCGTGGTGTTTCTGGTGGGCACCAAGAAGAGGGAAAAGCAAAGAAAAGTAGTATAATTCTTTGGGAGGGAGCGTGCCACAATAATCATATTGGTGATGGCTTGAGACGATTCAAAGTCTAAATTGTACCACTAATACCTTTCAAATTGCATTTTAAAAATGCATGATGGTATTTGTGTCATGCGCAAAAATTTCTCACAAATTGTACAATTACTGGTTACATCCTAATTAAGATGCAGAATTTGCTATAATATGTACACTTGAATAATTATCACCGAGTTTAACATGCTTTTTTTAACCAATTAAATCATTAAATAAGAACTTAAGATCCATTACAGTCCGATTATTGAGAACCAACTTCTCTGATTTTAGACATTTGTGTCTAAAACTCTAAAGTTTTCTGCAAATATATACAGACAATTGTTCCATAAAGAAGATATTCTAAAGACATCATTGCAACAGCGAAAAGAACATTCAAGTTGATACTTTTCCATTTCCTTTATTCATCACAGCTTCGATTTGACACTTGAAGGCCGCAAAATGTTAGTTGGGACTCCGCTCTCCACACGAAATATTAAATGATGAAGAAATGCTACCTAATGAGTCATTACCAATTATATTCATCATATATTTACGCAAGATCTCATCATCTGATATTTACCAGACAAAAATGACTACTATATACTTGTATAGTCAAATGTGATCTGTAATAATATATTGTAGCAATATCATGTAACATACAAGTTACAACACGTCCACATTGAGCCATCCTGTGATGAGATGCCTGCGTGTGCTGACATGGCAAGATCAGACTGGTCGATTATAACATTCAGGGCCCACCTAAAAACTACCTCAATCATCTCATTCTTCCATTTATTTTTTGGGGGTTGGAATTAAATACTCAAAACACATACATGTTGACCACTCGGTACCATTATAGTTGATGTATCTCCACGACTCACCATAATGGTTAAACTGAGCTCAGCTCTGTCCTGTCCTGCACATCACACAATTGAATTCACTCCTCATAATTAGTTCTTGAATCTTACGTTGGATTTCTTGTTATCTGTAGGGAAAAAAAAAAGTTATTGAATAAGACCCATAAATCATCCCAACAAGGCCCGACACACCAGGATTTTCCCCTTCACCAGGTAAATGTTTCCTGTATTTAGTATTTACTCTTACTTTGTTCTGGATTTTGTTCATTTTAATGATATGAAACCTGTGTACTATTGACTTGATTGTTTTCTGTTCTGGGATGTGGTTGAAATGGAGAAAGTTGTTGACTTTGAGACAGAATGGTTTGTGGGACAGCAATTTTTTGGTGTGATATGGTGGTTTTTGAGGATTCTTGAGCTTGAATTTTGCTTTCATTTTCCTGTGAAACATGAAAAGACATGAGTTTAGAAGTTGGTTATTGGAATGAAAGCATTTATTGTCTTTTGTTTTTGGGTTGTTAATGGACTACTTTTATTTTCCCTTGTATGCTGTGATTAAGGTTAAAAAGCTTCTAGCTCTAATCAAAATAATACTAGTAGAAAGTAGTACATGTATTTTAACATTTTACTAGGACTTCCATACTTTTCTTTCAATTAAATCAGGAAGAACTGTGGAATTGTTGTCAACCTATGATTTGGACAACTAATACTTTATCAACTAGAAGCCTCTGTTCGGAGGTTAAAATATTCAGTTTTCGTACCTCTTAACAGCTGAAATTGTGAACAAATGCAAGGTCTATTCTGAAATCCGAACCATAATTGAGTTCTGGTATAACACAATTATTCTAGATAGTTTTGACATGTAACATATATTAGAGTTTAATGTCCAAAAATTGGAGTGTAGGACAAAAGTATGATTGCTTTACGGGTGTATATTTGGTGCACATAACATGAGAACCTGCATAAGGTAATGGAACGTAAAGTTTCCTAATCTTAGCAGTATATCCATGTGGCTTCTAAATTCTCGCCAATGCAGTTACTTCTGCTTCTTTTGTATGTAGCTTGAACTTTGATTCTACTGAAATTTTTTCCTGAATCTTGTTGTTCAATATACATGTACAATCTGTTTACTTGAGATAGCTGTTTAATGTTGTCCTCACTGTAGGCGTAGATACCAATTTTGAAAAATTTGTTGATTAATTGTTTTACCTGTTCAATTTACATGAATGCTTACATTTAATGACTATGCCTTAAAATGGATCTGAGCTCACCATCTTGACATTTTGGGGTATGTTAGATAAGAACATATTGACTGGTATATTGTTCACCAGTTAAATATATGAAAAAAGCATGTCTGCTTCTTGGGCAAGGCTGCTTGTATTTAGCCCTTCGCGAGTTTTGCAGTGGCACAAATCCTTGTGCACTTGAAATGTTTTAGAGACTTGAAGGGGGTCAATAAATCAAGTGGTGGGTTATGCTTGTCTCTTAAAAAACAATATCATCAGCTTAGGACCAAAAGCCAACCTGGTTTTAATAATGTCAACCAATTGTTAAGCTAAGTTTTCAAGTGATTCGGAGTAGTTTTACGAAAAAAACTGTTGCTTTAGCCATTCTGGCGTTTGGAGGTCAAATACAAAGGACTGGTGAATGAATGTTATTTGTCAGATATGTGATGACATACTGCTAGTAGTTTCTAAGATTTCAGAAGAGAGGTAAACAATATGAAAGCATGAATCTCTGATATTTTAGTATGCAGGAAATTCATAATATTCATGACTACTTGTCACTAACAAAATGGTGGGTAATGAAGAAAGGAATGAGTGCTAATGATTCTTAGTGATGGATAAGTAATGTCCCTGTAGATAAGCATTATGATTGAACTTGAATGCTTATGCCAGCCTGAAGTTCATTTGATGTATTATGGAGAAATTTTGGATATTATCATTCATCTTTATTTTATGAACGTAAATAAATATTAATGGACAAAAACTCTGAAAAAAACAAGAACCATCGATTTTTTTTTTTCTGCATGGCTGTATTTTGTTTTTTGTGTTAGTGAGATATTTCCAGTAGCTTTTTCGTTGTTCATATCTTTCCTTCTCCAGCCACTACAATCATTTGGTTTTGTGTGGAAAACATTCCTGATGCTTTGTTCTGTTTCCATTTTTGTAAAGTTACATCAGTAAAAATGATGAAACTGGGGAAAAAAACTGACACCATTTCGTAAATAACTACTACGAGAATACGTCATCTGATATGAATATGTATACCAAGTAGTGACAAAAAACTTGCCTGAACATCAGGATTATGACACTAGGCGTTCAGCTTATACTATAGTGTATATCATCTGTTACAGGTGTTTTTGTCATATTCCATTTCCATCAGATTCAGATTGTCTGTTAGACTACATCCTTTATCAGTGAAGTTTCTTTCACTTCTTAATTATGAAATTTGACTGTACCAGGGATGTAATCTTTCTCTTCCTTTTGCATTATCTAACAGAATACTGACGTTGAAATGGTTGACGTGGCTTCTCATAGCTTTAAGACTGCTGAATCAGAATCGGCTAAAGTAATATTACCTGAAACTCTCTCATCTGAAGTGAGTGGTGTGGAAGAAGTAAGAAATGCAATGGAAGTTTTAACTAGAGCAGATTTGGACCTAGCATACTCTTCTCACAAATTAGTGAATTTGGATAATCTAGTGATGCATGTTTTGGCTTGGCAAAATGATGTAAAGTCAGTTGTGGAATATGATAATGTCTCTCCAGAGTTAGTTAAGAAGGCAATGGAATTTGATCTCTTGAATGGTATTTTGATTTCTGAGGTAAGAGAACTGGATTGTCTTATGGGTACTGTTCAAGCTCTGGTAAATGATGCTCGTCATAAGATAACTTCAAGTGGAAAGCTAAAAGATTTATTTATTATAGTCCAAAGTAAATTACATGATACTGAAGAATCATTGAGACAATCACAGGATCACATCCTTGAGATGAAGATGAAGTTGGTCAAGCTGCAGATGACTTCATTAGCTTTCAACCAAAACGAATGTAAGTACTAGAATGTTATTGAAGAAAAGTTTGATATGCTATTGCTTAAGGAATTAACAAGCATTGATTCTCTTTGTTGATATTTTATCTTTAACAGGGAGTTCTACTATAGGTGTGGAGTTATCAGAACACACTGAAGTTTCGGGAATATATCTGAAGCCACAACTTCAGCCAGTTGAACAACAACATATTTCAAGAATGTTGGAAATATCGCTTGCTAGAGAGCTTGATCTTGAGAAGAAATTAACAGAAATGAAACAAAATGAAGAAGATATCAAGTTAAAGTTACGATTAACTGAACAAGTAGCTCTGTGCATGGAAGAGGCAGCGGAGGTAATCTGGGGTAGGTTCCTAGAGGCAGAAAATGCATCAGAGGTTCTTATGGGAATATCAAAAGAGATGGTAGGTCGGCTTCAAATTGCTCAATTCAACTTGAACAATGCAATTGAAAGAGAAAACAAGTTGGATTATAAGCTCCAGTATTATGTTGCACAAACAAATGCAAACAATAATACAATGGAAGAGCTTAATAAGAAAAGTGCAGAGCTTGTTGCTGAAGCTGCTTCTCTAAGGGAAAGTGTGAAATCACTAGAAGCACAGCTGAGAGAATCAGTATCTAAGCTGAAGTCAGAAAAGGCAACAAATGAGACATGTCATGAGCATCTTGCAGAAATGGATAGACTTATTGAATCCATGAGAGAAACCATTGATGAAGTTGAGGCTAGAGCTGAGAGTGCAGAGGTTAAGGTTACCCAGTTAACAGAAATGAACTCAGAACTCACTGAAGAACTCAATTTTCTGAAAGGAAGTAATGATACTAAGAACAAAAAGGTGAGCTCGCTCGAGAAGCAGTTGAGGGACCTGGAACTGCAGCTACAGCATGCCAAAGCATCGTCAGAAGCAAGTCAAGAACAGCAGAACATGTTGTATACTGCAATTTGGGATATGGAAACTTTAATTGATGAACTGAAGCAGAAGGTCTCAAAAGCTGAAAATAAGACTGAGAATGCAGAGGAGCAATGTGTGGTGCTGTCAGAAGCTAATTTAGAACTCAACAAAGAAGTTGAATTTCTGAGGACTAGGATGGAATCTTTGGAAACTACTCTAGATCAAGCTACTGTTGAGAAACTGGCAAGCGCTAAGGACATAAACATCAAGACCAATGTTATCATGGATATGGTCATGCGACTTGCATTGGAGAGGAAGCGCATAAACAAACAGGTGCTTATTTTGCAGTCCTGTTTTCATTGCCTTTGTGCTTCTTTCAAGTTATTTCTGTTATCCAATTATGCCTTTTTCACTCAAACTGAAATCTGAGTGTGATCATTTTGTGCAGTTTAATAAACTATCACTTAATAACAATATTATTTGCCTAAATAGGAATCTAATGTCATTAGTATTAGGTGACAGTTTTATGCCTTAGCAAAGGAAAACAAATTGCTCAAGGAGAAGTTAATGAAAGCAAAGAAGGATAAGTTTTCGATTTCACATGAGAACACAGATCATAAGAATAAAGCACCTCCATCATTCAGGGTTGACTCAACTAATACGTCATATAAAGCAACTTCACATGCAAAGGAAGAAGAATCATCATCCTATAGCTTCCAGGCAGGTTTTCTTTTTCTTTCATCCTCCCTTTTCTTCTTTATTTATTACATGTTGTCAAATTTTATGGCACGAGCTACAGAAGTATGGTGGTAATTGCTGGGTCTAGTTACCGAAACATTTTGAAGACAGAAAACTTCCGTAGATTACTGACCCGCTCTTTGAGAATAGTCAATGAATCAATGAACTACTTTATGCATGAGGGACCTCAGTAAGTAGGTTTTCTGTGAAGTACGTCTAGCATTGGATATGTGATTTTCGTTCTTTTGATGTCATTCTCAAGAAGGCTAGAATCAGAAAATTGTTATGTTGCTTTTACAAATGCATATAGATATGCCACTTTTTTCCCTGAATTTTTTATAATGATAAGCTTTCATCTGATGTTTCCTCTATGAGAATGTCAACTGATTTCTCATGTTCCCCCTCTCCTTCACCATTCCCTTCTAATGAGGAGTGATGATGATTTCCCTCTTTTTACATGTATCATTATCATAATGTCTTCATCATCCTTCGGTTCTAGGCTTTCTTGCAAAGATTTCTGGGTTTATAAAATTTATCTCTTTGCCTAAGTTCTTGTCCTATGATTCCTTTTGCATTTAACTTCGAGTTAGGAGAATGCAGCTGCTGAATAGAACTTTTCTACAAAATCCCTCATCATCTTTTGTAGCCAAACAGTATACAGAGGGGGTTCTTTTCCACCTTTGCAAATTGCTATGTTGATGGACTTATCGTTTATGTTTGATTTTGTTACTTTATATTATACTAATAAATATTCTATTAATTTGCTGAATCAGGTGCAGAAAACTCAAACACTCAATTTTGCAACTGCAGATCATGATGAAATAGAGTCCTCCATTTCTGCAGACCGTGGCAGTAATTTGGTTCAGGAACGGGAGGCTGACAATCTGGTTGAGACAGTAAAGACCAATCGAATGTACCTCTTCATGGCATTTTTTATTCTGTTGCTTTCAGTTTTAGCAGCATATTACATGAACAGAGAACATCCTGTCTTCAGCTTCCTCAATGGTTAAACTGCTCTATTGCCGTTTCCATCAGGACACAGATTTCTTGATTGCACATAATTCTTTACAATAGTGCTAGCTTGTAGAATTTCATTCATCAGTGTGGCCCTGTAATTTCCATGTTGCTTGCTCCCAATTTTTTTGTTGGATGAGTTTGCATTGCAGACATGTAAATGTTGTAGTTTACATCCCAAATACACTGCAAGATTTGTATTGGTAGCATATGTTGTAAAAGGTTGCTTATATTCAACACGAAAAGGCGGTCAAGCTAGAGGAGCTGTTTGTGTTGGAAGTTTTTTATGCACATGATCAAGAAGTATGTCAATTCTCATTCAGGTATTTGACATGCACTTTCTTTGAAAGCTGATGGAAACAAGTGCTACTTACTCAATATAAAAAAAAAAAAAAAAAAAAAGAAAGAAAAGAAAAGAAAAAGAAAAGGTTGATGAAAAAAATGTAATAAATGACTTGCATAATATATCACCCTATTAGAAAATGTAATAAATGACTTTTGTGATATACCACTGCATTATAAAACATATTACTTTCTTTGTGTAAAATGGTCCGCTTATTAGTTACTTGGAAAAGGCTTCTTCGTTTGTATAAATTGTATCATGACACTAGAAAAACGCACAGTTTCTTACTAAAAATATACTATCACATTTGAAAAAATTGCACTACACAAAAATGTAAAATTTCGTTAGCAATATTACAAAAATATTGTATGGGTTTATTAATATGCCACCACCTTATTAACAAAATGTATGACTTAATTAGAAAATCTGGTTTACAACTTCATTAGAAAATTTCTCAATGTCATATTAAACTTTGCAAAACTGATAAGGAATTGTATTAAAGTCTGTCGCTCAATGTGTGTAGGGAATTGTATTAATAGAAAATGTTTTTAGCAGTTGTTGAGGCTGAAAAATATGACAGGTTTAAGGGTTGCGGTAAGGATTATTTTACGATATCAATGCGCAAAAGGTAATAAAAAGATAAAATAATTGATATATTTGACTTTATTTTTTATAAATGAGCTGTTGAGATGTATTTTTTATGTTCCTTTTGTTATTCTTGTACCTTTTTTATTACTTTGCTTTGTTACGACACATTTTACCAATTTTAATTTTACAACAGCAAAGCATGTTACTAATCAATATAATAAATAACTAGATACTAGATGAAAATGGTGGTAATTGAAAGATTATTACAAGTATCGCGGTATTTTTAACAGGTTTTTGCATATAACGAGGTAATTCAAGAAAAAGACAAAAAAGGCATTTTTATTTAAGCAGAAAAGGAATTTAACCTTTAAAGTAGATCACACGACAAAATTGCAATACAACTATGGTTGATTTTTCATGGTAAGAATTAGATTTGAATTCGAAGTATGTTATATGAGTTACAACATTCATATTTTAGAAAATCTTAATGTGTAAACCTTGTGGACTATAGAAAAGCAACAATAAACTTGGTACAGTATAGGCTTCTTAAATGATTCAATTAGTTCATATTTTATGCACACGATTCCGGAAGTCTCTCATTCGGTCATTTGACGCGCATTTTCTTTCGAAGGAAAAATGGAAAAATGTTGTTGAAGAAAAAAAATTGTAATAAATGACATGCATTATATTCCGATATTAAAATTTTAAATAAATGACTGCAAAATATCCACTCTGCTAGAAAATGCATCACTTAATTTGGGAAAAATGGTCCACCTAGTAAGAAGAGGTACTACTTCATTAGCAAAAATTATACCACTACATTAGAAAAATGCAAAATTTCATACGAAAAATCTTTTACCACATTAGAAATTCGTACCATGCAAAAATGTAATTTTCATCAACAATATCAAAAAGGAAAAAAAATGTATAACTTGACTAGCATAACGAACCGCTTCATTAAATAAATATATTTACTTCACCAGAAAAATTTTGTCAATTTTTTAAAAAAATTTACCACTTCTTACGTGAATGTGGTTTTCACTTTATTTTTGATATTTTCTTGAACACGTTCTGCCCAACTTACTAAGGGTGTACATGTACTAATGTAAACAAGAGAACTGATACAAGAATATGAGGAAGTTAAAAAAGAAAAAAAAGAGAGAAAAACATAATATGCTTAAGTTTTTTACTTTTCTTTGTTTCCTAATGTTAATTTATTTAAGATAAATTCAATTATTTTGTGGTTCCTTTGAAATTTCTCAATAAACCTTTCTGTGGTATGCTAAATAATTTCCTATTTATAAATTTATTTTACATTTAAATTTCATTATTTATTCATGGGTGGACACTATACGTCATATTTTTCGAAATAAGAAAATTATTTGTGATAAATTTTCACATCACACTTGCATTTACTGATTAGATTTATTTAATTATTCATTTTTTCCTTCCACCTTAGTGGGATGGTCTATAAATTCAGACTGCCCCGGCACCATGCACATAAGTTTGTAAAGTGCAGCAATTATTAGCATTGTCAATTGAAACCATCAGCCAGTACCCATGGAGAAACACTCAATGAAGATTGTTTTATTTGTCACCTTCTTGCTTGTTGCCCATTGTACATGAGCAAGCGCAAACACATTTGCATTCTTCTCTTCTCTCTCACACGTATTCATATGCAATATACACACACATACATATATGTATGTATGTATGTATTGAATAATATTTAAAAATAATGTATGTATGTATCGAATAATATTTAAAAATACTCTTATAATTTGAACGGTCAATGTTATTGACAAATAGACAAATTATTCTAAGATCTTTATTTTTTCTAATAGCATATAACTAGGCTCGAGTACTTGCACGAAAAAAAAAAAAAACTTTGCTAGGAATTAACATACTTGTATACAAGAAATGTACCACATGCTAGAGACTGATGATTTTGCATTTCTTGATAATGTACTTAGAAATTGGTTGAACTATAAGAAGAAAGGAGACCAATGTTGTTACTAAAATGGCAGGTTTGCAATTCTCGGCGGGAGTGGAAGATAAAAAATTTACCGGTCGCCGCTCGCTCATAACAAGGTGTAAAAAGGATGAAGATTGTGTAAATGCTTGTCCTCCTGATATGCCCATCTACCATTGTTATTGGGGGGTATGCCTTTGCAGAAAGGCTGTATTAAGGTTGAAAAAGATGATAGGTTTTAAGGTTTTTTTGAGAATTATGTTACAATATCAATAAAAAAAAATCAAGTAGGAAGGGAGAAAAAAAAGAGAAGAAGCAAATAATAGATGTACTCTGCTTGATTTATCTTAAATGACATGATGGACGATTTTTCTCGTTCCTTCTTTGGTTCTTGTACTTTTGTTTATAAATTTCCTTTGTTACTATTCATGCCTAACTACAACAAAAAGCTTGTCAATAATTAAACGGGATCAAATAGCTTGTCCATAATCAAAAGTAATTTTTTTTTTATGAAAAATGGCAGTAACTATTATTAAATGTATAATGGTATTTTTAACAAGATTTTGTATTTAACATGCTAATCAATGAAATGACACATGAAGCGTTTTATTTTTGAAGGAAAAAAAAAATCAAACTTTAAAGTTGATTGAGCGATAGAACTGTAATATAAGTACAATTGTATTTGCGTCCTAAGAGTTAGAATTAATCAAAAGTTTATACAATGAATCAATCTTTGAATTGTAATTCCAAATGATACGAGTTACATTGTTTGGACTTCTAGAAAATTATTTTTAGAATTGGATTCTTGTAATAAAGAAAAAAAAAATGACACTAGTTGCATTTCATAACTATTTAGGATTATGATGAGAGGTCTCAATGTACTTGAAGAAAAGACTAATGTTCAGACAATTAGTAATGCAACATAACAGTTTAGGTTTAGGGTAAGAAGAATTTGAGAACCAGTTAGTGGTCTCGTTGATATTGTAAAATGCCAATGATCAGTTTTCTTTGTTATCAATAAAATTTCGGATTTACCTAAAAAAAAAAAAAGACGAATATTGAGGGAAAAAATCATAAATTTTCATGGTGAAGTTCAATTTTGAGGAAAGACAAATCTTAAATTTTCAGGTTTAAGTTCAATTAATAAGCGCATTATTTGTTGGTAACACGCAATTTTTTTTTTTCGTGAAACAAAAAATCATTATTTGTGCATTAATGCGTAAGTAGACCTTTGCAAGCCAACTGGAAATTAAGCAACTGTTCGTCTAAGAAGCGTTTTGTGCACACGATTCAGGAATTCCCATTCAATCATTTGAAAACGCACTTTACCAAAAAAATAAAAAAAGGTATTACTTACCTAAAGAAAGGAAAAATGTTGTTGATGAAAAAAAAAATTGCAATAATTGACTTGCATAATATTCTACCAGATTCAAAAATATTTAATAAATGACTTGCAAATTATTCCACTCTATTAGAAAATGTACTTATTAAGAAAAGGTGTTACTACTTTATTAGCAAAAATTGTACCATAACGTTAAAAAAATGCACAACTTCATAAGAAAAATATATTACCACAATAGGAAAAAAGGACCATATAAAAATGTAATATTTCATTAACAAATAGCAAAATAAATGTATCACTTGCATTAGCATAATGAACTACTTTCTTAACAAAATATATTACTTCACTAGAAAGATTTTGCCAAAATTTTAAAAAATTTAACACTTGATACGTGAATGTGATTTTCACTTTATTTTTGATATTTTCTTGGACATATTATGTTTGACTTATTAAGGGTGTGCATGTAATAATGCAAACAAATTAAAAGAACTGACGCAATAATATGAGAAAGTAAAAAAAAAAACATAAATGGTAAATTTACACACATTTGCGGAAAGAGAAAGGAGTAGTTACTGAAACATAATTGTTCAACAGAACACAAAAAAAAAAAAAAAAAATTAAATCACCTTCAAGTTTAGAAGTATCACAAAATAACTTTAGTCTTTTTCATCTGGAGTACATTGACAGAATGAATTCCTTATACTGAGGTTCATTATGCACACAAAGCTCAAATACTAATTGATTGGTAAATCAAAAAAAAAAAAAAAGAGAGTTTGTAAAATAACAATCTCATCTATATTAGTAAAATATTTCTCTGTATAATATTATACTTTGTGTGGTCCTAAGTGATGCTGGAGTAAATTTGTTTTTTTAATTATTTTCCCAGTTTAATTAATTTTTTTGGGTTCCCTTCGAAACTCTTAATAAACCTTTGTATGGTATGCCAAATATTTTCTTACATCAAAATATATTTTACATTTAGATTATCCATGGGGTGGCTACAATGTGGCCACGTAAGAATGGATGGAATACCAACTCACCATAATTTGACAATACAATTAAGGACATATTCGTCGAAATGAGAAAATTAATTATATGATAAATTTTCGCATCATGTTTGCATTTATTCATTAGATTTATTTAATCATTCATTTTTCCCAACCACCTCAGTAGAATGGTCTATAAATTCAGACTAGCATGGCACCATGCACACAAGTTTGTAAGGTGTAGCAATTGCGAACATCAGCCATTAGATATGGAGAAGCCCTCAATGAAGATTGTTTTCTTTGTCACCTTCTTGCTTATTGCCCATTGTACGTGAGCAAGTGCAAACACATTTGCATTCTTCTCTTTTCTCTCACACACATATTCATACGCAACTAAAAAAATATGCACACATAGGCACACATAATCTCGAATAATTTTTAAGAATACTCTTATAATTTGAACGGTTAATGTTCTTGACATGTACACGAATTATTCTAACATGTTTATTTTTTTAAACGCACATAACTACTCTCGAGTACTTGCCAAAAAAAAAAAAAAAAAGAACTTTGCCAGGAATTAACATGTTTGTTTACATGAAACATGCTACATGCTAGAGATTGATAATTTAGCATTTCTTGATTATTTACTAAGAAATTGGTTGAACCATAAGAACAAAGGAGACTAATGTTGTTACAAAAATGGCAGGTTTGCAATTCTCGGCGGGAGTGGAAGACCAAAAATTCATCGGTCGCCGATTGCTCGCAACTCCTCAAGGCGCTGTTGCGTGCAAGAATGATCAGGATTGTATTAAATTCTGTCCTCCTAAGTTTCCTAACAAGCATTGTGTTGATGGGATATGCCTTTGCTGGGATTAAGGTTGTATGATGATTACGTTACAACATCAATAAACAAAATCTAGTAGGGAGGAAAAACAAAAAAATAATAGATTTACTCTTCTTGATTTATCTTAAATAACATGATGGACGATTTTTTATTCATTCTCTGGTTCTTGTACTTTTGTTTATTACTTTGCTTTGTTACTATTCATGCCTAACTACAACAACAAAGCTTTTGTCAATAATTCAAAGTAATTACTTTGGTGAAAAATGCTAGTACTTGAATGATTATTAAAAGTATAGTGGTATTTTTAACAAGTTTTTGTATTTAATGCGCTAACCGATAAAAAGGCACAAGACGCATTTTAATTTTGAAGGAAAAAAATTTAAACTTTAAAGTTGATTAAGCGACAGGAATGTATAAATTCAATTGTATATTTGCATCTTTGAGAGTTAGAATTGAACCAGAAATCTATATACATCATTACTCTTTGAATTGTACCAAATGATGCGAGTTGCATTATTCGGATATCTAAAAATTTAATTTTTAGAATTGGAGTCTTGTAAAGGAAAAACAAAATGTAAACCTTGTGGATATAGATTAAAGCAATTGCTTGGTCAAAAAATAAAAAGAAAATAAAATTGGAGCAATTAATTAAGTAGAGTGCACTGCTACTTCCGTTAAAAGCTTATACGTAAGTGCATTGATAGACATGGACATCAACTCATATGGTTGATAAAAATCATTTTACATTTTCCGTGAATTCCCAGTCGGATTTACAAGAGGCAATAACCAGGTCAAAGGATAAATCTTTTACCAAGAAATAATTCAAAGTCACATGTGAATTATTCTGTTACTAAATTTCGTAATGTTTAATGACGTGAAAAATGTTCTTCTTATGCATTTTTGTTGCTTAACGTTTTTAGAACTCTGACGACTGATCACAATGTACTCATATAAAAGACAAATATTCAGACTATTGTTGATGTAACATGAAATTTTAGTTTAATGGAAAAGAATTTGGCAAAAAATCTTAAATTTTCTGGTTGAAATTAAATTAATAATTAAGCTTATTGTTTATGTTGATAATTTGTACTTACGTAGTAATTTTGTCGTGAAATAAAAAAAAATGCCATTTGTGCATTAATGTATGGATACTTTTGCAGGCCAACTGGGAATAAGTATGCAAAGGCCGTCCCCCCCCCCCCCCCCCCCCCCAAAAAAAAAAAAAGGAAAGAAAGAAATTATGCGAAGGTTGATTTTTGAACCAATAAACGGCCATATCCTATTAAATAAATATGATTTTCTGTTTTAGTTCCTATGTAATTTTTGATTTATGGGTATATCTTCGCAGGTCAACTGGGAATCAAGTATGCAGAGCCCGATTCTTGAATCTACTATGGCCAATTTCAATTAAATAAATGTGATTTTCACTTGTAGTCGCTATATAATTTTTTTTTATTAATGTGCATATATATTTGCTGTGAATTTTGAGTGTGGGGTTAAGAAAAATGAACATACAAATAAAGGTGATGTAATTGATACATTTGATTGAATTATGATGGTCACAAACTTCTTAAATTATCAACCATTTGAGTATTAATGCAGTCCAATAAAGTAAACGCATGAAAACATGATAAGTAGCCCAGAAAAATATTTCCAGTCTAAAATTCTCAAACCTAGATTAAAAGAGCTTAATCAGATGCCGTCTTCGCCAAAAATTGAGCCTCCGTATTTCTACTATAAGATAATCTGGGCTCGATTAAAATGTTCAATTACTGCAACTCATTGTACACACAGCACACACACTGATTTTTCACTCTCAAATTAGTATCCTCAAGCAAATCAGAACCTTGCTTACATTTGAAAATTGTTTCATATCTTAGGAGGCGTTTGGTTCAAATTCCTCAATCACTATCACTATGGGTATCATTAACCCTACTATGAGTATGGGTTTTGATGATTCCCCCCAACATGTTTGGTTTAATAATGGAATGGGTATCATTATAAGAATATTTGTTTGGTATATTGAAGGGGTATCATTATAAGAATATTTGTTTGGTATACTGAAATGACTTTCAAGTAAATTTTAAAATTTTTATTTATGATATACATATTTTTTTAGATTTCTTATTTTGTATATTTGAAAAAAATTTAAAAAGATTTCTTCAATTTTAAATATAGTCATGCTCTAATTTGAGTTTTATGGAAATGATAATCTTAAAAAAAAGTTATTTTTATTATATTAACAGAGAGTATTATATATCTTTGATTTTCAATACAATTTTTTATAAAATTATTGAATGTAAAAAAAATTATTAAAAAGAATTTTTGTAAAAAATTTATAAAGTACTAATAAAAAATATTCAAAATCAAAAGACGAGAGAGAGAGAGAGAGAGAGAGAGAGAGAGAGAGAGAGAGAGAGAGAGAGAGAGAGAGAGTATATTGAGAGTGGGTAACTCAAAAGATATATATTTTTTAATGGGTGTGTTTTTGCCCTTAATAATAAGGGTTAATGGGTTTGATAGACTAGTATTTTGGGGGGAATCATTAACACCCCAATTAATCACTATCATTCCCATTGAATGATAGTGATAGTTGTTTAACAAACATCAACAATGGGTATCATTACTTGTGATACCCATTCCCCTCCTTGATTCCCCTAAACCAAACACTTATTATTTCCTTACCCACCTCAAGGCCACATTCTACCAATGCCAAGACTTCACTCGCCAATTAGTCCTCCATGGCCTAGCCATAACAATTTTGATCATGCCCAGTAATCTCCCAATTTTGACCCCAACACTTTCAGCCCTCAATTCAAACACTTTCCATTTCCAGACCGCCCTTCAATTCCCTTCTAATGTAAAAAATGTCAAGGACAATGGAAACCATGAGAATCTCTGTGGCTCTGTAATCCAACGCTTCAAGTCTCATCCTAGGCCACCAACAATCATCCTATCTAATTTCTTCCTTGGGTGGACTCATGATTTGGCCCGCCAAATTGGCATCCCTACTAGAGTGAGCAGCTCAACCAAAAGCTCTACTCGAATTCAAAATTGGCCGAGTTTGAATCAAGTTCGAGTTGCACGATTTTACCATTGAGCTGAGTTCGAGCACGTATATTCTCAATTGGAATGCTATCGAGCTATTCGAGTTTTCATATACGAATTTTTTTTATATGTATAACATTACTAAAATATTTGTACTTTTTAGACAAATTGAATCTTTTATATTTCATAGCTTTAAATAGTAAAGAGTAATTTTGTTATTTTATTAATTTGAATTAAAAAAATAAATTAAAATTTTAGGTATTCAACTCAAACTCAAATTCGAGCTCGAGTTCAAACTCCAACATGAATTGAATTGAAGTCAAGCTCTAAAATTAAAAGTTCAACCAGTTCGAGATCAAACCCAAATATATTTATTTAGAATTCAAATTGAACATGGTGATATTCAAACCTGACTCGTCTTGTTTACACCCTATTACATTGCATTTTACAATTGAGCATTTATAACAACCTCATACATCTGGAGGATTTTGACAGATTGAATTCATTAATGTGTGATGTTCATTAAGCATACAAAGCACAAATACTAATTGATTTTGGCAAATAAAAGAACTAGAGTTCGTTAAATAACCTCATCTATATTAATAACATATATCTCAATATCATATTAGACTTTGTGGTCTCAAGATATGCTTGAGTAAAGTTTTTCTTTTTTCTTTTTTTTATCCAATGCCTTTTTATTTAATATAAATTTAAACACTTTTTTTTTTTTTGGGAGTTCCCTTTGAAACTTCTTAATAATCCTTTCTATGGTATCTCAATATTTTCCTATTTAAAAGTACATTTCATATTTACACTTTATTATTTATTCATGGGTGGCCACTCCTTTTGCCACGCAAGAACGGATGGAATGCCAACTGACCATGACTTTGATAATACAATTAATGACATAATCTTCGAAATAAGAAAATTCATTATATGAAAATTTTTCACATCACACTTGTAGTATAGCAATTTTTCCCATCCACCGCGGTAGAATATTCTAGAAAACATTAGTCATTAGACACGGAGAAGCCCTCAATGGAGTGAGTATTGCGTGCACCACGCGTGCCACGTGGTGTACTAGAACCAATCACACATCGCCAAATAATACAAGGTATGGCCCACCATTGCCACATGGCGATAAATTATTGGTTCTAGTACACCACGTGGCAATGCACGTGGTGTATTGTATACTTTTCCGCCCTCAATGAAGATTGTTTTCCTTGTCACCTTCTTGCTTATTGTCACACCCCGCGCCCGGGTGTAACACGCCGCGTATTAGACCCACCCAATACGCAAGGCTCTAAAATCAAAGCAGTTGTAAATCACAGGTGACATAAACTTCAAAATACTCCAAATCATTGCAAACCATCGTCGAATAATAAAGTTTAACATCCATCAAAGTTATTAAATTCTCTTAGGTAAAATACATAACATAAATTACTGTTATTTGCATATCAACTAAATAGTCCCAAAATAGAACAATACAAAACATGAAATAAACTATTGTCCTTGGTGCCTACCAGCTATTTATCAAATATAACCGAAATCCTTAATTGTGAAGCTAAGTACCTTGCTTGTCTAATCTGAACTAAAAGCACCTGCAAAATAAATAACATAAGTGGGGTGAGCAACCAACACGCTCAGTAAGTAGTTTCACCCCTTTCTCACCAGATTGGGCAGTTATATTTTATACACACACACACACACACACACACACAAAATACATGCATTCATTCCATAACACGCAATTCATCATAATCATGCAAAATCAACAATACATAATATGTAACAAGGTTGTGGCATATCAAACGAAACATAATCCATACATGCATTCTCATACGTACATAGGTAGGCTCAGATTCATCAATGCAAGAACCAGTGGTACAAGATATCTAGCCTAACTTTTCCCCAGATAGGAGGGTCATAAACATGCGCTCATGGCCTGACTACTCACCGTCAGGTAGGTATATCGAGAACTAGTTCTCTCTGGTGTACAAAGAATTATCAGAGCCCAAAACATACATGTCATACATTCACACATTACACACATGCAAGCATATACATATAAATAGTCAAAGTGCCACATAATATGAAGAATTTTCACACATATCACCTGCCCATTCTGAGTTTTATATTACGAAAATACTCATGAGAGGAATAAATATATATATATATATATATATATATATATATATACGCAAAGAATATTTCAAAATATGAAAAAGGGTAGAAACCACTTACCTCAAAATCCAAGTCCAATTGCACTAACTTAAATAATCTTGACCCCAATAATAGTCACCACCTAAATTACGATAAAAGCAAATACAGTCCACCTTAAAATCATATCCACAAAAATATTAAAACTTTTAAGCCTATTATACGAAATTTTAAAACTCCCAAATTAATTATATAACCTAGTTACCTTAATTTAACTATTTAATAATAATAATAATAATAATAATAATAATAATAATAATAATAAAGAACTAACGAAGCATCTGACGGTGAAAGAATTTCACTAACTAGACAATAATAAAAAAAAATAATGATGTATGAATTATGCGCCGGTGGAAATCTCAAAAACAAACCTAGTCAAATAAATTTCTAATTGAGGAAGAATTCCTAAGACCAATTGCTGGCAACATTCTGGACTCGAAAGGATGTCCATCTGTTTCCTTGACCATTTACGGACTCTTTGGGCTTCGGTCAAAAGCCTAATGCCAATCAATTTTTTTTTTTTTTTTTTTTTAACCTTCATGTGAATTCCACTAGAAATCCTCAAACACGTGACCATGGATGCCGTTCGACTTCAGGATCCATTCCCCCAACAACAATTCCAACTTCTTCCATTTTTATTTTTATTTTTTCAACAGAAACACAAGGCCACAAATCAGATCTACTCACTTAATCCTCAACGAATTAACCAATTAAAATTTCTAGAATAATATTCAACACTCAGTTCGTCAAAATTATAAAAGGCTCTTAAGATCCTAATTACTTTACAAGCCCAACAATTTTAACTCTAATCTTAATCGTAATTAAGACTTAAATTCAAGAATCAAACTCACCTTGTTCGTTGGAGGGATCATGAGAACAGTCCAAGACCTCTAGATTCGCAAAATCTTCACCCCCTTCTAGCCCTTGACTTTGGAGAAGAAAATATACGTGAGTTTGGAAAGAGTATAATGTCGTTTGGTAGTCTTTTATAAAAATAAGGGCTACTCTATTTTTAATTATTATATATAATTTTTATAAATATATATATAACAGTAAAGTCCCTCTCTTCTATAAAACTCCACATGGCCCCAAAATATATTTCTCACCTTTTGTACTTAAGCCCATGACATTGGGTACAGGTATTTCACTTATTGCCCGTTGTATGTGAGCAAGTGCAAATACATTTGCATTCATCTTTTCTCCCTCACACACATATTAACAAATATGCAATTAGTCTCAAATAATTTTTAACGATACTCTTATAGTTTGAATGGTCAATGTTTTTACACGCACACTAATTATTCTAAAATTTTTTTAACAACATATAACTAGTCTAGAGTACCTACAAAAAAAAAAAATTGAATTAACATACTTCTATAAAGGAAACCTGTTACATGTTTAGAGATTGACGATTTAGCATTTCTTGACACTATAGTAGGAAATTAGTTGAACTATAAGAACAAAGGAGACTAATGTTCTTACTAAAATGTTTTGGATAGTTTTGCTTCATTTCGAATTCTAAGTCTAGGTCTAAGCTTTAATTATGATTATTTGTTAAAATTAGCGTATGATTGAGTGTTTAATGGCTTGTTTTAGGTGAGGATAGCGACCAACCCTTTGTTGACTATTTGAGTTAGCTCGGACCAAGGTAAGTGGTTCGTGTATCTTTTGCATTTTGAAAAATAATTTTTGACAAATTTGTATATTTTGAAACCTTATTTGCTATACTAAATGGCTTGGATGTGGTTACTTTTGATTTTACTATGAATTGAACCTACATGGTGACATATGTTTGTATGAATGAATGATTTGTTTGGGTTCTTGGGTGAAATGACTTGTGACGGGATCAATTTCTTATTTGATGGAGGTGATATAATATTTTGACCGCGTTAATTGGTGACCGTTAGCTTTTGAACCTAGCAACCAGGAGTCAGCTTTTGGCCGTGTTAACCAGATTAGAGTTAACAACTAGATATGTAGAGTCATTTGTCGGATTACTTCTTGAGCTCATCATGTCATTTGTGATTATGATATGTGAATTGTCATGAATATGGTTTGACCACGTATTTTGTGAACTATATGAATAACTGTTGTGTGTTTTAAAATGGATATATATATGTATAATGCCCTCAAATCCAAAGTGATACCTATGCTACTTATTGGGCGATTTATCGCTCATCCTGTGTTTTGAAATTTAGCGACAGATGATTTTGTTAAGGAAGAGTGGGCTAGCACTTGGAGTTAGCCGATGTATTAGAGATGCTATGCTTAGGAGTTGGCTTACTACTTGTCTAGCTTATGTTATGATGAGATTAGAGTTGTATTTGAGATATTGTTACTTGTAGCCATGTGGCTTTCTTGATGCGATATTATGTTATGTTGTTGAGATGTTAGAGCCTATAGATGATACTGTAGTTTGTATATGCAGGCTTGGATTGTTTTAGTTTGTATTGATGGATATTTATGCTATTTTATGACTTATATACTCAGGTGATGTTTTGTGATATTGGAATGATTAATATGTGATTTGATTAGCCTTATGCCTTAATGTAGTCTAGGGCAAGGCGGGTGCCACATTCCCGGGCACAGGGCATGACATATAAACGGTAAAATCCACTTAAATGAATAGGATTTTCTCTTGTA
This sequence comes from Mitragyna speciosa, assembly GCA_024721245.1. Taxonomy (NCBI): domain Eukaryota; kingdom Viridiplantae; phylum Streptophyta; class Magnoliopsida; order Gentianales; family Rubiaceae; genus Mitragyna; species Mitragyna speciosa. The sequence goes on from CM045570.1 coordinate 3,771,534, forward strand.
GTTCCTATGTAATCTTTGATTAATGGATAGGCCTTTGGAGGCCAATGAGGAATCAAGTATGGATTGGCCTAATCAAGTATGCAGAGGCTGATTCTTGAACCTATTACAGCAATTTTGACTAAATAAATGTGATTTTCTCTTGTAGTTCCCATGTGATTTTTTTTATTAGTGTGTGAGGGTAAGCAAATTGCACATGCAACTAAAGGGGATGTAATTTGACACATGTTGATTGACTCACAATCTGCTTAAATTATCAATCCCTTGAGTATTAATACAATCGAATCAAATAAATAGATAATGTTAGATTCATGTAGGTTAGTGTAGTCCTGCAGTAGTTTGAAAAAAAAGAAAAGAAAAGAGAGAGTATTAATATATACGCGTAATGGATCAAGACCAACTAGCTCAAGTTTTTTGGGCCAACATATTATTTGAATTTATATATTAGGACCTCTTTCATGTACTGTTTCAGATTTTTCTCTCAACAAACGGAATACCAACTCACTATAACTTTGACAACATATATAAGGACATAATCTTCGAATAAGAAAATTATTTATTTGATATGTTTTCACAGTCATATTCGCATTTATTAATTAGATTTACTTCAATATTCATTTTTCCCATTCGCCCCATAGAAGTGTTCTATAAATTCAGACTTCCACTGGCACCATGCACATAAATTTGTGAAGTGCAAAAATTGTTAATATTGTCAACAGAATCCATCATTCATTAGACATGGAGAAACACTCAATGAAGATTGTTTCCTTTGTCACCTTCTTGTTTATTGCCCATTGTACGTGAGCAAGTGCAAACACTTTTGCATTCTTCTCCTCTCTCTCACACGCAAATACACACACATATATATGTATTCGTATTCTTGAATAATTTTTAAAAATACTCTTATAATTCTAAGTGGTCAATATTCTTGACACGTAGATAAATAATTCTAATATGTTTATTTTTTTAACAGCATATAACTAGTCTCGAATGCTTGCAAAAATAATTTGCTAGGAATTAACATGCTTGCGTACAAGAAACATATTACATGCTAGAGATTGATGAATTTGCATGTTTTGATACTGTACTCGGAAATTGGTCGGACTATAACAACAAAGGAGACTAATGTTGTTACTAAAATGGCAGGTTTGCAGTTCTCGGCGGGAGTGGAAGACGAAAAATTCATTGGTCGCCGGTTGCTGGCAACTTCTGAAGGTGAAGAGGCGTGTAAAAATGACAATGATTGTATTAAATTATGTCCTCCTCAGTGCGGTCAGAAGAGTTGTGTTAGTGGGCTCTGCCTTTGCTTCGGTTGTTGAGGTTGAAAAAAAGATGACAGGTTTTAAGGTTGTACGAGGATTATGTTACAATATTAACAAACGAAATCTAATGGGGAGAGAGAAAAAAAAAAAGAATTGATATATTCTACTTGATTTATCTTAAATGACCAGATGGACAATTTTCTTAATTCCTTTTGTGGTTCTTTTGTGTACTTTTTTTTTTTCACTAATTTGCTAATCGTGTTTGGTAGAATAGCGAGTCTTTGTTGCATTCTGGTGTGGTCAATTTTGTTGACTTGCCTAAGTCTCCGTGTTTTATTTGGGAGACCATCTTCTTTCAGTGTTCCGGCGCTACAGAAAATCAGAACCTGATTGGGAAATTGTCAAGAATGGCATGATTGCAAATATGTCAAATTGGGGATCCATTTTGAATACTTCAGATGCATTAGAGGATGAATACTTGGAATATTTGGAGAAGATCATGGGCCATGAAATAGTTTCTAAGTTGGGTCCACCTATCCAATGGAAAAGCCCAGATAAAATGGGCTTTAGTGGTTGGAGTTATTATTATGACACTGAAGAGAGAAGTGCAAATAGGTCCGTTTTATATGTATGCTTTGGGTGTCAAATGGAGGCATTGGCTACTGGACTAGAACAAAGTGGGGGTTCATTCGGGTTGTTTTTGCAGTTGATAGCTAAACAATTGGCCCAAGATTGTAGAACAGACTGTAGAAAAAGAATGGGATCCACAAGCATGGACACAACCACTGGGCTATGGGTGGGTTTTCAGTCATTGTGGACGGAACTCCGTTTCAGAAACAATGGTTCGTGCAGCAATGATATTGGGCTGGCTCATGGAAACAGAGCAATTCTGAATGCTAGACTCTTGGTGGATGCGGGTTTGTAAAGGTGCTGAAACATTGCCCGACCCAATTGAGTTGGGCTTACAAAATATGTCTGTGTAAGGACACAATTCAGACGGTGGGCCGAAGAGTTGCAAAATGAGGCTTTGGTAGCTATTAAAGTTGGAGGAAGTTCCAAAAAGAATATTGGATAGGAAACCAAAATCATCAAATGCAATTTATTCGTAACTTGGTTAATAATAAAAAAATTAAATTAAAAATAATTCCCAAAAATGCGAAACTGATAATAAGTATAAATGATTTTAATCACTTCATCAGAAAGTTCAAGCCACTCAAAATCAGCAGCTAGCAGAGTGACCATATAGTATTAAGGGTGAAAATAAAAAGCTGTGTACTTTATAACAACACATACACTTTGAAATGTAGTAAGCTCACAGGAAAAAAAGCACTCCACCAGAATTGCACAGAAGTAGTTGTTCAATTACATTAAGGAAGCCTTGGAAATTTCGAAAAATCCGGTTTCTTATGTTGTAAATATGATGATCTACCCTCATTGCCTTCCTCAGTTCCATAAAACATGAGTGTGGCATCTCCTGCAAGTGCCTGGATGACAATATCAAGCCGAGTTAATGTCCATTTTTGGTACATGAATTCTCAAGTCATACACTTGGATTTTGTTGCAAGAATTCTTGAAGTTGCTAATACCTGAAGTCCAGCATGCCCGTCATCAGCTGCATTGATGGCTGATTTGCATACCCTAATTGCAGTTGGACTATTTCTTAATATCTCTCTGCACCATTTGACTGTTTCTTGCTCCAGCTTCTCCAACTAAAACATGACATTGAAATGATTCAGAGATAGGTATGCCCGAAATTACCGGATACTAATACTGAATATGCAGGAGGAGAAGGGTTCTGCGTCAGGGAAAGTCTAGAAGATTAAAAAATTGTTTGCTGAACTTACTGGAACAACAATGTTAACAAGCCCCATTTTTTCTGCTTCTGATGCTGTGTAGAACTTTGCCAGATACCACATTTCACGCGCTCGTTTTGGCCCAATCTGATGTACCAGGGCACAATTAAGTTATTGTTTATGCATTAAACAGTGTTGCTTGCAAAATAATGCAAGCCAGTATCCAAATGCTGAAAGAGGTCTAAGGCGCAATTCACCAAAAAAAAACCAACTATTGTCTTGTAAGCTATTTTCATCCCCTCTAGCTTTCTTAGACTGAACAGTTCCTGCTGGCAATGAAATACAATCAGCTTGAAAACTTACCAGGCGAGACATTATGGAAGATCCATAACCAGCATCAAAGCTTCCAACCTGCAATTTGCATTATACACTGAAATGATCTCTCTGGTCTCGTTGACAAGATTTGTGAAAATATCAATATGAAAATGATGCAGACTAGAGCATATTTGGACAATTAATTGTCATTGCAAAGAATTGCTTTCTTCCTATGTGGCTAGGGAAGATCTTAGAAGTACTAAAATTGGCCAAGTCCATTTCCTATAGCTAGAAGGAAATTTGGACCCAAAGGAAAGCATGCTTTGGTCATAGTACAACTTTTTTGTGATCAACTATCCAAATTAATTAGCACTAAGTTTTATGGACACTGAAATAATCATATTCTCGTACATTTGAAAGAGTTGGTGAATGAAAGTGAGAAAATACAGAGACATATGTGCTTCAGAATATAGAGGGTGACAGAATGGAATATGATGCAAGCACCTTTGGTCCTGTCTGACCAAAAACAGCATTATCAGCTGCAATTGTCAAATCACAGACCATATGCAGAACGTGTCCACCCCCAACGGCATAACCTGCCACCTGTTTTAAGGAAGAGGATAGGCTCACACAAATTCAAGAACACAATAATAGAAATGGAAATGGTCAGCAAAGTCATCAAAATCAGGAGAAAAGCCAACCAAAGCTTACCATAGCGATCACTGGCTTTGGAAGACGTCGAATCTGGACCTGTATTTCAAAAATTAAAATTTCAAATTAGCATATATAATGAACTACTCAGTTCTCTTTAGTTAGCTTATCATGAATGAAGAATTATACTTTTTCGAGAATATTTACCTGTAGATCCAAAACATTGAGCCGACCAAAATTGTCATAATCTGTATAGCCATCTTTACCTCTAAAGGATTGATCACCGCCGCTGCAAAATGCTAGTGTACCCTGCAACAAAATATCAATTTATACAAATTTATATCTCAAATAATTTTCGTTGCATTGTCTTGAATGAAAATTAATAGACGGGAACAGATTGACAAAAAAGCCTTACCTTCCCAGTGAAAATGATCACTCCTATAGAAATGTCATCCCTGGCATCATTAAATGCCCGCATGAGTTCCTTGACCGTCTGTGGTCTAAAAGCATTTCTTCTCTCTGGCCTGTTAATTGTAATCTTTTAAAATGATAAGAGAACGAAAAAAGATCAAATTAGTGGCCCAAATATGTGCTTACCCTCTTGGAAAAATCATTGCAATTATGAAACAAAAAAAACAGACTGCAAAAATATTAGCAATTGGCATCAAAGAACCTCCAGGGTCAAGCAACTTTTAATTCTCATATGAAACACTTTGCAAAAGGGCAAAAGGAAAAAAAAAAAATCTTTACGCCATGGAAAAACCATTAAAAAATATTTCTCGTTTATTTCTTGTTTTTCCTGACCTCGTGCACTACACAAACGGGGATTCGACCAATAAGCTGTTATGCTAGTAAAATTAATGGCAATTTCATTTCATTGCTAACCTTGGCAATCCCTTCTCCAACAGCTTTCTCGTATATGATATCTACAAACTCCTTGCCGGATTCATCAGACACAGTTCTCCAAACAGGTTCATGGCTAGGGACTTCACCATGAGTCCTGCGGTAGCTATCATCCATTGGAGAGCTACAATTAGACAGAGCAATAGGAACAGGACCAAATTCATGACTAGAAGCACTAGTTTGGTGACCAGGCATCAGATGGTTGGCAAGACAGGCCATTCTTCTCCTCACAACCTTGTTCATGTTTTGATTAATCTCTGAAGTTCCTGCCATTGCTATGGTCCTCAAAAGCTGGAGAAGTTTGCTAAGTTGTCAACTTTGTTTACTATTTATAGTAAGCTATTTGAAAATGGTGGCTGCAGTTTGTTATCAGGGCAATAAATTTATGATTTTCTTGAGAAATACGGCACGCTGTACAACACATAGCACACCATAACTTTCCCTTCCTCGGGTTAACATTCAATCAGTTGGACTTGTACATAAAATAACATATTTAAGTCCTATATAATTGTAACAGAGAACATAAATTATTCATCAATCTACATTCCTCAGGTTGAACAAAAAGTTCTGACATTAACAGCATATGAAACCGAATCCTATATGTTATGTTTGAGTCTTGTCGTCATGCTTGCTTGTGTTGTCGAAGCATAATCGCATAAGCAGGAAAATAAATTAAGCTATATGTAGCTAGAGTTGGTGCAAAAACATTTAGACAGTTGACTTAAAGAAATTAAAAAAATTAAACATGAATGGTCAAAATCTACTGCAATTGAGGAAACCCAATTAAATAAAACATTTTGAATTGAATATTTATTCTATTAATTAGTTCTTTGTTGACCCAGGTCGAATATGAACGAGTCTAATTAATCCAACGGAAAGTTAGTAAGCAAACTAGTTCACTTCTTGGTCCAAATTTGTGTACTTTTATTCAACCTCACCTTTTTCTTTTGAACAACTATTATTCACCCCCTCACCCAAAAAAAAGAATAAATATATAAATAAAGAGAACAAGGGCAACAAAAATATAGATAAAAGATAAACTATACAGGGAAGAGAATTAATCCCTTTGTTTGCATTAGAAGAAAACCTTAAAATGCGCAAATCTCCAAACAAGAAAAAACGAAATAAAAAAAAAGGTCTTTCCATGCCTGTGGACTCCAAGGTCTTTTGCGCATAAACAAAAAATAGAACAGATTATTGAGTAGTGAGTCCATCCCAGTTTCCAGTCTCTGGGTCTGAATTATCATTTAGGTTCAGTGAGTCAATTAAATTTGAATTAAAAAGACGGTTGACTTAATATTGTAATTAATTGGTATAAGTAATTTAAAAAAAAGAAAATGATTAAGAATTATATATACCAAGAAACTACCTCATAAACTTTTATTTAGAAGTTGAGTGACCTTTCTAATCGCCAAACAGTAAACAGGTTAAATAAGTGTACTCTAGTATAAAAATAAGTCAAACATGGAACATGCTGTATTAACTATGCAAGTCAATGATTCCAGGGAAAGGCAGGAAGTTGAAGGCTAGATGATTTCTTTATATTTCTAAGCCAATACTAACTGGATTTGGCGTGCATGATTGCATGAAATGAACCATGTCTACAGATTATGTTGTGTGGTCAATTTTAAGGCCTGCAAGAACTTGGTTTCCAATTGCCAATTTCCATGCCAATATAGTCGTTACAGTTTTCCGAATGTATAAAACTTAATCTTCACCAGTGGCTAATCGAAGAATTAATAGTTATGGCAGCATTTGTCTGTGATTTGTGCTATCAACATAATCAATTTCAAATTTCAAGAATAGATTCGTTCATCATTAACCTGATAATTGGTGGCACGATATCAAAGACCACTTGCCTCAAAATCCTGATGTGGCAATAGTATTGGTGTTTACTGGATCAGCTTGTCAATGATTTATTTCCATATCTCCATCGGCCAAGATATAACATGTAACGAATCACTAAGCATAAAAAATTATATAAAGCAGATTTCTTATACATGAAATCAGTTGCCAACCAAGGGAGATCTCAGGATGAACTTGGCCTAAACAAGTCAATGCAGTAATTGTTTGGTTCATATTGGTTTAAATAATAGAATTTGCAAAATACAACATCATCACACAGGGCACTTGAATACATTAAGCAGGAAAACAGCTCACATTCTTCGACTTCCTGAGATGAACAGACAGCAGCAAGAATGATCTCTCTGCACTAAGTTTCAGAAAATCTTCCATTTATTGGTTGCGTAATGATTTTATTCCCCTTCTGGAGCAAAAACTTTAGTGATATTGCAGTTCCTGTTTTCTCGCTTACATATTGACGGATGGTAGCCTGACCACAATTGAGTACCATGTCATCCTCTTGAGGGGATTTAACACATTTGCATCATCTTTTGTTAAGGATTGAAACAGTTCTTTATTTTCTTTATGAACTGCCTCAATGCACTTATAACAGCAAGGGGATTCTCAAGATGCACACCATGACCACAATTTGAAATTTCAGCTATTTTTGGAGTCTCTATAGTCCCTTTACAGTGTTTGTCGACCATTTCCCTGGCTATTTTCTTGAACTTAGTATCCTTCTCTCCAACAATGTATAGAAGTGGTATTTTGCAATGCTTCAGGTCTTCCCACAATGGTCTATCATGAAAAGGAAGAAAGAGAAGTAGTCTTAAGTTATAGCAACAAAGACTATCAGAAAAAGGATATCCAAAAACGTTAAAGCAAGAGTTGAAGATCTCATTCTAGTTATGATTGCAAAGACACGCGTGTCATTGTATTCTTCAGCGTTGAACATAACATTGTAGTTATGATAGCAAAGGCACCCCCTAAAATAATTTGCAAAAGAAAATCCCATGAAATCTGAAATAAACAATACTGTTATGTCATATATAGACAGTGATCAATGATGTGGGTTGATAATATTGGGCTTCTTATGATTACGAGGAGAAAGAAAATCTTTTCTTTTGCTTATACATGCAACTGAGTAATTGATGGATTTGAAGGATGGGAGCTTTTACAATTTTCTTCCTCTTTTGATGTGGAAAAAAGGAAAAAAATTTTCCACTTCTGATACGATTTCTATAGATTTTATCATTCTTACGTATTATAAGATATCTAGTTTCATTTTCCTTCTCCTAACAGACAATGGATTCAGGTCAGATGCAGAAATTATCTCAACTTCCAAGAACAACACTAGAAAGAAATCCAATAAAAATTAATGCTTGTTTTTCATTCCCTTTGGTTTCGAGGTATGTAGATAACTAGAATCACCAAAAGATTTTTTGACATTTAAAAGTAATCCAATAGCTACATATGATTCTCAGAAAGTGGTAATAGTGCATTTGATGAAGTTGGAAGGCAAGTGGATCGCCTCAAACTAAAATATATGCTAAAAAGTCCACTACTACTGAAATATTCGAGGCATACCTTTGCTTGTTTGTTACAGAATCTTAGAATTGGAGTTATAACTTTCTTTTCCTTTTTTCTTGATAAATCTTTTCTAGAATTAACAAGGACTTTAACTAAGGATTGTTTATAAAAAAAAATCAAAGGAATTGCAGTCTATAAATGTGTGTACGTCTTCTGAAAATTAGTACTTGTGCCACAGGTTGACTTGGATTGTTAGTCAGTATTTGTTTTTTTACAATTTTAAACAATTAAAAGACATTAATAAGCTTTGAACCAGTGATGAATGAGATATGCCATCTTGAACAATGACTTAATTCTAAAAATGAGAAGAAAAGTGAACACTTCATGCAAATTAAATTTTCCAAAACAAGAAAAGAAATGACTTCTGCCAAGGATTTTTTTAAGAATTTATCTTTGCATATGACCCAGTTAACAGTTAGAGGACAGCGAAACCCATCGTATGGACATCTATGTAAAAATCCAGGATCTAGCATCATAAATTAACTAAAAAACTCGAATTATCTGGATGGAATTTTGGTAGGCTTACGGTTGTCTCCCAATACTTAAATCAGACAGAATTTTTGCAAGAGTACGCAAGTCATCATGCTGCAAGCGGTTGGCAAATACTCTTTTGAAATGCGGATGGCTCCTTAAGCTGCATCAACAAGAAAAAAGAGTTCATGCATTTAAAAATCAATAAACCAAGCATAACTAAGGATGAAGGCAAGTTAAAAGTGCAGGAGGACATCATTTACCTTGTCCACAGCCCTTCAGCATACCAGGTATCTAAAAAGACCTCAAGTCCATAAGAAACAAGGGAACTGCCTCTGAGATCATCCTTTGCCCTCCGGACCATTCTCGCCAAGGGATCAACCAATCCTGGGCTTCCTGAAATTATTACAGCTCCTTCGACCTTCAAGTTTACATGTTAGATTCTCATCAATTTAATGATTCAGATAAACAAACTAGAATCCATGAACACAGTATATACATTGATGACATTACCTTGTCACTGCATTTTAGGGTCATGTATAAGGCAATCCTTGCTCCCATTGAGTATCCAACAAGGATAACCTTTTCAGGAGTTATATGAGGAAACAACTGGCATAACATATTCGCCATGACATCCATAGACAAACTAGGTTCAGATTTTGAGTCATTTTGCAACTTTGATCCACCATGGCCAGGAAGGTCAATTGCAACACATCTTTCTGATCTCGAGATAGCCTTCATGACGGGGATCCATTCTCTACCAGTTCCAAGGAAGCCATGAAGGAACACAATTACACTCCCCTGCATCAACCGAAGAGTGAAAAGTAAAACAACTTGTAACTTTAAAAAAATACAAAAAAAAAAACTCTTTGAGCATAAGAGACCTCATCGTGGGAACCTAGCTATTCTGAGTGAAAGCATGAAATGAAATTTCTTTGTTCAAGCACTTAATATGTATAGGATCACAATTGTGATCTACTTTTTCTAATATAGGGGAAATGCTTTTCACAAATACCTAGAATATCAGAAGATAAATATTATTTCAGCATTCACTAACAGTGTCTTTCTTTGAGCTCAATTTCAAACATATCTCACAAATCAAACTACCAAGAATATTCTTTATTATTTTAAATTTGGCATTCACATAGCATCTGAAGAAGCCATATCAAGTTTTAAAATTGGTGAATCTAAGGATTTCGATTTTTTTTTTTCACTTACATCAATTCTTTGACCCATCTCCAGAACATTGACAGAAAAAGAGAGACCCTCTAAATCAACTGTCAACCTGTATTCATGAACATTTTCTTGATCAAAATTCTGTAAAACCACATTTTGATTGATTTGGAACTGCTGCATGAGTTGACCAGCATCAATGGCAGATGCACCCACAATGCCAGTTTTTGAATTACAGCAGATATTTAATGGCTCTTGGGTCACATCTTCTATTAACCATCTGTATGTTCCAAGACCATGGGCTATGCTTGCTGATGGTTCCTTATCCATCAGCTTACATAGATCTACATTTTGCAAGTCAAGATAACAAGAGAACTGAATGTAGGCCGACAAACCCATGCCACTTTCAAATGTAGCACTCACAACTGCCATCTTCCCTAGCTGCTGAGCCCATCGTGCAACCAGAGCTGCATTTTCAAAACCCCCGATAACACTTGGTTTGATAACCTAGCAGAACAGGTATCAAAATCAAGTGAGGCTTGAGCTAATAAGTGACGTTACCTCAATAAGATATAATACCATGAGAAAACTTTTCAGGAATAAGAAAACAATCATGAAGCGAATCTTAGATATTGGTTTCATTTCCTGCTACCATTTAACCAGGTGTCTAGTTGCTATCCTTGTCACGTGTCAAACCAAATGTCTAGTTGCTATCCTTGTCATGTGTCATGATGCAGCCATACATTAAATTTCATGTGAGAAGTTATAAAATGATTTTATTGCAGCTTTGATCTCCCACACTAATAAACCACGTGAAAGAAGTTGGCGGACTGTAGCTTGTTCTGTTACACACAATATTCTTGGTTTAATGAAAACAAAGTTGCTTGCATCAGTAACTATTCGATTAAAGCTACTTGGCAAAAATGTAGTATCATGGCTATCTGACAAGCTTTATGCAATGTATAGGGAAATTCACAACCATAGTTGCACATCATTTTGGTATTGAAAAGGATGGACAAATGCTTACTACGGCAACTACTCCGGCATGGTTGTATCTATTAAGGACGTCAAAAAAGTTCCCTCTAATACAGTTGACAGTTTCATCCAGAGCTACTGGCAGACCAGTCTCCTCGCAGAATTTGATTATATCATCCTCATCCCTCACAGGTTCCTGTATTAGAGAGCTTTAGCAAATAATTAACTCAACTAGAATACTGTGAAAAACATTTCAACAGTATGTCCTATTAACAAATCCATAATAAAGCATTATTATCATCTGAACTAGATGGAAGACATATCGGAAGATGGAAAAAGTTCAAAGCAATGGTTACATAGTCTCGAAAGCTTCTTCGAAAAGTTCTGGAAATAAGTGAATGCAAAACAAGAATGTCCTCAGTTAATAATCAATCATGACCTTCTTAGAAGTTATGATTGTGGAGAATATTCTCCACTCCATATTCCATATATGCACAAAACTATCACAGAAGATACCTCGATGTACTGCAGCCGATAATTCTTCACAGACTTGGCAAATTGAACTGCCTCCTCATATGTCCAACTCCGATTTGCATCCACACGGAGTTCAACTTTATATCCCACCTTCCTTCTTACCTCTTGTATTACAGCCACATCGTCAACTAGATTGGCCCGGCGAGCTACCTGCACATTGTAGATTCTATTCATACTTTTAGTGATTTTAAGGTTTTAAAAGCCAGAATATACCAGCAATGCAACAGATATTAACCATTCCAATGCTGCATTATTTATTCACGACAAAGAAGAAGTTTCAAGCACCAAAATTTGGGGATTGCTGCTCTCACCTTCATCTTTATTGCGGCAAACCCCTCTTTAACCATTGAAGTTGCAATATATGCCATATCCATGGGACTCCCGAGAGAGTCAATAAGCGCACAAATCTGAACATCTAACATCTTCTTGGGCAATTCTACTGCCTTTGGAAAGAGTATATTCAACATAGAGGAACTTTCTTTTGTTGCAATTGCATTGAGAACAGCCATCTCCAAACCACATCTGACACTTGGAAGGATAGAGGCTGGCTACAAATTATATGACAAATATAGAAAAATGAAAATTAAAAAGCACTCAAGCAGAGAACCTAGGATAAAATGGTGTCATGCTGACAGTGGTAATGATATGTAAGTGCAGTAAAGATTTCTTAACCTACCAGAATACCTAAAGTGTTCCATATCCAAGAGGAAAAAGAGCCCTTCAGTAAAGGGAGGAAATAATGAATTTTAGCTCCTTCTACCACATGAACTAGGAACCTGAGCTGCTCTTCAATGTCCGGCAAATTTTCCTCATGGATCTCAAGAGGTGCAACCTGTTTCAAACAGAATAACATTAAAAATCAAAAAGAAGGCCTGTTATTTTCACCACAAAGGGAAGTACTAAAGACTACAAAGAGAATCATTGAGCATGATGTGTAAGCATTAAGCATGAAAATCAGCAAGAGAATATAGGAAACACAAGGCGATAATGGACAGATGTGTGTATGAGATTCACAGTTCTTGAGCTTAGGATACAACATGGATAAGAGATAGTTCCTCTATTACTTACAGGTTTGAGGTGTTTAATTATTATAAAGTGTGATCCAAGATAACTAAATGTTCAGTCTCTGCTTTCCCTGATTAGCTAGGGTTTTTCACGAATTTGGGGAAAATCTTTTCCTCAAACACCAATTGAAAGAGTCTTGTAGAAATTTTAAAAACATAAAGTTTGTTATATTTAGGTTCCACGACCACTTAGCATGGAAAGCTACGTATTTGTCTAAATAAGTTAATAAAAAATGTAGTTAAAATAGTGTGGCATAGAGGATATTTTTATCACAGTTTATTCAAACTCCATATCTTAAGCTCTATTTTTCGAGAATTTGATCTATCAAAACCAAATAAAGGAAATTCCGCTACAATTATTGGTCGGCTATAAATTTGAATTATGTGTCACAACTACAGGACCAACTTCTAAAGCTGATATTCTTTACAACTTAATAAAAATCTTACTGCAATAAATCAAATTTCACAACTTCTGGCGATAATTTTAGCCTTACCTCCCCATATCCTGTACTTCCATCTTCAAGAGACAAGCTAATGACAAAGCCTTCTCTATAGAACGTGGTTGATTTATGACCAACTGAGGTTGAAGTGGGTGGAGCACACAACTTAACCCTTCCATGGAGTAGTATCAGAAACTATATCAGGAACAATCATGTACTTCTGACTACACATCTAATTCATCCATCCCATAAAACTTACCTATAGAGAGAATAATCCATTTTAGTAATTCTACCAATCATCAATGGCTTCCTGGAGGTTCCTGAAATTGAATACTTTGAAAGGATATCCATAGCATGATCTGCTACTAGTCGACCAAATTTTCTCAAATCACTACAAAGTAACAAATGTATTAGCAGAGGTGAAAAGTTATAACCTATTAGCTAAAAAGGAAATTCAAGCCATTCTAAATCCTGAGTACCGGTGAAAGTTGGCATTTGCATCAATGCAGCTCTCAACCTCTATCACACAATCGACTTTTTCCTGCTGATATGTGAATAAAGCATCGAGGAATTCCATTTTTGTCTGTACTTGTACATGCTTCACACTACATACATGGAACTTAAATAATTATTCAAAAAGATATACATAGATAGTACAATAAAGGATGAAGAGATAATTTTGCAACGAACCCAATTAATAGGGAATCAACTAAATATTTTGACTACAAAAGTTTAAATGTATCAACTCTAATTGTCTTAACAATCTGTCCAATCTAAGGACTATTTTCTTCAAGTAAAACATGATCTTATTGGACTTGGCATCGTGTTATCAAATTAATATTGGTTTCAAGGACATGCATATATACAATATATAAGCCATTACTGATATTAGCTCAACATTTTACCACAGTCACTATAAATGCAATAACTTCTAAAAATGCTTCTTACCAAAAGAATGGCAAAAGAATATATGTCAAAAACTGGTTTTGGGGGGGGGGGAGACCAAACCGGGAATGAATTTATTAATGAACCATCATCACTGTGTAGAATAAATTACCCATTTGCAAGACACAGGTTATGTATTGAAATATTGTGAGATGTGTAGAAGAACTGATCCAACACCCTTCGCTCTTCCATAGCTGCAATTGGTAGAAGACTGAAGATTGCACCGCCGTGATTGTTTATTACCACTATGATCATCGGTTTCCGTGATATCCTTAAAAAACATAGCATATCCTATATAAATGGTAATAATATAGAGATTTCAAGATTAAGGAGAAAACAACCACTGAAGTTCAATACAGAGAGAGAGAGAGAGAGGATGCAGAACCCAATACCCTTGTCCCAAGAGTGATAATCCATTGGTATCATGGAGAAAAGAAACATCTCCAATCACGCAGAGTACCTAAACATACAGGTGAAAGGATGGGGAAAAAAAGAATGATAAGCTTCATAAGAACCGTTAAAAAAACATATAGAAGAGTTCTCTTATGCTTTCACAGAGCACATTTAAATATTACAGAATTTACTTCAGGGGAAAAAGAATTGAAATTTTATCTATGTATACGGGGAGATTATGCGTCAAACATAACTGATGACAAGCATTTTGACAAAATTAGAATGTGCAATGTATGTAATCAATATTATGGACAACAAATTTCAGAAGCAAAGAAATTAGCTCATCTCGTAGCGTTGGAAAAAATGGGCAACTACAAAGACAGTCCTATGGGAAGTATTTTGACTGTCAGGGGAGTCCCACATTGAATTCCCAAGGACTCATATCCTAATTAATAATATACATGGGTCACTTGTTTCATTGCCAATTGGTTTCTCATTGCCAAATGCCAATTGGTTTTGAGATGGAAGCTCCATGTTCTTTAACATGGTGGCCCTTAGGTCTAAACTCCATATTCCCATCCAAAATTCCACACGTGTCTCGGGTTATATAGCCTCCCAACTACATGGGCAGGACAAACTCTCCATAAACCCCATGACTTTCAACAAACCTGGGTCACGTGTGAGAGGAGGTTCAAGGGACAAAGTCCCACATCAAATTTCCAAGACTCAAATCCTAATTAATAAAGTACATGGGTTACTCCTCTCATTGCCAATTGATTTTGAGATGGATGCCCATGTTCTTTAACATTGATAAACTAACAGAAACTTAAAATTATGATAATAATGTTTCATGTTGACACCGTATGCCATGCAGGTAATCAATTTCAATTCGAGAAACCAGCCACTTAAACAGAAGCACCATGAAGAAGCCAACTAGCAAAGGCAGTTCAGAAGAACATCAATTTGATTTATAAAGATTGTAGTTTGAACTATTAGTTGATGATTGACTCAGTTGAAAAACAAGTCAGAAGTAATAAAAAGTTCCTGGAAAGTTTCAATTTCTACCAAAATAAATATTGCTACTCCAAGATGAAATATCTAGAGCAGAATTAGATTTACTGGTACCGATAAAACTATCTGACACATATTTGTGATCACTCACTCTTTTATTGCAGCCAACAGCAAAACCAACAGCTGTGCTAAGCACACCGTCAATGCCACTAGCTCCTCTATTCCCAACTACCCGTCTCCAGTGACATGGCAATCCCAAGTTGAGTATTGCAGCTGCATTATGTGTATTTTGTGCCTGGTTAGATCCATACATGTCTGCATCGCGTATTGGCATGCTATTTCCAAGAAATACAGCGGACTCATCATAAAGATTTTCCGGAATTACACGTGCAACAAAAGGTTCAGTCAGGGATTGCTCTGAACTAATTAGAAATGACATTTCCCAAGCGGCCTGCAGAATATAGAGAGCTTACGTATCCAGAACATGGAAATGGAGAAAAATATTTATGATTTCAATAAATGGAAGGTCAAGAATCATGGAGATCTGGCTAATGGTGAATATGACTTGACAAAAGCTTAGACAGCAACACTGCCTCCACTTAATTTTCTTTGAATTTTTAATGCAATTTCTTGGTAGTTAATTTTCTTTGTATTTTTAATGCAATTTCTTGGTAGATTAGTACAAGGATAATGCGGAACGAGATTGAACATTACCATTCTAACGTCATGTGAAATTTATAATTACATGATGCAAAAGTTTCATAACAAATGAAAGGCAATTTTGTTATCTAAATGATATAACTCTAATACCATTCAAATTTAAGGATGCTGCAATAGTTCAAAAATAATAATGTGAGAAATGCATTATCAATCATCCTACCAATATATTTATTCTGAATTCTTAAAATAGTAGTACTGAAATATTCTAGGTGGAACAGGATTCAATGCATATCACTCTAATAGCAACATAAACATAACCAAAACAAGAAGGTTAGCATCCCCTATATGGGCAAGGAAAGCCTGTTTTCCAAACTCCTAGGACTTGCATAAATCAAACAAAAAAACCATAGTCACTCCCCCACTTTCATACACTAGCGGGTGTAAACACTGTTGCCCTTACAGATTCAAACAAAATCAGTATCTATCTAATGAATTCAACTACTTCAGTATAAATGAAAGAAAAAAAGCAACGGCAGACATCACAATGAAATCCTAATCTTAAAACAAAAGGAAGGGGGATGTGGAGAAATTGGTAGGCGCTACGGACTTAATTGGATTGAGCCTTGGTATGGAAACTCACTAAGTGATAACTTTCAAATTCAGAGAATCAGCTAGAATATATTATGCAAACCCACTTTGCTTGTAACCACTCTCAAAGTAAGAAACAAACAAATCCTCTACATTTGGGTATGTAACACACAGTTATAAGTAACAGAGTCACCATTTCCACTTGAATCCAGAGTTGATTACATGTCAACCCAATAAATCATACTACATATTATCTTGTTCCTCTTCACTTTAATCTGTGTAAGGCCATGATTCCAGTTAGTCTACAAGTTTTTAAGTGCTTTTCAGTTACCCAATCTCAAGTCATTTCCTCTCAACTATTGCCTTCGATATATACCTTACTAATTATGCTAATTGGGACATTCCTTATCTTAACCTTGAATACGTTCACTTTATCACAACGAGTTTTCCTAGAATTTCTATTTTAGATTATCCCATAACATACTAATGAAATGACTGTTCATTTACCCTCATTTCTTGCCTTACCACCCATGCAAAATATTCACATGGCTATTGCACATACATGCCTGTTACTCAATTTTATATGATGTAGAAAGTACATCAAAGGACAGTGGGAATGAAGTTACAAACTTGTGAAACCACACCAAAAGCCAACGGCCTTTCTCACTTACTATCATGTCCAATGCTCGTAGGTAACCTTTCCATTTGCTGCAAAAATATGGTGAACATGACTTGAGCAAACAACTGGAGAACTCAGTAATTGTACTTTGGATCCTATGTGTTACAATATGCAATGGATCATGACGTCTTGGATGCTTATCAACCATTATATATGAGCAAGGAAATGACATCTCTAGCATCTCAGAAATGCGCACGCTTGTTATCCGACCTCCAATCTGCCATAAAGCAAATACTGTACATTAAATTAAATAAAGGGAACTGGAACTCATTTCACATAATGAGCATAGAACTGCTTATACACAAGAAGCACAATACAAAAATCATCCAGTTAAGTTATTAATCAGAACCAAATAATACTTTTTGCAACTTCATATATAAATTTCTGATGAAAATTAAAATAGAAAACATTAAGTTATTTTCAGTGATTATTTCGAGCATTCTCTGAGACATATGCTTCCACTCATTTTACAATTCATAAAATTTTTTGACTTTAAATTCCAATACTTTCTTTCAAAAGTTTTAGTTATGTCCTTCAATACATCTTTTGACTTTAACTTCCTGAAAATCAACAAAGTTGTATTGCTAGAAAATATAAAAAACTTAAAGCTACCTGAATTACCACATCTGCCTTCATCCAATCCCTTACTGTTTCTGAGAGCAGCAGATGGTCAAGGTGATCAATGAACAAAACATTCTCTTCAATATCAGTAAAGGAAGCCATATACTTCCTAAGTCTCAACCCCGACAAGACGTCTACCGCTACTGGCCACAGCAGGTGTTTGGCAAGGAGAAGAGCTGCCCAAATGTCATCGTCCTTATGAATAGCACCAAGAATCAAAAGCCCTCTGTCCGCCCCTTGAATGACTTTAATGACTTCACCCATTTGAGCACTAATAAGAGGGCTTGAAACAGAATGTTGTACTTCGACATAGGTGGTATATGGCTCTGTAGTTGACATCCATAAATCCAATCCTCTCAAACAGCTGTGGTTCCACATTCTTGGAGTCTTTACCAATGGTTCTCGGAAAGGGCAGTTGATATGGACAGGACCATATGGTGAAGAGGTTGCTATATTCACAGCAGAGTCAAGTGTAGTAAGTACCATCCTCGCATAAATGTCATCAGTGGGTGCAGGAAGACCAAAGAAATGCCTCACAAATGGACCAAAATGGTTCACCTAATTGAAAATTTTAAATAAAAAGTTTGTGGTTGGGTTAAAAAAATAAATTAAAAAAAAAACTAAAGAGTTGTGGAAATCGCATAAAAGTAATATCAAAATCTTTCTTGGAAGACATTGATAACTACTATTTAAACTACTATTGTCTGGCTCTTTCTTTTGTTTGTTCATATTCTTTCACTATTCTTGACAGCAAATCCTGTATTTAGCTGCACAATAACATAAACTAACATATAATTTTCAGAAGCAAGCAGAGATCTATGTAATTAGCAAAATTATCATGACAAAATCAACATCAGCTTTTTAATCACCAAAAGGTACTTGAAGAGTAGACTACAGATGTTTTGCTACTTCCACATGAAGAAGCTCCTCATATCAACATCAATTACCTGATTGATTGCTTGGTTTGCTCCAACATCTTGTAGCTCAGGTGGACGGTCTGCCGTAAGTAGTAGAAGTGGTAAAAAATCTTGACTTGCCTCCACTACCTGTATATATTTAGATAATATTGAGATGGAAATATCAAGGCAAAATATTCTGACATAAGAGGATGAAATATTCAGGAGTTTTAACTTAAAAGAGAAAATAATAACCAGAAACAAAAGTCAATTGAGGAAAGATAGAGAAAAGAACTCAAATTGGACTAGGACAAAAAGAATGATAAAAATCATGTTGAAGTGAGGATAATAAAACTTTCAGAAGAATGACATGCAGCTGTAGTGCCAAAATTAAAGCAAATCTTAGTTATAAAGAAGATGTTCAGTAAACATGCTACTGTATGCACAACAGGTTAATCCAAAATAATCAAATGAGGAAGTTGGCAGATTATGTTATACAACAATAAGTGAAACAGAAATAAATATGGAAGTAGTTAAACTTACAGCGGGAAGGAGATTTGAAGCTGCTGTACCAGATGATGTTATGATAACTGCCGGACTATGAGAACCTCGGGCATAACCAACGGCATGGAAGGCAAGTGAGCGCTCATCAATGCATGCAACACAAGTAGCAAGGGGATGAGCTGAAGCAGCAATTACAAGGGGAGACGATCTCGACCCTGGAGCTACACAAAAATACTAGATGACGAATAAATCAGACACAAGAATTTACTCGACAAATGTCAGAATGATGTCACAAAATCTCACCGTCAATCCAAGTCGAGTACATTCTTCAATTATGAGTGAAGCCCATAAGGAGTTTATGTTTGGAGAAACTGGTGCAGAGTAGCTCATTTTATCAAAACAATCACTTTGATACTGAAAGATACAATGTCATTAACAATCAGTGGAATATTTATTTGACACAACATCTTAATTCAATCTTGTACAGACCATATATCAAGAAAAAAACAAAACAGCCAGATAAACAGGAATGCAGGAAAATGGAGGAACAAAAGTAACAGTCATAATTTCCATTTCATTTTAAGAAGTCAACTGACTTTGTCAGTGGAGAGATTCAGAGAGATCCGTAGTTATAATAAACCTAGTTTTGGACTTAGTTTGCCAGTGTTTCAGTCACCAGGATCAAAATCAGTAATGAGAAAGAACCGCAGAATGTCTACAAGCACAGGCAACCCTACAGCTCAACCTCAAAATTAATTATCAACACAAGAATTAACCACTAATTTAACCAAGGATCCATTTAAATGAAAAGTTCCTTTTTTAAATCAGTAATGAGAAAGAACTACAGAATGTTTGCAAGCACAGGCAACCCTTCTGCGCAACCTCAAAGGTAATTGTCCACACAATAATTTACTACTAATTTAACCAAGGATCATTTAAATAAAAAGTTCCATTTTTTAACTTAGTAATATTTGCTCTAATTTTACTCAGATCTTTGACCTTACATGACCCCCTTTGGACAAACTAAAAGGAGTACATGTTTTAACATCACATGTTGAGCCAATAGAAGATCCAACTGTAAAACCAGCTACTTACCATATTATTAGAAATAGCAGATGCAGGTGAAAGCAGGATGGAGAACTGACTGGAACAAGATGGAGCATCTTTCTGTGAGAGTCAAAAACAGGCAGCTATAAGTTTCCCCCAGTCAAGTAAACTAGTAGAAGATAACATCATCTATCTTACCCAGGACAGCAAGTGCATTACCATCAAGTGAAAGATATAGAGTTCAATATTCTGAGGAAGATAATTACCAGGATAAAGGGGATACCAGTTCCAGAATGCCAGCCTCAAGAACACTTCCACCCAGCTGGACAGCACTCATGTACAACTACAGGTATAAAAAGTACAATTACTGGAGAATACGTATGCTAATATTTGAAAATGCGATTCATGCAGGACATTACAAATATTTTCAGGAAAAGCAACCCCGACCCTATCAGTGCAAAAATTTGAAATGTAGAAAATGGAAGAGAAAATTATATGAAGGTAAAAACCACAGCACATTAAGAGACTTATTCAAAAGCTACAGTTTACAAGAGAAGTAACTGACACAAAAGTGCAGCCAACAACCCCGAAAAAAGCACATACTCTACTTGTATCAGTAGGAGATGCGGACAAGATAAGAAATACGACATATATAGTTGCTGGCATAAAGCTTCCTTCAGAATGGGATTTCAGAGATTCAGGTCTTACCATATCAACAATTTTATTCTTCATTGTGTCGATTTTTTTAAGACCAGTGATGCATTTCTTGCTGCACTCGTCTGTGAATGACCGAAGATGATGTCTGGCCTGAAAGATAATGGGCAATCTAATCAAAATACAAATTATGCTGCTTTCTGGTTCCCTAAGTTTAAAAGTAAGTGCTTAGTTTTACCCCTTCGCCTAACTTTCTGAACTTAACTAATTCTTTTGGTACATTAATAAATAGGAGTTAGATGATGCTGAATGACTAAGAGGACAAAGCGATGACAGCTTTCACATGTTAGCTCAGGTTTATACCCAAAGAAGATACCATCCCTTCTTCAACCTGTCCCAGGATAATATATTTATTTATAGGTTATTCAACTTGGAGAGGTGAAACAAATGTGTTAAAGACCCTATTAGCGTTATAAAAGAAAATATTAACATAGAATTCCAGGCCATGAACTTCTAGAGATTGGAAGGGCTATATTTTCCATTTGCTTAATACTTCTTTAAAACAGTAACATTAGGAATCTCACAACACAGGCTACAGGAACTGTTTGGTCTCAAGAAAATGTGAGGGTTAAATTATAAGCAAAATGGTGGAGAGACTATGAGAAAGATAAACAGAGAGGCATATTGCAATTTACCATTTAAAATTTGAACATCAAAGTCTTTCCATCTAGCTTTCAAATGACTGGCCATTCAGGATATTTGAAGTAACATTATACATAGTATTAAAATTTTCAAGTAAGCAAATATCCGACAGAAAACAGCAAAGCTGATCCAAGAAGAAACTTGAAAAGAAGCAAATAGAAAAATTGGAAGGTGGAAGAGAACAACCTTAGGATACCTGGTAGAGAGCGAACTCATAGGCCTTAATGCCTTCCTGGAAGGTAGAAGTGGAAGAGTTATTCCATGCAAGTGTAGAGACCAAAACAGTGACCTCCTCAAATTCATGCAATTCAATCTGTTGAAATAGACTTCATAAGAACTGAAGCATATCAAGCAAGTGCAAGCCTATAAAACTTACACTACAGATATTAGTTAACGCAGCCATCACAGAAAAGAACATGGGAAAACCATCATCCTAACACAAATTTGCAAATAAAAATTTGCAATTACCTGGGGAATGAAGAAGTAAAATGAACCAGTTTCATACTTCATAGAAGATGACATCAGGTCAAAATTGACATCCAGAAAACCATAAGCCATTGGAAAATCCAACTCTATTGCAGGATATCTTCTGGAACACAGTATAAAACCATTCAGCATACCTCACAAGTAGGACGCTAAACTACATAGTATGCTAGAGATCATATATTAACTTCATAAATTTCCGTAACAAAAGTCGAGTTTCTTCTTATTATGTAGAACCAAAAGAACTTCATCAACAACTACTCACAACATAAATATTTTCTCCATTGTCTTAAAGAACCTTTTATGTTGTTCATATATTGAAATGGTTGAGAAAGATCATGGGGCAAACGAAAGCCACAAATTACCTTTGACTTTCACTGTAATTTCTAGAAGCATGAGAGTAATAACCATTGAAGTAGACTGCTGCACCAATTCCGAAAACACCGCGGGTTCTACCCAAAGCAAGTGACTTGTATGTTGGATTATCCTCTTTGGAAAGAAAAAATAGAGGAAACACCCTGCCCGACTCAGGTTGACAGCAAAACCAATTTAAAGCTTTTGCACTTGGAGGCACTGCAACCTGCAAATTCCATATATATAATATACTCAACTTACAAACATAAGTACATTTTGTATTACAATTGATCAAACACTACTATTTATCTGTCGTATAAAATATTCACAACTTTGAAGCAGCAGGCATAATTATGAAGAAAAATAGCATCATAATAACAATTTTTCCCTGTTTTCTCTGTAAACTCAATGGCAAAGATAAGGAAAATGACCACCTACCACCAAATTCTATTTTGCCAAACTAAGAAATCAATGTTCACATATATCATATATGCACTAAGCGTAGACATCCATTTAGCAATGTTACACAACATTCAATTGCAGATGCATCAAATTATAGTGCAAGACCTAAAATTCAAAAATAAATATCAAAATCCAAGCAAGTTACAAGAAACACGCATACCTGAAATCTAAACATCCCTCTTGTACAAGAAGGAGGATTAGCCTTCAACTGCTCAACAGCCTCTTGAACCATATCCAACCCTTGTTCAAGAGTCAATGCCGGCGCCAAATTCTTCGTGATGCAAGTAGAAACCAGCAATGCAGCATCTTTAGAATCCAAGATTTTATCTTCTTGCAAACATTTAAAAACCTACACAAGCATTAGCATAATCAAGAAAAAAAAAAAAAAGCCCAATAGACAAAATTAAACAAAGATGAAAAATCAGATAGAAAGCCGGGACTTTGACAAGAAAGAACCTTCAAGATTGGATTTTTACGCCTCTGAAAGAAAGTATTAATAGGGTTCAAAGAGGGATTGAGAGAAGAGTAGTGGGAATGGTTAGAAGTGGAAATGGTGATGGTTTTTCTGAAAAGGGGTGGTCTTAATGGGATTAAGAAGGGAGGATTCTGGATTGTTAGCACATTACAAGGATTCATTGATAGGGAAAATTGAGGAAATTGAGCAGTGGATGTGAGGGGTTTATGCCTTGGAGAGGTTTTTGGTTCTTCAAATTTGATGAGTGGTTTAGCAGAAGTTTGGCTCCTGGATAAGATATTGAGCGGGTACGAAGGTTTATAGCGATTGGCGAAGTTGATCTTGACCGTTGAATGAGTGTTACTCTAGACTAGGAATTTGCAAGGTAGTTATTGCTGTAGTTTAGGTAATACCTGTAACCGTCTTAGTTGTGGAAAATTACAGTGTCCTCACCAGAGTCTTATAATAATTACATAGAAATGGCTCAAAGTTTTGGAACTTGCATCGACGTCCTTTACTTACAACAAGGTAGATGTATCCTCCAAAACGGGAAAAAAGAGGACTTAACTAGGAAAAAATCCATAGCTTATCTACATTGTTGTCAATTTATTTTCTTGACTCCTGATTTGGGAAACCAACATACAATTCTTCAGGACATTTTCTGGGCAGTTCAAATTCACGAGCTCATTTGTAACCTTTGTTTTACACAAGTGTTTATATTGCACATATTACATGGGCACTTGAGTAGGCATAATGTACATGTGTAAATATGTAAATGTAATCAATCTAACAATATACTTATCCGAGCTTATAAGTTCACCTGTGAATTTTATATTCACTTAAATGTCCATTTCACATATGATGGGGACATATAATGTGGGCCTATGGGCCTAGCACAAATCCTGGCTAAACAAGATGGAGCCAAGGCATTGGGCCAATGAGATTTGACAGTCCAAAACCCAGCAAGGAAGTCATGTTAGCCCCTGCATATTCAAGGAATACTAAGTTTGCAAAGAAGTGGTTTTCCATTTATAACCCAGCTACTATATTTTAGGTAAATATAAAAAATCATTATATGTTGAGAATTTTGAATCAAGAATAATAAATCATGGTATATTGAGAATCTTGAATAAAAAATAATATTCAGGTACACAATTCATACAGCCAAAATTCTCGCCTTTTTTTTTTTTAGATTTCAAGTTTTAGCACGAAATAAGAAATTGCAAAGTGTATTTTGTAGAAATTACATAATAACCGATCTTTCAATTCCTAAAATTAATAATGCAGGAACTCAGTTGGTTGAGTTCCACATCAGCTCGGACATGTCACACGTTTTTGACTGGTTGACTTTTATTCATTTCAGTCTGGCACCTCGGCTACAGACATTGGAAGACTAAATTAACTTTTGATTGCTGTTATATCTTCATTAATGTTTTGACATCCCAATCACTATTCATGAGAAATCATTTGTCCTTTAAGTATTCATTTTCCTCTTGGATGAACACATGATTATAATTATCTCACACTAATGAAAAACACTCTTTTCTCTATCTTCTTGACTAACTTAATCATCGGAGTATTTATGGGGATTAAATCCCCTTGCATGTAAGTTTACTTTGGAAATCGAAGACTCTACATATAACAAAAGAGAATAATGTTCAATTCATGTAGTATGTCTTAAGTAGCTGATATTGTAGGGTATGTAAACTAGCTATAGGAGCAACTTCATTCGTGCTAACACAAAATTAAAATTTGCTTCAAAAATATTTTTGGAATTTTTTTTAGAAATTTATCAAGCAAAAAGAAGTGGAAAAGGTTGCTATGATTAGCTAATAGAGTTTGCAATTTGTGTTGTATTGCCATATGGACACATCTAATACCTTGACCCTTTGAAATGGCGAAGGAGTAGATTAATATTTATATGGTTTTAAGTCTCAAAAAAAATTACGTTTTTTTAAGGTATGTCGTTTTCTTGTCCTTCTAGCTAGTAATAGACTGATGCCTACCAGTGATAGTTACGACCGAAATCTTGATTAAGACCAATGCTAGTAAATCTAAACTTTAGGAAAAGTAGAAGAGTTTTGAAAGGTTGATTTGAGAAGAGAAATTCACGAGAGCACTAGCATTGGTTAGAATAATATTAAAGGAGACTAGAGAAAGTAAACCTTGCATAAGCTCCCCAGCTAGGTCAATTTACTGTACAGTGAAACCCAAGAATTGTCATCGGTCTGGCTTAGAAAACTTTGATATTGGCTTGGTTTGTTACAAATTATGAACCAAAACTCTATCACACGGCACACGACTTGGATGCTTTTGGAATCAAATATGACATGGTAATCGAATATTACCCTTAAACATTGGAAAAAATCATAGATTTTCTCAATAAATTAGACTTATCAATCTTTTAAAATAACTTGTCAGTTTTTTATAACGCAACATCACTGTAACATTTTTCCCCCCTATATGCACTAAGGATAACGCTGCAATAAATATACATAGAAAGTTTCATTGATATTTTTGGCCATGTTGTCCATTATTTTTGGACCCCTCTTCTTTCTTGCTTTGGTGCTTAAGGACATGAATGAAGAATTCTTCATATATCCCAACTTGTAAATGAGGGATGTCCAGCTAGTTGGCCAGGTCCACCAGAAACGTCTTCAGATGCAAATTTGCAATCAAAAGAGCAATGATTGCCACTCAAAACTTCAAATGCGTTTTTGGCTTTAGTGGGTAGTTTCTTGTTAACAATCTACCTCAAAATGTTTTGTTGGTTCTTAGAGGATAAAATTCCAAAAGGATGTCGGAGACATGCATATTTTGACTATATATTTGAGGGTGTCTACTAACCCTATAAAGCTATCAAATATCATTGCATTCACTCGAAACAAAAATAAGCACACAAAAAATGCACGCACATCCACGTTTGGTTATATGATATTCTTGCTTTACTTTGTAAATTGAACAATGATAATAGTGCTATAGTGGTCTGGCAGAAAAACAAGATTATGGATAAAGAATTCGAGATTAAAGTGAGAGGTTAAAGTGTCACTAGCATAGAATTTTATTTTTTTTTAATTTCTATTTTCTTAATGTAAACTGCTTGATTTCATGTAATTTGAGTTTTACTAGAAACGTAGCAAAGTTACTCGCATCTTGAAGGAAGAGAGAGAGAGAGAGAGAGAGAGAGAATTTTCAATAATGGAGAAGCCACTTTCTCCAAATTATTTAGCCATATA
Organism: Mitragyna speciosa; assembly: GCA_024721245.1. NCBI lineage: Eukaryota > Viridiplantae > Streptophyta > Magnoliopsida > Gentianales > Rubiaceae > Mitragyna > Mitragyna speciosa. The sequence goes on from CM045570.1 coordinate 3,798,233, forward strand.
CCACATTGATAATTCAATTCATAATTTGTAATCCCCGTGCGATAGATGAAATTTGGAGAAAAAAGAAAAGAAAATATTTAGCCATATGAATCCCCCATTAATAAAGACTTCAGTCAGAATTCAATGGATCAAATATATAGAAATCTTTGACTCGAAAGAAATTATATATATCCTGTGGAAATTAGGTCTTCCAACAAATGTCACCATGTAACACTAGTAGATTTTTGTCTACTGTTATGGCTTGTTTGGATAAATCCATCTTTACCAAAAACTTGTTTTTTCAAATGCTTTAGATTTATGTTAGTGATGCATGAGCTATGCAAGGCCATGAAGTTACTAATGGAGGCACAAAAAAAGCTTTGAATTGACAAGTTTGTGCCACTTTTTTTGTGTTAGGTTCATAGGTGACGATATGTTTAGAGCACTCACATAATGCCAGCGTCTAATGTGTGTCTGTGTGTATGCTTACATTGCATATAACTACATAGCTTTGGTATCATTAAAGAATTCTAAAGCTTAGCAAGAGTGAGATGGCATGCAGTTGAGAGTACCAGAGGAACATGCAATCATTTCTTCAAGAATTTAAACATACGTATTCAGATGATTAGCTAATATTAGACTTCTTAAACTCCAATTAATCTTTGATTAACATTCTAATGATGTAGAAAGATGTATGACAATCTCACCACTCAATTATTGTAAGAGTCACTTAATTGGTTTGAGAATATTAATTAAAAATTTATGCTACACAGATATTTGTCTTCCTGGTATTGGCTTATGTAGATATGATGATATAAGAATTTCGATGCCCGTGGCGCATCTACGAGTTCACAGTTTGGTAAAACTATGGTTCAAGTTGTACTAGTGTTACAAAATGACGACCAACCATTTTTGTTTTTCAAAAATTATTGAGTCATACAAAAAAAAAATTATCGAGTCATACAAAAATATATGGCTCGCGGCATTACACATGGCACGGCAAGCATGGTAGATAATAAGTGGTAGATTTACATTTTTATGATTTGGAAGAGATTCTCAAAATCTCACAAAAGAAATGGAGTCATTCATATAAAAATATAAAATTAAGGAATCGTTTGATTCAAATTCTTCAATCATTATTACTATATATATCATTAACCCTACAATGAGAATGAATTTTGAGAATTCTCCCCAAACATTAGTGATGAAATAAGTATCTTGATAAAAGTACTTGTTTGGTTTGCTTATGATGAGGAATGGCTTTCAAATAAATTTTAAATATTTTTAATCTTTTTTTATAATATACAAATTTCTTAAATTTCTTATATTATTTTTAAAAAAATTCTAAAAGTGCTTCTTTAATTTTATATAAAGCCATGCTCCAGTTTGAGTTTTAAACAAATGGTAAATTTAAAAACAAAAAAGAGAAAAAGTCATTTTTATTTTGGGTTTCTATCCGGTATTCAAAAGGATTAGTGAGTTTGATAGAATGGTATTTTTAGAATATTCATATAAACCCTAGTTAATCACTTTTATTTTAATTAAAGAATAGTGATAATTATTTTTTAAAAATCAATAATATGTGTGATTACTACTGACGTCTATTTCCCTCCCTGAAGCTCCTAAATCAAACACTCCCTTAGAGTTTTAATCATTTTTTAATAATCTGAAATGGATAACAAATAAAGTTTCAACAAATTAGCACAACATTAAAGGACTCTAATCAATCTTCAAAAAGTGTATATATGATGAAAGTCTCATAAAAACAGTACAAGAAGATATAGAGCCTACCTTTTTTTTTTTTTTTTTTGTATTATGTATCTCAAGAAACCTAAAACAATGTGATATACATTAACCTTTTTGTACCATATAGAACATTTAAAATATACAATTTGTAAAACCCATATATGCTACTAGATTTTAATGTACAATATTTATTTTAGAGAAAGAGTGTGTCAAAATTGTCTTCAACGAAACATGTACCCCATACAAAGCTTAAAGAATATAAAGAAACATTTGGAAAATCTGTTACCTCATTAAATGATCTATTATCTGAACTTCTAGTGGATTACGACCTCAATGATCAGACGTAAGCACAATTAACATGCGTGTGCTTGTCCGAATTATTCTAAACGCACCATCCACCACCATTATTCCAACAAGACAAATACAATACGTAAATAAAAATCAGATAAAGGGATTGAAAAAGCAGCTGGTTGATTTTGCATTTGAAGACGAATATGTTATAAAAGTAGCGAATACAAATATTAGTATGGTGCCCTCTTGATTATTAAATTAAATACAAGTGAAGAACAATGATAATACACTGTACAAAAAGGTAATGAAGCTTATCTTGATTTAACCAATCAAGCTTTAATGTCTAATGACCTCAGGTGAGCATAGGATGAAGAGTGAAGGGGAAAAAAAAGTAGGGTTCTTTGAGTGGAGGAAGAAAGTGGTGAACAAAGCACACATGGTACAGGTGATGGTGCCAAGAACTCATGTCCATGATGGAAGCTTAATTAAAGACCTTGAAAAAATTAAGTCTTTGATAAAATAACCGTAGGTATCATAACATTTTTTTTCCTTAAATAGTAGAAAGCAGTGATCTCAAAACAAACATTTGTACAAATGAATTTTGATTGTTTAGTGTTCCACTATACTTTACACAAGTGACATAATTCCTGCTATGTTATTCAACTATGCTAGAATTTTCACGTACGAGCACGACATAATCTCATCTTTCTGTTTATGTTACATAATTTTTACCAATTCATCTATATATGTACCTAAACTCATATAATGCACAATAAACATTTTTTGGGTAACTTTTTTCTTTAACCTAGATTCGTAAAGAAACTTTAACAAAATTTACAATCAAATATTTTACATAGATGAAATCCTATTACATTCTACAATTTTATCACCTTATAAAAGTTCGAAAAATACTTATCACATTCTACAATTTTATCACTTTATAAAAGTTCAAAAAATACTTACACTAATCTAGTTTGCAGTCTTACTTATAGATCTTATGGTGTAAAAAAAAAAAGTTATATAAATATCCTCACGTTACTTTCTTACATCAATATATATTACTATATTCATGTGACTCTCTTTTACATCGCAACGTCTACAAGTAAGGTTATGAATTTGATCCATATCATAAAGGTTCAATAATTTCACCCTTCCAAGCACCGAAACAGGACTAACAAAACGACAATAGCCATTCCTCTTCCTAAAGAAGCCGGAAAAAGTCAGGAATTAGGACAAGAGGAGACCTGCATGGGGTCCAGGCCACAGGGTTGAGTTGACAGGCTAGGCAATTGGGTGGGAAAATGGTGCACCAGGTACCCACGCATGGTCGAAACAAAAGACCCCACTTGGTTGAAATTGATCCAGGAGTCAATTTCACCAATCTTGATTGCCACCATATCTGATGATGTCTAAGTGTAATTATTATAGCATGGTGTGGAAATTCCAAGAAGCTTTGTTTGTTGCTACCAAAAAATGGATGTTTGTTTGGTGCAGAATTGCGAAGCCGTTAAATCCAGTCCTCTTCCGTACGTAACAAGGCCGTCATCATTTGCAATTACTATTCGGACCATCTGCTCTAATCATCCAACCTCCATAATTAGACTTCTTCCAACCAGGCAATATAACGACTCCTATTCAGGAATTTGTGCTGTGAATACAACGTTACAACCTGAAAATAATTCGACCATTCCCATGAATTGTCAACACCTATCATTTCCCTTACTTTTTCAATTCTTTTTTTTTTTATCACATTACTTTTTCAATTCTTGTCTTTATTTTAATATGAGCCATGTTTTCGTAGCAAAATCTTAGAGGTCAGCCTAGGTTACATATAAAGAATCTTGATATTTCATAAGTTGGTTAGAGTTTTGCCCCTTTTTCTTCCTTTTTTTTTTTTAACGATTTGGTTAAGCCGGTTTCGTCTGGTCTTTGTTTTGGAAAGTTTAAGCCATTAGGCAAGTGTGGATCGATTACAATTGAACTAGCCATAAATCCTATTATGTGCCTCAAAATAAACAATCTAGTAGCCGATTGGATGTGATTATATCAAAACAATTTGAACATTCCATGTTGAAATATCATTTTAGCAAAACAAAAATGATACTATCCTTAATTTTTCATTAGATTATTGAGCTAAGGAATATGACATTAGTTTACTTGTACTATAAACTACCAATCCAGTTGTTCTGCGTTCGGAGTTTCCATTGATTGCTTCTTATCTTTACCTGAATTCTGCATTTTTCTCATACCAGTCCAGTTTTGGATCTGAATAGAAATCATTGTGTTTTAGAATAAGAATATGGCACTCATAAGCTTCTAACTTATTGTCGACTAGTCTATGATATGGAAATTGTTGGTTGTTAATTTCTTTGTTATTCAAGTAGTGGTTTTATAGCACATAGAATCAATTCGACGCTCAATATAACCTCAATAAGATTTCAAGTTGTTTTCATGTAGTGATTCTCCCAAAAGAAGAAAAAGAAAAATTGGTGCCCTATTGTAAAAAATAAAATTTCAATCAGCAAAGAACTTACCACTTGCTATATTAATTGATTGATCTCTATGAAAGATACTTGTCTCAGTTTTTGCTTTTTTTGGCGTGAGGATTGGAATTCAATTTATCTTGATTTGAGCTTGGCTCAACTACAAGTTAAATCAACCCGATTCAAGAACCTATATTTAGTTTGAAGGTTAAATTTAATTGAGAAATTAAGTTCCATCTTTTTTACTTCCTTAATCCAAAGTTTTGAGCTGCATTTACCTCTCTCTCTTCCCTCTCTCTCTCTCTCTCTCTCTCTCTCTCTCTCTCTCTCTCTCTGGATAGATATATATATGTGTGTGTATATTTATATACATGTACACATACATATGAAAGGTTGAGGTGCAGTTGAATCAACCTAAGTAGAGATATATTGAGCTCCAATTGACTTAACCTATATGTATATTTACTTTGAATTTTACTCCAACAAATCTTCCTCAAACTCAAGTTTCAGCCTTATTCAAGCTCAAAATCAACCGTGAACAAATAAAGATAAAAGAAAATGTTTATTGTCAAAATGATTTCTAATTGTAAAATAATTACATGATTATTTTAAAATGTATGTCATTAGAGACAATATATGTTAAAACCAAATAATAGTACCTGTAAAGGCTATGGCTACCCTTCTGGATTCTCATACCTTGGTGCAAACATTTTTCTTCTCTTGCATTTTTTTGGAAAAGGGTATGTTGCAGTTCAAATCACAAGACAATAGCCCAGATTGAGCTTTCTTGCCAGCTTAGCTAGCACTCAGGTTATATGTGGGCCTTCTCATGTATGTAAAGATAGAAAACAAGTGCCTTGTGTGATATACCACATATTAACTATTAAAATTAACTTAAATATCAAAAACTTTTTTTTCTTCACTTGATAAACAGACATTATTTGCACCAGGAAAAATAAATAAATAAATATAAATGTGTGTGTGTATGTCCTACAATAAAATTAGTGAATATATTCCATTTGAAGAATTTCTATTTTATTTCTTTAGCAGGGGCAAACATAGGTAATTAACACGTTTGCTACTATTTATTACAGAAGAAAAATGAGACTACATTGCCGCAAATAGTTTTAATTATTCTTTTCATTGAAACAAATAGCAATAAAATTAGAGTAATCCCATCATATGTTTATTCTTTTCTTATTAGTTTTTTCTTGCGCTATATATAGCATCTTAAATAGTCAAGTAACTTGGAGTAGTATTGGACAACTGTAATCACCATTTTGTCTAATTATAAAAAATGAAAATACAAGTTGGAAAAATGCCACTATATCCCCAATGAGTTGTCCTTATCCATAAAAGAATTTAACATAAATGATCAAATAATAATTTATAGATACATGGATTACAAGGAAGCTTTGTTGTTTTGCTGGTTCTAACTCTTATCCAACGTTTGTAACTTGCACCAAAGATACGTTAGTGTAATGGGGAATCACCAAAGAGAAACAGAACATAAATTGTGAAGAAAATTTATGTGGCAGTGGATTTTTGAACTGCATTAATTTATTCCTAGAATATATATGCGGTTGCAAGTTGCTACCGCTAAGATTTGCCTAGACTTTTTTGATACAGCTTTTCACATTTCTTTAATGAAAACACTTTGCCATCAAATTGCTAGTGGCCACCAGGCACTAATAGTTTGCGAGATTGGATTTAAATATGGCAAATAGAAATGGACCACAACCTCAAAGAGACAGAAACTTCTTGAGTTCACATTTGTTTCAGTTGCATGAATGTGTTTGCTGCTGTAGTATAATTGAATCTCCATGTAAATTCATTTACCATAAATAAAAATTATATGAAATCAGATGAAAAGTTTGTCTGTTGTACGTGCAACATGGATCCAATTCGAAATAACAGTAAGCATCCTTAATCAAGTTTAATCTCCCACATGCAAATTGTCATATAAATTCACAATGTAAATAGGCAAGAGAAAACGGAATTGGTCAGTTACTGTCCTTATCATCTCTCAAACAGCGAGTTCGAAAATCACCATTTTACATTTGCTAATTGCAATTCCAAATAACGAAAATTATCAGAATTTGTCAACTTAATTATATGCCACTGCACTAAAGAATTATTCTCGCTTAAATGTTGTATGGAAGCTTATAATAATGGAGGACAAAGAGAGGTGTGGCATTAGGTAGTTTGGCCAGACCCCATGACAGGGGCGGATCCAAAGTGGGGGCCCTGGGGGCATGGCCCCCACTGGCTCATCTTGGCTTCCTTTGACATTCATGAATTTTAGACAAATTTTTAAATGTATTCCCACTACTTCCTCTTACGGGCTCATTTTTTTTCTCTTGTAGATTAGAATGAGAGACAATTGGATGAGTAATTATCTAGTTACTTACATTGAAAAAATATACTTTATGAAGTTAAAAATATAAGAAAGTTGTAGACCGTTATCAATTATAAATGGTTTGATTTACTTTTTGAAATACAATTACTGTTACATTAGTAATTTTGAGTATAAATTTACTTATGTTTTTGTGAAATATATGCATTATTTCTTCTTGTTATGTGAGTATTGATGTTCTTTTAAAAAAAAAGATAAAAAAGTAAGTAAAAAATTTTAATATTAAGTAAAAAATTTTAATGTTACTTTTGCCCCCACTAAAAATGTTTTCCGGCTCCGCCACTGCCCCATGAGTTAAAGAGTGACAAAAACTTGTACTCTTTCTCCAAAATGCAAACATGGATGCTTTTTCAATATCATTCGTTATTTAGTGAGCCAAACTCTACTCTTTTGTGAAAGCGTAGAGCATTAATATAGAAAGACTTAAACTTAATTTGGCTATATTTAAATGCCATTGTGTTTATACCATTTGTCGCTTCAAGAGAACCAATTTGGTACGTTACTGTGGTGAGAATGCAGAAACTTGGTTCTGCCTAACTCCACTTTAAACTCGTAGAGTTTATAGGCAAAAGAGTGAGGGAAAGAAAGGAATAAAATACAACATGTATTCAAAGCAAAGTACTTTCTCTTATCCGATAACGATATGTCCATTTAGTATATTCCATTCTTGTTTATGAAAACTTTCATGCATGATCCATGTTCAAGAGGAACTCTTACCAAATGAAATAATGGAGAATGGTGAGCTAATCATTCCAGGAATATAAGGAGTAGCAGAAATAATTACGAGAACCAGATTGATTGATCTATTCGATTTTATATAGATTTAAGATAAGAAAAAAATCATAAATATATTGATTTTTTTGTAGAAGTCAGAGAAATCCTAACTTCACTTCCCATAGAATATTATCAGACTTGCTGGCCATGAAATCTTTTGCCATCTTGATATGCTTTATATTCTGCCACTAATCTATTGGTAAATGGGGCAAATTTTTTTTCCTTTTTTTTTTTAACTCTTTTACAAGCAATCGAAAATATAATGCGACAAGATGTCTACGAGATTGCCACGCACAACTAGACAATTAGACATGTCAGTCATTGATACATCCTCATAGAATCCTAGAATTGGAACATGAAAATACTTGTTGGACTATGATCACAAGTTGATCTACCTATATGATAATTTAGACGAGCTTCAATATGCTCTAGACACATATTTTAGCATTGAGTAACAAATGTTTATTTTGTATGATCACACAACTTGTTTTGAACATGGTTTCAAAAGATTATCAAAGTTCAATCATAATCACTCCAAATTCCTGCAAACCATATTGCTAAAAACATATTAAGATTCCTTATCAAGGCCATTTAGCTCATCGAACGCAACTCTTTTGTCCTCCTATCAGACAAAATCAAGATAATATTGCAGAGAGAGGAGAGGAGAGGATAGGCTTCAAGTTTGATTCTTTGATATGGTAAATGAAATATTTTTTACATTTGGCTTTATATATACAAGCCGTACTCAGGAAAAACATTAAATTGCTATGCAAAGTCAGTCATTTTTTATAAGTACAAAAATTGGAGGTGGGAAAAGACAAACCAACTTTCTACTACTGTGCAGAAGAACCTTGCTCGGATTAAAATGCTACGCATGAATGAATCTAGACGATACCATCCCCCATTGGGCCCCTAAATGAAGTGCCCTTTGAGTCATCAAATGATTTTAAAATAAAAATGTAAATTTTCATTTGTTAAATAATTTTCACCTTTTCAATTGACCTAGTTTTCGTCATCAATCATAACATGTGATTGGGTGTTAGACTTTCATATGGTGCGGCAATTGCTAAATCCTTTCCTCAGATGATTTTTATGAGATTGACTTAAAAGCATAATTATACATTAGCTTTTCCTTCTTTTTGATAAAAATTCTTCATTTAGATAACTGAAACATCCCTAATCACACACTTAATTTCTTCCCATGTAAGCATTACATTGGATGATCCAGAATTATCCTTAGACTCATCTTGCATTAGCATCTCATGATTGCATATGCCCATGAAAACATAGACATGATAACATGGTAAACAATATGCTATTGACATGTCATGTCAAGATACATGAAAACCATTGGCTGCTTAGGTCGTGTAGGATAATAACAAGGATTCAGAAAAACCTCAGAAAGAAAGCAAACACTAAAGCATAACATACATACATCAAAGAGTTTTATGTCCTGCTCAAATGGATGTTGATTTCTGCTTTCGTAAGCTAGCTACAGTTTGCTATCTGTTGCTGAATCTGACCCACTTCTCTTGCCTTCTCCTCCTATAAAAGCCACCTAATCCTCATGCAATGCTCCATTGTCCTCTCATTTCTATCAGCAAAACAAAATTTCAAGCGTCACCTTCAATATAGCCAGCCATGATTCCAGGGGAGGCAACAGGAATCCATTACTTCACCCCTGAGATTTTTCCCTCATCACCTTTTCCCTCTAACTTCAGCCTGATGCAGAGCAGCTTTCCAGCATTCCAATTCAGCAGATTCTTAGCCAACTTTCCAAACTATCATAGCCCTCCTCCCATCCCTGAGTTTTCTCCCCAGTCCTCAGGTTTAAGCAACAACTCTAGTACCTCTGATGAAGCAGATGATCAGCAACTTAGCATCATAGATGAAAGAAAGCAAAGGAGAATGATATCCAATAGAGAATCAGCTCGAAGGTCAAGGATGAGGAAGCAAAGGCACCTTGATGAGCTCTGGTCTCAGGTGCTTCGCCTGAGGACTGAAAATCATAGCCTCATAGACAAGTTGAACCATATTTCAGAGTCCCATGACAGGGTTGTTCAAGAAAATGCACGCCTTAAAGAAGAGGCTTCTGACCTCCGACAAATGCTCACTGATCTCCAACTTGGAAGCCCATACAATACCTTGAGAGATCTTGACGAGGTTCCATGCAACACGGCCCATCTCAGGGCTGAGTCCTCAAACCAATCCATCACAACTCCTTCAAATCTGCTTCACTGACCGAGAGCTTTCTGAGTTCTCAGAGAGAGAGAGAGAGAGGAAAAAAAGAGAGGTGTTTGAATTTTTTTTCTTGTTGTTCTGTTTGGTGTGAATGTACTGAGTCACTATTTTCTCTGCTGTTGGGGAACATGTAATCCGAAGTGAATGAACATTTTTTTTTCAACATTGTATTTCCAACAAAACAGATGATAATTTTGATAGTTTCACTAGTAAACCAACTAAAGAAACTCACGATGGATAAGATGTCTAGCTCTAGCACTCCATCATATGGATAAATAATCATGAAAATATCATCAATCATCCCCTAAATAGGATTAGCTGAAAGCAGCAAAGGTAGAATATTAGATATTAAACACCATCATGTCTTTAATATTGCATTATTTTTCTTTTTCCAGGTTTGTCAAAAACAAAGTAATGGAATAAAGAAAACAGTGGCATAGTGTAAGTGGCCTTTGATAGATCAGGCTACAGGAATCTGCAGGAAGGCCCCATGGCCAGAATTGTGTATAGCACACAGATGCACGAGCATGTGGGACAAATGGTGGTGGAGATGCTGGTGATAGTGGCTCATAATTCAAGGAACTACTGCTATAAGAAGCAAAAAAAATATGAAAAAGCAAATCACTATGATCCCCCAATTCTCAGCTACTGTTTTTATTTACGTCAGAGCATCAAAAACTCAACTGGTTCGACTGTTTAACAAGCCGATGTTGTTTTCCAATTTCAGTATAGAACATCAAGTACTTTGTTTCTTCCATCCCATTATCAAGAACATTTAGCCAGAACTTCTAGCACAAAAGAAGTAATAGTTTGGATCTTTAAAACTTTAGTGCGTCGTTCGAAGCAAAATAAATGGTTAAGTGGCCGAAAATATACAACGAATAGAACTTTTCTGCATGTTGGAAAAATTTCACATTTCTAAATCAAAACCGTTCCAAAATTGAAGTATTAATTGACCGAGAATTGTTCACTTTGGAAGCTTCATGAGCTAGGGACAAAAAATGTTCTGCAGAACACCAGTCATGGTAATTGGTAACATGGAATAGCGTCAAAAATATAGAAAGTAAAAAAGTTGTAAGTTAATTTAAAGATATTTTCATTCTCTCCCTTTCTCTTATCCTTCAGCCCCTTTTACATTGAGTAATTTAAGGTTCCTTGAAGATCTTGGACATTTAAGGTTCCTTGAAGATCTTGAACTGAGTATTGTTTTCCTTTTTTTTTTTTCTCCCAACAAATTTTTCACCAAAACAAGCAAACCAACAATCATCGTGTGTTGATAATGATTGCTCAGAAAATGCAGAGCTGGGTATGATAATCATTTTTCTTGCTTGATAATCTCGAAACAAGTGCCAACATCAAGGTTTATACTTGCAGGATTGCTATTTCCATTTATACTATAATTATCCAACCACAACGTTTATCTAACTGACCAAATATTTCTTAACTCTAAAAGCTTGAAACTGTCTCGAGGACCATAAATTATTGCAAACATATATTAAATGCACAGTAATTTACATGACTATACTAATATACTATTTGAAGGAAGAATTGTAAATACGTGTATTGTATTTTCTTAAAATGTCTGTCAAGTGTCATCTATTCATAGCATGGGCATGTGCTAGTTATAAATTATACATAGACAATGTCTAGATGAAAAATCTAACGGTTCCTCCAAAGAAATGGTATTCATATAAATAATTCAAGGATGTTCTTTTCCTATACTAATTTCAGGTTTAAAAACAATAACAAAAACAAAAAAAGAGATTTTTAATTAGCAAAAAATCTTATTTCCACCTTCAAGTGCTTGGACTTAACTTCTGGAAAGTTGGGCCTGTGACAAAGAAACAAAAGACCAAACATGGGACCAAAATAACATAGGAACCGTACTAGAAATCCGGCCCATAAAGGGTCTCCCCTTCTCATTGATTTGACCGTTGGGATGAGGGAAGCTGGCAAGATGTTCCGCGAGGTGATTGTGTGTCAACATTCCCAAGACAATTTCTGCATCTGTCAGCACGTCCCCATCTCTCTCCCCCGTTTTCCTCCTCAGCAAATCTGTGTATGAGCAAGAAGCTTAGCATAGTTCTTGATTTGGGTCGGATTTAGAATCCCAATTAGATGTTTTTAAGTGGAGAAAAGTGAAGGAAAATAGATAAGTGGAGAAGAGAAGAAAGATGTGGCCAATTGGAGTGAGTTTTCAGTTCCTGATGGACTTGACAGTTGCAGGGTTTTCATTGATGATTGGATTAGGCTTGTTTGCTTTCATTGCCTCAATTCTTTGCTCTGCTGCTTTCTTCCAAAATGCCAAGGAGATATCTTGATTCAACCTTTGATAAGGGTTGTGAGTACAAGTATGGCTCTCTATTTTGTTTATTTAAAAAAATGCTCAAACTTTGGACAAGTACATGGATACTATGTCATGTGATTGAGTTTTTATGGGTTCTTGAATTTAGGGTCTTAATCAATTTCTTTGCTTTCTGTAAATAAATAGAAACATTATTGGTTGAACTGTTATTTAGCTTATTTGCAGCTTGAATATGTTGTTTGAGTGATAATAAAGAAAAATTGGAGTGTATGGGGCGCCCTAGCCTTGCAATGATATAAATTTCCCTCCTCCAAAACTTTTTTTCTTTGTGTAATAAAAAGAATTGTTTTTTTTTTCGTCTTTTGTTTCTGCTATGCTGTTCAATTGTTTGGAAACTTTGTGTATTTGTCGCCTTACAAAAGATCCCAGTTTGCATTTGAAACATTTAAGCAGGCCTTGCCCTTGCAAAATTTGAATTGTTTCCTTGTTCCGGGATTTCTGTTTAAATAGATACAATAGTATGATATAAGTGCTAGATCCACTAGTTACAAAAACCATTAAATTCACTTGACTGTTGGAGGCTTGCTTGTATATTAATGTGGTTCATTGTACATTGCATTTGATGTTTCTTCCTGCTATCTGTCATGCTACATCCTTTGGCATAAAAGTTGGATCTTCAATGAGGTTGTATAACAGTGTTTGTGCATAATTCATTTTTTACTTGAAAGGAGAGGAGGAAGACTTGAAAGTCCTCATGACTCCCTAAACATAGATTAAGGGTTAAAAATGACACAGTAACCTAATCTCCATGACTTCCTAAACATAACTGAAGGGTGGAAAATGATCCAAGAACCTCTCAAGCCTGATAAATATCCTTTCAAAACCTTCACTTTTAAATAGGTATGGATTTTTTCCACTTACTCTTCATATTAAGTTTCCCAACTGTGGGTAATTTATGGAGGGTGGGAAAGTGAAGTAATTTAGGGCCTCAGGCAACCATCCCTAGTTGTGCACCACCTACATTACCAGTTCTCTATAAACTGCTACCACTGCTAGGTTTATGTTTAGATTGACCACATTGTATCTATAAAATTAGCAAATTGAAGTCTAAATATATCCAGCACATGCAGCAGACACTCTCTAGTCCCTCTTAACTGCATCAGAGCAGAAAAGCTCGAAATCAAAAACTGGAAAGATTCAGAGTTTTAAATGCAATCTAGGACCCTTAAAAATATGAAATCACTAATGTCTATGCAAGTATAAGATCACGCAAGGCATCGAACTTTACAGCAGTCTAATTTTCTTTTTCCTATTTTTCAGTATTCTTTTTCTGAGCTAGCTCTGCCATTCCTTTATCATCATTATAATTGCCAATGACATCAGTTCGGTTCTTTTCCCCTCACTTTGTGCAGACTCATGAATTTTCCATTTGTGTGGTTACAGGGGAAGGAAATTACCTTGGTGGGAAATGACTTTGATGGTAATGGATTCTGTAATGCCTTGATGAAAAATACTTGTTATCTATTAACTCTTAAGCATATTAAGAAATCAATGCAGGGACTAGATGAGTAATCACAAGCCAATTCAACTACAGTTCTCTTTCCCTCCCATATTCGTTTCCCTTGAATGTATTTGAATCCCTTATTTGAGAAATTATCTCACTAAATTCTTGAGCTTTTAATGGAAGTCAGAATTCTGTATGGAATTAGCGTAGGAAAGAAGTCCTTTATTCAGTTCTTGCTACCACCACGCACTAGTTTTGCTGCTGTTTTCGTTGAAAGAATCTTGCGTCGCATTGGAGCATTTTGTATTGCTTTCAAAAATCATTACCCTCACCTCTATGAGTTCAAGTACTTTTTAGAAGATGAGAAAATTTGATGTAATCCAGTTAACATGTGATTTCTGTCTTTTATAGTGAACAAATGGCAATCCTATTTTTACTTTGGTGAAGCTCATTAGATACACAAACAATGTGTTCCTTTGCTAAAATATTCAAGTTGAAATTCCCAGACCTCATAGTCTAGGAGTTGAATTTTGAGATCTGAAAGAGAATTACAGTTATTTCTCATGTAGTTTGCAACAAATAGAATTCACAAAAGACTAGCAGATTATGAGTGCTCAACTATCAGGCTGGATGATTTTAGTAGTTAATTTACCATTACTTTTTCATACTATATACAATGCCTACATTTTACAGTTTTTAAGATCAACCAACTTTATACACTGACAATCACTCTGATGCCATCTTCTGTTTTGCAGAATTAAAGGTAATGCTTCCCAGAAGAGTCAAGTTCAATGAACCAGTTATCTTCAACGATCGACTCTGACTCTTTCTGTAGGAACTCGCATGAAGTGATGACTACCTAGAATAATATCTACTGTACAATTAATTACCCTCTTGAATTGATAATTTGTTACTTGTATTCTTAGGAATGGAAGGAGAGAATATGAGGGAGTTCTCTGGTGTAATTACTAGTATCTGCAGCATCAAGCAGACCGTGTTCATCCCTCATGTATTAGTAAATTATGTAGAGCACAGCACTTCTAGAAGGTAGTGTCAGAAGTGTGGAGACTCAAGTTTGAGCCTGTTCTAGCTTGTTGTAGACTTGAACAGATCCAAAACGAAATGATTGAGCATTTTCCACATGGTGCCCTTCTTCACCCCCGCCCCCACGGCAGCACCTTTTCTGTCAATCTGTTTGACCATGTCCACAGTTTGAGTAAAAAGAAATGTGGCAATTATTGTGTGTGTCCTCTCCCTTGGAAGCTATGTCTCAGTTTGTAAGAATGACGAACTGAGACATAGCTTTCATGATCAAGTTCCCTTCTTGGGGGAGGCTAATGATGACTGAACTGGTTTGCTCAAACACAACAATGCCATTCAATTCAGTTAACTTATTACTCAAAAACGAGTTAAAAAAGCCACTGACCTCATTGGAGAATATTTTATCATACATATTACAACTGACTAAGCAGAGATTACAAGAACAAGCAAGGAAAAAAAAAAAAAAAAGATTATCCATCCAGTCTCTTGGAAAGGACCAAGAATGATTGTTTATCAGAGTACTAATAATTTTATGCACTTGTTCATCCCAATGGAAAGATGAAAGATGTGTTAATTTCACATTTTCTAGTTAACTCTTACACATGCCACCAGAAAAACAAATTGGTGATCTAAAATCTTTCTTGGAGCATTTTTGTAGCTTGAACCATGTAAGGTATGATTCAACAGCTACTCCAATCGAAATATTTGGACTCTGTTGTATTAATGTAAGCAGGGCAATTTCAATGGAACATCAGTGCTGGTTGACCGAGAATCAAAGTTGATCATAAGTCCGGTCTAAAATTCTACAAGCATGTCCCCAGTTACGTGTGAGAAAGCTAGAGTTCATAATCGGAGAACATTGCCGTGAGCTTTCATGGTAGACTTTTTCCTCCTAATTGTGCAAATTGGCTTTCTATAGCATGCAATTTTGTACATCAAACTAACAGAAAATGATTCCATCTCTACCGTGGGCTTTCCTTTTTGCTTTTTTCTTATTTATTTTGGCTAGATGACTGATCGTAACTAATTTCTCTTCCGCCATCTAGATAGAGATATATGTGGACAAGTCCCGACCAAGATGGGTGACTGCCAATCCTTGATCAATACCGCGTTGGAAACTTGAGCTTTAGCGTTGTGTTAATTAATTGATGACTACTTACTCCAAGTTGGTTTTTTCTACAGCAACTGTTGTGTTTTGGGCCGCTAATATGGGGAGATAATTACATGGACCGGTCTACAGTCTCAGATATAAATATGAAGATGTAAAATAAAGTTGTACAAACATTTCAATATCACTTTTTTACAACTAACATACATCATTATACTTATATAATATCATCTAACTTACAAAATTCGCAGGTAGAACCACGAATTTGATCTATCTAAAAATCTCCGGTCAGGCCTAATCCAATCTGTACGTAAATACCATTGTGTTCAGCATTTTGTGGTGGGCCCCCATGTTTCAGCAATTTTTCGTCACTCATGGTAGACTCTGAAATGTGTAGTCCTTGTACTAGCAAATTGCCACAACATTTAAAAGCAGAATGTAAATGTTTCCATTGTAATTATTTCAACATTAGTTCTTTTGGAACCCACAAATCTTAGAAAGTCTTGGGACAATTCTTTGTAATTATGACAGATATCGTAAGAGATTAGTGCAATTTAATCTAAAACTTACAACTAGCTATAGAGGAGTTTAAGTCGAAGATCAAAGACTAATCAGGAGCGAAATATCCACAACTTAGTGAAATTTGTGCCTTCCATAAGATGCCTAGAGAATTAGGGATAGAATCAAGTATGACCTATTATCTTTTTGAGACTCTTTAAAAGACTAAAAATTAAATAATGAAACAAATTTGTGCTGTAGAATTTAAAAGGCTTTATTATAGGCAAACTTTTAAATAAAAACAGAAACTTCTACTCCTACCTTTATTCCTGCCCCTTCAATGCAAGTGTCAAATTTCTGATCCGTTGCATAAAAACATGCAACTAATCTGATTAAATATATAATTTCCGCAGCACTACTTTTATTCTAAATTGTTCACATTCTCACTACATGCCATGTATAGATTGCACGAATACACAATAAATCCAGATTGAAATAAAAATTTCTTTTTATAGAATGACCAAGGAAATCAATAGTAAATTTCTTTTTATAGAATGAACAAGGAAATCAATAGTAAATTTCTTTTTAAACAAAGTTGTTTGGATATGAATACCCCGTAACAAAGGGCACTTTTATGCGTGTGCTCGTTTTCTCTTCACTTCTTGATTGATATATTTTGTTGTCATTCTATTTTGGTCTTCGAAAAAGAAAAGCTCGGTCTAGTTTAATCTTCATAGAAACTGCTACGAATTTTCTTACATTTGAAACAATATTTTTTAAGGATAGCACTTATCTATAAATTGGCTAGCCTTCACTGAACTGCCACAATCCCCGGAGCCAGTTATCTCAACTGCTCTTGTATAATTCATGAGAGCCATGTCACCTTCAAAAGACACTTCCGCCGTAAACAATTCCCTCTCCATCTACAATAAGGTGTTAGATGACGTTCAGACAAAAGAAAAAGACAGCGCAGTGGAACTAGTAGCAATGCCTGAAGAGAACACATCGAAGTTAGATCATGAAGTTGTGATGGAAGTTGTGGAGGGTGCCAATCCGAATTTTGAAGATGTTAGGCGTGAACGTGTCACGGAGGATGTTGAAAGAACTGGAGATGTTGTGGTGCAAAATGTCAAGGAATTACCGCGAGGAGGTGACAAAAATGTCCTGGCTGAAATCCCTGATGGAAAAGCAAATATATTTGTTGTAAGTCGCAATGGAGATCCAGTGAAGATTGTGGTCAGTAGTAGTGACTTCCCACAAACTAAAATGAACCAAATAGCACTTACGTTTTGTGCTCAGTTAGGTGCAGTTTTTGTGGGAAATGCTCTGAACAGATCATCATCATCGTGTTCATGTACATCTTCAGCTTCAGCTTCACGTTCACATTCAGATTTCTCAGAGTGGATTGCAGTCACTGTTACTGTCACGAATTTAATTGGTTTTGTTTTCACTCTAATTGCAGTGTCACTTGAAAACCGAAACCAAAAATCTCCACCAACTAAAAAAAGGAATGTTTCCTCTGTGGTAGCCAAGTTTGGTTTGGCAGCTGTTGCATCTGCAATCATAGTGTCCATGGGAGCGGTCCTTCCTTTAAACATAAATGGCAACCTTGCATTTACTGCAATAGCATCTCTACCATCTCTCATTGCTGTTGCTAGTGCTTGAGTTGAAGAGTCTGAGATGGGAAAATAATGTGATCAAGTAGAGTAAAGTAAGATGACAGAGCATAAGTTTTTACTAGAAATTGGTAAATTATATTTTAAAAAAAATTACCAATTTCTGGTAAAAACTTATTTAATTAGCTGGTCATCTAGTTTTTATTTTAGTTTTCTTTCTTGTGTGCTGAATGAATTACTTGTACCAGATGTTAAGTTATGTTCTAATTACAATATTTATAATTTAAGGCAAGCTGCTTCATTTATTACATGCGTATTGTCCAAATAATGTGTCCTACAAATTTGGGAGGGAGAAGGACTAAATGGGGGGTTGTTATTATACAAGAGATACACAATAGCAAAATGGTGAGAGAAGGAATATAATGGATGAGTTTTGGGATACAGATTGTATTCTTGTATTTATTTTTATCTCACATAATAGAGTTTCTCTCGTGGACCTAAACTTGGTAATTAATTCAAATCATATAAAATATTGTGTGTCAATCATATTTCCTATTTTTTTATTCTCATCAGATTATTGGATTCTTAATTTTTCAAATTATTATATCTAATTTTGATGTTTGAATCCTATGTCGTGTCACCTCAACGTCTCCTTTAAATAATTGCAAATTACAATAGAATTACACGAATAATTCGTTTTTTATGAAGAATTCATTTAGTCCTTAAAAATATGTCTTTAAAGTAATCGTCAAACTGGGATACTACCCTAGCTATTGCATTTTCAGAGGAGTTTTTTGTTAAAAAAAAAATGATATTGTAGTACCTTTGAGATATGATGGATGTTAAAAAAAAAAAGGTTAAAACATGTGTATTAAAAGATATTCTAAAAAGATTTCTCAAAACACCTACCGTCGAGAGAGAGCGAAGTATCAAAATTCCAACAAAAGTGAGCTTTTCCTTCGACATGGATTTTTATTATGTTGGCTTACGCAAGTAAATCTGACTTAACTGAATTTTTATATATGATTCATGTTACTCCCTATGCTTTCACTGCGATCCTGTGCCGTTTGGACAACTCTTTTCAGAATCATCTAATTGATCCTTGCAACTGCTTTGTTTTGAATTTTGATCCAGGACATTTGAAGTCAATTTGATGTATTCACCATAATGGGAAAAAGATATTATAAATTTAGCCATTTATGAACCAAAACGAAAATTTCTTGAAAATTTAAGGGACTTCTAATGTAATTAACATATTCTATACAAAGCAATGATGAGGAAGACTAGAGTTTGGCACGAAAGGAAATGCAGGGAAAGAATTTCAAAAGATGTTCTTTCGTTGCATAAGTTTGGTCATGTAATAGAACATTAAAAAAAAAAAGAGTCCAATTCATCTTCTTCTTTTTTTTTATCTTTTGCTTAATTTGAAGAGAAAATACTTGCAAAGTACACTGAAAATTTTCACTTCCACACATGTTCAACAAAATTTTCTTTTTGTTTAAATAATCTTGGTTGAATTAATGTGTTAACCTCAATATTTGCAGGACAAACTAACTTTTTTTTTTTTAAATTTGGGGCAGTAACTGTAAAAACCTTAAACTGGTATCAAATTAGCAATTTAGTGATGATTTCAAGGAGTCATACAAGGTACCAAAAAAACTAGTAATCTGCAAGCTTAGTTACATCGGATATGTAAAAATAAACTGCATAATAGTCAAGTTCAATTTTACTTTAAACCTTTGAACTTTTTATTAATTTACACTTTGTACCCAAACTTCAAGTTATGACATTTTGTTCCCCGAACTTTATTCTGTTCACTTTAGTTCATTAGTTAACCGCGGTCACAAAATCAATGATTTTTTTAATCAAATCCTCTCTTCCCTCATCCATTGCCGCTGACATTTGACAACTCTTTTTTTTTTTTTTTTTTAAATGGATCAACGGTGGGATTCTACCTACTTCTTTAATGACTCGAACTCGGGACCTATTAGATCCCAATTGAAGTGTCTTAACAACTAAACCGCACTTCGTTGTCCGCTAACATCTGGCAACTCATCAATTAGATTACCACCAAGTTCAACAAGGGGCGCTGATGGTTGGAAAAAAAAAATCATTAGGTTTGTGGACACGGATTTCAGTTAAACAAAGTGGCATATGTTACAAAGTTTAGAGTAAAATTTTAAAGAGTTTTGAAAAACAAAGTGGGATAAATTAAGGACTTCAGAGTGAAAAGTAGGACGAGATAAGAGTTTAGAGTGCAAATAAAAGTTTGAGTGCAAAGTGAAAGTTGATGTGAAATACAAGGTGTAAAGAAGTGGGATTAATCCTAATATGACTTTTTTGTTAAATTCTACGGAAAAAATGGGGAACTTACATCTACACTACAAGGAAGAAGATTGTTACATAAACCAGGTTATTACATACCAACTATCATGCATGAATATTTGTTCTACCCAAATTCAATCGATTAAAGGTTCAAAACTTAGGATGCAAACTTTTCTAGTAATAATTACTACGAAGTTTAACAATACTCTTTATCATTGACCAAGACTTATATAAAATCATCTATCGAGAGGAATATTTACTTGGACACGAATATTAGAAATTTCGTGAATGTTTCTAGGAAAAACAAAGTCAATGGCCACACTGATTCCTGACGAAAATTTCCTCTTGCACTTCCTACGAAATTCTTCGATATGCTTTATCATCGATCAAACCTATAGAAAATCTTCTATATATGGAAAGGAAATAACGTGCTACAAAGAAATTTCCTTAACATCACTAAGAAAACAATGCAAATGAAAACACTACATCATAAGCGCGATCTCTTCTTGTGTGTTCTTTTAATCTAAATGAAATATTTACGTGTGAAACAAACCAATTGATTGTGCACTGGTACTCTGTGTTCGAAAAAGATATATTGTACAGTCAAAATATATCAAGTGATGTACCAATAACAAAGTGAGTCATCTTTAACCAGAAACTACCAAATAAGGAGGATTCACATGACTTAATTATATTATGTGATATAATTGGTAAGAATAATACACCAATAGTTTACATGATACATCTCAACTAAATGATAATTTCCTTTTGATGCATTAAATAAGGTGACAGCTCTTGCTACTTCTACTACAGTTACATGGAAACCAAGCTAATATCGTTGTCATACTTTAACTGGGTTTTAACTAACACAATCCAACAGGCTATGGAACGAATTTACACTACAACCTAGTCAAGCTTTGGAAAATTGGAAAAGTGGAGGCATCTTGAAGAGGGCAGGAAATTACCTCTCAAACCAAACCAGTCCATTTGAAGAAAATGCATACAAAATTTAACTTTGCAACCAGGCTGCTAAGTGCCAATACCTTAGTTATGAACAGTAACTCTTTCTTCAATTGATTGTTTGGATGGTTAGGTTACTTAAGCCAATTTCAAAGTAAGTTT
Source organism: Mitragyna speciosa (assembly GCA_024721245.1). Taxonomy (NCBI): domain Eukaryota; kingdom Viridiplantae; phylum Streptophyta; class Magnoliopsida; order Gentianales; family Rubiaceae; genus Mitragyna; species Mitragyna speciosa. The sequence goes on from CM045570.1 coordinate 3,819,682, forward strand.
AAAAACTACAAATATGCATGGTACATATTATGACAAATTAAACCGTGTGTATATAAAAAATATCGGCACAAAGCGTTCATCATGAAACTTAATGCATTTTTAAATTATCTCCAATTTTCAATCTTCATTATTTATTTTAAATAGTGGGATCCTGATCGAGAATTATTATCAGAAATTATTTCACAATTGCTGAGAATTTCCTCCCTAATGATCTTTCTAGTGAACTTCAGGTGGGTTCCACTTTTTATTTATCTCACACCTCCAAAACTTCTACAACTTCACAGTAATTACTCAAATCGAGTCATTGTTGATGTAACGCTGATACATGCAACCAAAAAATTAAGCAAATTTGAAATTTAAAATTAATGGTGCAAATTGAGCCACATTAGGGGGAATGGATGATTGTATGCTTCGTTGCTAGGATTTGTGAAGGAGGCCAACAAAGATGTTGAAATTTTCAACGAACAATCATGGACTATTTTAACAATATCGTTACACTTTCTGGCTCTCTTCCTAGGGGAAAAAATAAAGCACCCCTACCTTAAAAGTTTTTCCACATTACTTTCCAAGAAATTGCTCTGATGACATACAAGTCCCCATCTCTTTAATCGGCGTGCACTCCAAACTTTGACAAGATAACTTCAAGATTACATTTCCAACAATTTTACCCCACTTTGTTTTTTAGGCAATTGAACCCCAGTTATAATGAAAGGTTCAAAGGGGGGAAAAAAATGGTCCCACTTAATTGGACAAAAGGTGTAAAAAAGAAGTAAATGTTGGCCTGTTGGAATGCTTGACTGGAAGTCCTGAGCGGAACCATTTATATTTAGTTCTCCTTGCCAATTTTTGTAACCACATCTGCCAAGCTTTTGCTCCCTTTGATCTTAATGTATTTGTGAAAAAAATTCATCAGCTCTGGTCGAATGACAACATTGGAAACAACTAGAATGAATGGTGAGCATCCTAACAAAGGTGACCAAAAGGGACGCTCTTCCTATCCTACAGTAACGATAATAATATCAAACAGATTACCAGAGGAGGAAGAGTTGGATAACACCTCTGCACATATTGCACTGATCACATCTTTCCTGGGATCCCTACTGTCATTGAGACACATAGACAACAACAACAGAGGAGTTCCAATTATGTTGTCAAGTATCTTCAAATGCAGGATTCTCCCTTTTCAGGCGTTCGTTATTTCTGTTATGTTTGCTTTCTCAACATCATTCAGTGCCCTGCTTTTCTCCCGTAGCAGCCGGGTCAAGGTAGCAAGGTTCTTCAGGTCTTGTTCGGTGTTGTGCTTTGTCTTTGCCGCTGCCCTGTTGCTTTATGCCATTTGTTGTTCTTCAGCCTAGGTTTTTGAATGGTTGTTTTCGAGGATGTTTTCATTGTAATATATAGTTGAAAAGCCTATTTGAATATTTATAGAAACATATTTCTAAAATGCTTTACAAAGAGTTGATATTTGTACAACTCTCACTGTATGATGCTTTTACGGGTTTGTATTAATAAAATAAACTTTGTGATAATGCAAAATTTGGAGAGACGTATTGGGATGGGAATGAATGGTACTAGAAATTGCTTGATGTGCAAAAATCTCAGCAAGTTTCAGGGGAATAAGAAATTTTTTCTTTTTTTTCCCTCTTTAATATTGGAGTACTCGTGAAGGTTTCTTCGAATTCAAAGACCAAAAAAGGAAACTAAATGAGGCTCTTCTAAGATGCTAAAGATGAGAAATGACGTTGAATTGTAAATCATTGCTCTGTAAATATTTGCATCCTTTTGTCGTAGTACTCTGCAACTTCAGCCACACCCCAGATAGCCACCAGTGCCATCGCTTCTATCATCGTCGTCTCCCTTGAAAAAGAGAGAAAGGGCAGAAGTGCAGAACTTCTGTTTTGAGGTCAAGCTTGCAATAAGTCGTAATATTATAGACCAATTCTATAAACTGACCATAATGCTTTCATCAAATTTTCGATTTGCATTTTGAACTTATGGTTTTGTATCCTAAAGAAAAGGAAGGAAATATGGTGATGTGACTAAATACTGAATCCGGTGTATTGTCTATTGTTAGCATGACTTCAACCGAGTGAGTTTTCTATAAACACAATAGCCAAGGATTGGACATTTTATTTTAAAGTCGAGTGGCCAAAATGAGACTGGAGATGGTTAAATGGTCAAAACGCGAGATTTGAAAAGGTATATTAAGCATTTAATGCCTTTCCAATATCGCCGTATTTGTTGGGGTTTAATTGTTAATTCAAATTATCTCTTGTAAACGCACGCCATAAAGAAGAAGTTTCTGACCTCCTCCACCCAATCCATCACAAACTGCTTCAAATCTGGAGCTTTTTGGGCTCTCAGAGAGAGAGAGAGAGAGAGAGAGAGAGAGGTGTTTATCTGACCTTTTTCTTCTTGTTCCGCTTGACATGGATACACTGAGTCACTCTGTTCTCTGCTGTTGGAGATCATGAATCACTATCCGGTCTCTTGGAAAGAACCAAGAATGATTGTTTATCGTGATACTAATAATTTTACTAACCTGTTCATCCCAATGGAAAAGATGAAATATAAGTTAATTTCACATTTTCTAATTAACTTTTATTGTCTTACATGTGCCTCTGGAAAGACAATCAAACTGTTACTCCGATTGTCTTTCTTGGGCTTTTGTTGTTGCTGGAATTATGTGGTATGACTCAACAACTACTCCGATTGAATTATTTGGACCGACTCATCATCAATAAAAGCAGGGGTGTCAACAAGACATCTAGATTTAATTCTAGCTAACCAACAATCAAAGTTCATCATAATCCTGGTCGAAAATTCTATTAAACGCGTCCCTGCGTAAGCAAGTGAGAGTTCATAATCGGAGAACATTACCGCGAGCTTTCATCGTAGACTTTCCTTTCCGCTAAACACAGAAAAGCAGGTGTAAATTGGCTTTCTATAGCGTGTTATTTTATACATGCAACTAGGGGGAAATGATTCCATTTTTTCCGAGGGCCTTCCTTTTCCTTTTTGGGTTTTCTTTTTGGCTAAATAAGTAGTCGAAATCAATTTCTCTTCCGCTATTTTGAAAACTGGGGAGGGTTACCGACTAAGATGGCCGCTGTGACTCCTTGCTTTCTGTTCTGAGAATTGATCGATTCCGCGTTGGAGACTTGAGCTTTGGCACTAGGTTATTAAATATTATTTATTACTAGTCTTTTCTACTGTCACTATTGTCTCTTTACTTATATCTAAGCTATAAATTATATCCTAGGATATGTATTTGGTTTTGGGGAATCGAAGAAGTAAATAGGCATCAATAGTAATAATACCCATTGTCGAGATTCGAAAAACAACTATTACGGAAATGAAAGTGATTATTAATTGGAGTCTCTATGATTTTTTCAAAATACTACTTTATCAAACTCATTAATTAATTAGAGTCTCTATGATTCCCTTAAAATACTACTTTATCGAACTCATTAACCTTTTTGGGAGAATTAATATCCATTCTATTATTAAACCAAACATGTTATACGAAATCATCAAAAACAATACTCATAGTTAATGATATTCATAGTGATAGTGATTGAAAAAGTTGAACCAAATGCCTAATTGTCTATTTAATTTTTTTTCTACTCTAAAGTCCAAATAAATGCCAGTAACTTTTGTTCGCCTTTTAGTTGAACTTCTTCTATATATCTGTCTCTTCAAAATTCAATTGTATTATTATTTCTCCAACCATAAGCTAATAAAACAAAACAATTGCCATGGCCGTGGTCTTGTTACCTGTTGTATATATAAAAAAATGCAAAATCTAGTTTTGATATGTTCATTTTGGTTTTTTTTTTTTTTTTATCATTTGCATCATGAAATGATTTAAGGACGTTATTACTATTTAAGGAGACGACGAAATTGGAAAATATGTAAAAGCTTCTCTTTGTTCTCTTAAAAAATGTAATAAATAGAAGCTTTGTCGGTTTCAGTAGTTCTCAATTGATCTGAAGTTAGTTAATTCCGTTAGTAATGTGACCATTTTGTTAGAGGAAAAGAAAAATATTTGTTATTCTGCTGTTTCCGTATGCTTAAAAGCTAGTCCTATTGGCTGTAAGCCTCAAGTTGTTGATAATGAAATTTCTCAAGTTCCTTCTCTAAAAAAAATAAAAAAAAAAAAGAGGGAGAAAAGAAAATTTCTCAGTTCCTTCCTTTTATTCTCCATCTGATTCTCTCTTCTTCTTCTTCTTTTTCTTCTTCCTCTTCCTCTCCTTTTCTTCTCTATAATTGGTCCAGTGTTGAGCTCCATTGCAGGCAACATAAATCATTGGAACTTCTCACCCCACTTGTGTTAGGTAACATATAGCGTAATATAAATCGATGATGATGAATTAAAAAAAGAAAACAGTTTCCTAAAGGTTAACATAAAAAACAAGCCAATTTGCACCTGCTTGCCCTCCCGCTAAATTTTGTTTTACTCCAATTTAGTTATCTCATTTAAAGTAAGGACAAGTGCCAATATGCATGTGCTTGTCCTCCCACTAAATTTTGTTTTACTCCTATTTAGTTATATCATTTCGAAGTACGAAGAGGCTATCAATGCATTTTATAGTAGTTCACCGATATTGTTAGCAATGGAATTGCAAAACAAACTGAATCATACTTATCACTAAAGCCATCTCTTTTAAAATTCAATTTAGTTATTCTTAATTAATGAAATAAGACAAATGTTGAAGCCAATTTCAATATTTGTGGAAATTCGAGTCACATCCTAAGACAACCCGCATATCATTTGACAAGTAGTTTCATAAGATGCCTAGAAGATGGATCTGATCTACGGCCTTTTTGACAATTTTTAAGAGACAAATATTAAACAATAAAACAGAGGGGTGCTGTAGTATTTAAAAGGCTTTTATATCTATTCGTTCCTGTCCCTTCAATGCAAGTTTCAAATTTCTTCTTTTCCATAACATGCAATTAATCCGTATAAATAAGTAATCTACATAGCACTAATTTTATTATTAACTTTTATCAAAAAGCGTTAACATTATCACTATATACAGTTTGCATGAATACTCAATCAATTCAGATTAATATAAACTACTTCTGCGCAGAGTGAACAAGGAAATCAATAATAAATTTTCTTTAAGATTAGCTTCTACTAATTAGATAGAGATGGCAAATTAGAGATAGACAAGATCTAGGCAAGACTTAATTGGAACTATAAAAATATGGGCTATATTCAAACAATCTCATATTGGTTATGGGATCAATATGGATGTGACTAAAATGGTTGGGTTCCATTTTGATACTTCTCAAATAACTTATACTAACTTCTTTTGATAGCAAAATAAATAAATTGTAAGACGTACTTATAATTTTAAGTCATTTAGATAATGTTTGACTATCAAATATTAAAACTTGTAATTTTGAATCATTTAAATAATGGACGATCATGCGCATGGGAGTCTCAAATAAATCCCACTTACACTCATATTTAGATGGTTATTGTTGGTATATTCCCAAGTAGACCCAATTCTATATTTTTTAATACCCATCCTGCCCTAATTAAATTTAGGCATGAGTAACTGTTGGATTTTGTTGATATAGATGATACAGATGGTTATTGTTGGTATTATCATCTTCACACTTCTTGATGTATTATGCTCTCAGTGTATTTTGGTAAATAAATAAACAACTCGGTGAAGGCTGGTTACCTTCCTAGAAGCTGCTACGAATTTGCTTAAAAAAAAAAAAATCCTAACACAGCGCTCGCCAAGTATAAATATTCGGCCCCGCCATGGGCAAGTTATCTGACCATCATCTTTTATAGTTCAAGAAAGCCATGACGCCTTCAAATGACACCTTCTCTGCAAACAATGAGCCCCTCGTTTCCAATATGGAGTTGGACGAGTTCCATACAAAAGACACAAAAGACAGTGCCGCCGCACCAGTTGCGACGCCTAAACAAATTATATCCAAGCCAGATATTGAAAATGCGATGGAAATTGAGAAGGATGCAAAGGCGAATGTTGACAATGTTAGGCGTGAATATGTCCCGGAAAATGTTAAGAGAACTGAAGATGTTGTGGCTGAAAATGTCAAGGAATTACTACGAGGAGGTGGAAAAGTCATGGTCGAAATTGGTGATGGAAAAGCAAACATATTTGTTGTGGGTCGTGATGGAGGTCCAGTGAAGGCTGTGGTCACTAAAATTGCTGGTGGGATTAAACCGAATCAAGCAGCATTTACACTTTGTGCTCAGTTAGCTGCGGTTTTTGTGGGAAATGCTATAAACAAACAACCATCACCATCATGTTCATGTGCAGCTTTAGCTGCACCTTCACCTTCACCTTCACCTTCAAATTCAGAGTTCCCAGAGTGGATTATAGCCACCATTACTGTCTCCAATTTGATTGGATTTGTTTCCACTCTAATTGCTGTGTCACTTGAAAACCAAAAATCTCCACCATCAAGCAAAAAGAGAACTGTTTCCTCTGTGGTGGGAAAGTTTGGCTTGGCAGCGGTTGCATCGGCAATCATAGTGTCCACGGGGGCGGCACTTCGTTTGGGCATAAATCGCAACCTTGCGGTTACTGCAATGGCATCTCTACCATCTCTCTTTGCTGTTGCGCTTGCTTGAGTTGAAAAGTCTTAGAAAATGAAGTGACAACGGAGTTTGACCAGAGAATGTTTTTTTTTTTTTTTTTTTTTTTTTCCTTTTTCCTTTTTTTTTTTTATGAGTAAATGATACTGTGCTACCTTCGAGATGTGACGTATATGAACAAAATTTATCGAAAGTCCTCCAAAGAAAGCAAAGTATCAAAATTCCAACAAAAGTGAGCTTTTCCTTCAACATGGATTTCTTTTAGGTTGGCTTATGCAAGGGTGTTTGATAACTCTATTAAATACTGAAAATTAATGCATTGAGAATTTTTTAAATACAACGCGCTTGATAACAAATTTTTTTTATCACTTAATATATTAAGCACTTATTTGAGTTGTACACAAAATTTTAAGTAAAAAATTTTCACTTAATTTGCTGAATTATAAATGTAATATTCTCTCTTTCCTTCACACACGCGCTCTAACATATTCACTGATGCACACACATGTACACACATGTACAAACATATTCTTTCACACACATATTTATGCACATACACAAACACGCACACAATTACCTTTGCAAGCACAAATATATTTTTTTTCCTCCCACGTGCAATAACATAAGCTTTTTTTAAATCATATATACACACTCTTTCTCACATTCACAATCTCTCTTTTGCACACACAAACATACACTAGGCACGCATGCACATACTCTCCTTCATAAGCAGTTTTTTTTTCACACGAATTCACATATTTTCTCACACATGTACTCTCTCTCACACACACACATACACATAGACACACGCACACAAACACGCACATACATACATACAAACATAAGTATATTATTTTTTTTCTCATTGGGACACATATTTTCTCTCTCATGTACTTGCACACACTTTCATATATACACATTTTTACACTTTTACACATATATACATGCTTTATCTCACACACAAATGTACTTGTTATTTATCTCTCATAAACAAATAATATCTTTCTTTGTCATGCATATTATTAATAAATTATTTTAACTTTTTAAGATAATATAATTATATAAATAAGGTAAAATATTTGAATTCAATGTATCAATTTGGTTACAAACATATACAATTTCATCAATTCACAACTTAATACTTTCAATACTTAAATTTCAAATTCCAGACTTTAGACTTTAGTTTTACCAAACAGCATCTAAATCTCACTTAAAATAATTTTTATATATGGGTTATATTACGCCCTATGCTCTCACTGCGATCCTGTATTGTTTGGACAATTCTTTTTAAAGTCATCTAATTGATCCTTAAAATTGCTTGAGTGCAATGGACAACAATCCTATTTGTTTTGAATTTTGATGCAGGATGCTCGAAGTCAATTTGACATTATAAATTTAACAGTTTATGAACCAAAATGAAATTTCTTCAAAATTTAACTGAATAGTAAGGTAATTAAACTATTTTATAGAGAGCAATGAGAAGGAAGACTGGGGTCTCTCTGAAAGGAAATGCTGGACAAGAATTTCAAGAAAATATTCTTTCACTGCCTAAGGGTCAAGGTTAATTTTACTTCACACCCTTGAACTTTATATTAATTTTTATTCTACACCCCAAATTTCAACTCGTAACACTTAGTTTCCTGAACTTTTATTCTATTCTATTTTAGTTCATTTGTTTAACGGTAGCCACAAAATTAACGATTCTTCTCTTCATTCCTCTCTTGCACCATCCACTGCCTCTATTGTTTGACAACTCATCAATTAGACCACCGCCAAATTCAATAAGGATGGCGACGGTAGGGAAATCATTAATTTTGTGAACACAAATAACAAATAAACCAAAGTGGGTTATGCTAAAAAATATATTGTAAAAAGTGAGAAGGTTTAAAGAGTTTTCGAAACAAAATAGGATAAATTAACGACTCCAAACCTGCAAAGTGGGACGAGATAAGAGTTTTGGGTGTAAATAAAAATTTGAGTTCAAAGTGAAAATTGATGTAAAATTCAGGGTGTAGAGTGGAACTAACCCTAATATGACTCGTTTGTTATTCAACGGAAAAAAAAAAAAAAGGGAAACTTCCATCTACACTACAAGGAAGAAAATTGTTACACAAACCAGGTTATTACATACCAATATCGTGCTTGAATATTTGTTATACCCAAAATCAATCTATTAAAGGTTCACCACCTAGGATGCAAACTTTTCTAGTAACAAGTACTACGAAATTTTCCTCTTGTACTGCCTATGGAATTTTGCTACATTCTTTATCATTGACCAAACCCAAGGACAGGAAATAGCATGCTACGAAGAAATTTCCTTAACATCACTAAGAAAACAATGCAAACGGAAACACTAGATCTTGGGAACAAATAGAAGGGTCAAGCGGTTAGAATTCTATGACTCCACCCTAGAGGTTGGGGGTTCAAATCGCACGATTATCATTCATCTTTTTCAATGTAATAGTATAAGTTTGATTGAAAAATTAAAAAAAAAAAAAAACACACTAGATCCATATGCAGGATCTCCTCTTGTACTTTCTTTTAATCTTAACGAGAATTGATCTCATACACACTTTATATTCGGAATAGGAATCGCATGGTTAAAATATGTTAAATTGATATATCAATGGCGATAACATTTCATCGTGTAAGTATAGTGAATTATCCTTAACTAGTAACTACCAAATAAGAAGGATTCATCATACTTATATTACATATGATATACTTGGCAGTAATACAGTATAATTAATTTACATAAAACATCTCAACCAACTGATATTTTTCCTCTTGATGCATTAAATAAGGGTAAAAAAAATAGCCGGCTTTCTTGACTTTTTGCTTTTTATTCATTTTTTTATTATTCCTACACTATTACAATAAAAAAGGAAATATTGTTTTAGTAAAATTCGAATCCCCGATCTCTAGGGTGAAATCATAATGCTCTGAGCGCTAAATCCTCTATTCATTCTCTCTTTTTATCCAAGACCATTACTTAACAATAAAGCCAAACACGTAACCATGATTAACGGGGAGGGATTCGAACGAACGACACCATGGTTCATAGCCAAGTGCTTAATCCAATCATATTTACTTCTTGTGATTAGCTCTTCAATCGGAGAAATAAAGAAGAAGGAGAAAAAAAGAAGAGAAAGGAGGAGGGGGGGGGGGGGGGGGGGGGAAGAGTACATCATGCTGCTAAGTCTTAAAAAAATCTGATTGAGATCTTCAATTAGAACCAAAAAAGAAAAAAAAAATCACGGCCCTGAAGAATTATGAAATGTAAGAATACAAAAAAATGGTTAAGATTTTTATTCTTAAGTGTTCGTGGAAAGACTGAACTAAATTTTAGAGAATTAGTAAGTAATTGAGTTCATGGAAAAATTGAACTAAACTGTAGAGAATTAATAAATAACTGAACAAGATCAAAATGAAACTTCAATTGTTGAACCTGGATAATTGACGAACAGCATATTTTGCTTCAAAATTAAAGTTCATCTCAGAATACTCTTTGTTACATGAAATTTACAATTTTGGGGAGAATGCAGGAGAATTTGCAACTTCGAAGATACACGTATGAATTTTGAAGTTGAATATGTGGTTTTGAAAGCTGATAAAAAAATTGATGAGATCTATGAAATGCAAAGACTCGATGCTGGATGCTAACCTCTTTTTTTTTTTTTTTTTTTTATTTTTCCTCTTTTCAAACAAGTTGATCCTCTTATTATAATAAAGGGAAAATTTCACATACCTCTCTGGATGTTTGTCACCTTTTCTCAAGTTTTAACAATTATACTAATAAGTTAATGTATATATTTTTATTAAAAAATCTATTTTAATAGTGTAACCTTAAAACACCAACAAATATCCTAAAATACCATTAATTACTTTTAAAAACATATAATAAATTTAAAAAGTAATAAAACCCTAAACACAAAGTCTTCTGCCCCTCCAATTGTGCTTCTAAGTTTTATATGCACGCCTTTTCTTATTAAATTGATCATCTATTTGTTATTAATATATTTACTTGTAAGATCTTGATAAAAGATTCACTTATATTAGCCAAATAACTAGATTTTGAAAAATAGAATCCGGTGAAAATTAAAGATTTGATATAAAAGTATGAATACTTTTGACATTTTTATGAATTAACTAATTAATTTATTTTTGTCTTCTAAAAGCAATTAAGGGTAGTTTAAAATATTTCGTTGGTGTTTTTAAATTACATTATCAAAATAAATTTTTTTATTATAAATAATATAAATATAGGGAGTGTAAGTGTAATTATCAAAACATGAGAGATATTAGACGCTATTATGAAGAAGCTCAGGGGAGTTATGCAAAATTATCCCCAAAATAAAGGCATCTACCGTGGGAAGAAGCAAACATCCAATCCAACTAAAACCTTGGCGGTTGACTGGTTGCTAACAATTCAGGTAAAATAAAAGGCAACTACACCAACAAAAAATCAAATAATTGGAAATCAAAGAGGAAAAAAGGCTTCGGTACTTAAGGACCTTGATGCCATGCCTTTTGTATGCGGGTGAAAATGTTGAAAATAAATAGATGAATTGGGATGGGGAAATATGTTTTTTTTTTTTAACTGGTAATGCAAATCATGGTCCAAGGGTCAAGATTATTAATATTGTTACCATTCCTTAATTAGGTTTTACTAACACGATCCAACATGCTGCAAAGTTTTACTAACACGGTTAACAATTGAGACAAAGTGGGATATGCTGCAGAGTTTAGCATAAAAAGTTAGAAGGGTTAAAGAGTTTTGGAAACAAAGTGAGATAAATTAAAGACTCCAAAGTGCAAAGTGGGATGAGATAAGAATTTAGGATGCAAATAAAAGTTTGAGTTCAAAGTGAAAATTAATGTAAAATAGAGGGTGTAAAGTGAAATTAACCCTTATATGACTCTTTCGTTAAATTCTACGGAAAAGATGGGAAACTTTCATCTACACTTCAAGGAAGAAAATTGTTACATAAACCAGGTCATTACATACCAATATCATGCATGAATATTTGCTCCACCCAAAATCAATCGACTAAATTCTCACAACTTAGGATGCAAACTTTTCTAGTAATAATTATTACGAAGTTTAACAACACTCCTAATCATTGACCAAAAACTTATATAAAATCATGTCTATCAAGAGGAATATTTACTTGGACATGAATATTAGAAATTTCGTGAATGTGACTAAGAAAAACAAAGCCAATGGCTACACTGGATCCTCACGAAAATTTCCTCGTAATTTTTCTACATGTTTTATCATTGACCAAACCTATAGAAAATCTTTTATGTGGACCGGAAATAGCATGGCTACTGAGAAATTTCCTTAACATCACTAAGAAACAATGCAAATGGAAACACTGGATCCACACGCGCAATCTCCTCCTCTACTTTCTTTTAACCTAAACAAAATATTTGAATGTGAAGCAAACTAACTGATTGCACACTCGTACTTGATATTTCAAAAAGGTATTGCATAGTTAAAATACGTCCAGGTGATCTATCAATAACAATAATACTTCATCCTATAAGTATAGTGAGTCTTTCTTTAACCAGTGACTACCCACTAAGAGGATTCATTAGACTTATATTATATGATATAATTGCTAGTAATATACCACTAATAGTTGACATGGTACATCTAAACTAACTGAGATTTTTCCTCTTGATGCATTAAATAAGCGTGAACAAAAAAGCCGACCTTCTTGACTTTTTGCTTTTTATCCCTGGCTACTGCAACTTCTACTACAATTACATGAAAGCTAAGCACGTAATCATCATAAACGCGGCAATCAAATTGAGTTACTTCTTGTGATTGAGTCTTCGGGGGAAGAAAAATTTATGATTGAGATCTTCAATCAGAACGATGAAAGAAAAAGCATAAACGGCCTTGAAGAATTATAAAATTTAAGAAGACAAAAACGATTAAGATTCTTAAATTCAAACTTTCTCAAGTGTTCATGGAAAGATTTAACTAAATTGTAGAGAATTAATAATGAGTTGGACAAGATCAAAATGAAACTTCAATTGTAAAACCTGGATAATTAACGACATCATATATTGCTTCAAGATTAAAGTTCATTGAAGAATACTCCTTGTAACATGAAATTTACAATTTTGGGGAAAATGCAGGAGAAATCATTGGTCCAAAGGTCATTTTTTTTATTAGGTATTAACTAACAGGATCCCATTTATACTGGAAAAGTGGAGGCATCTTGGAGAGGGCAGAAACGACCTTTTAAACCAAACCAGCCAACATGAAGAAAACGGATACAAAGCTTAAAACTTGAGCCAAATTTGTTTGTGTTTTTTAAAAATTTTAAACACGTTTTTTAATTAACTTTTTATCTCACATACACATATGGCGAGAAAAGGATATTTAAAACTATTTAGTAATTTTTTTAAAAAAAACACCATAAAAATAACTATCCAAATGGAGCCTTAATTTGCAAAGTAACTCTTGATTCCTTCTACTCTTTTTTTTTTTTTTTGTTATTTCGACAGTTAGGTTACTTGAGCCAAATTCCAAAATAAGGCAAAAACCTACAAATTTATTAAGGGTTGGTATAAACCCCTAGCACATAGGGTGGATCTCAAGGCAGCAATTTTCGATAAAAATATTACGAGAAATTAAACAGTGTATGTAATAACTAAAAAAATAGTAAATATTGACACAGAGTCAATAAGTTTAACTATTAAAATTGTAGACCATTATAATGTAGTGTTCACCGTAAAACTCATTAGATTTTCAAGTTTTCTCAAAATTTTGATCTCCACTATTCATTTTTTAAATGGTAGGATTTTGATTGAGAATTATTATCAGAAATTGCTTTGACAATTGCTCTGAGAATCCCTTCCTTAATTTTACTCGTAAACTTCACCTGAGATCCACTTTTTATTTATCTCACACATGAGTATAACAAAATTAAACTACTACTCCAAAAAACAATTACTAACTCAAACCGAATCATTATTGATGTAATGCTGATCTTAGCAACAAAATATATTTTTAAAGCAAATTTAAAATTTTAAAATTAATGGTATGAATTGAGTCGTATTAAAAATATGTTAGACTGTTGAAACTTGACAGGAAAAAAAAAAAAAAAAAAGGGACTCAATTTGGCCGTCGACTCCGCTGTGCGCAACCGAAGAGAGCCCACTCTTCTTGTTTCTTCAGTGTGGCCATAATTGCGCGTCAAGACTTTGTATTCAGACAGCAACAGCTTTTGAATAGTTGGTACTGATCCTTTCGATATGTTATTTTCTTTTTTGAGGCTCAAAACCTTCCGAAACTGGAAACGAGAATATATGTATTAAATAAAAAATAACAAATAAAAAAACTCAGCAGTCTTTCTCGCTACTCGCTAGACTTTTAAAGACCGTCAAGATAATTTCAATTTTAGTCCTTATATATTGGTTCAATTTGCCCCTTGAGTTTCAATTTTCACATATAGTCCTTTAAGTTACGAGTCTACTATTTTGCACCACTTCATATGCAAGTACTAATTCTAGATGGTTGCAATAGAAATTCAATAGATCTTCTTGTTATTTTCACTTTACGTCCCAAATTAAATTCTTAGAATTTAAATAAATGTGAATCTTGAAATAGAGGTGAAATTATGTAGTGACAATATAAAGAGAAATTAACATTGTTTTATGTAGAGTTTTGGAAAAGAAAAAAAAAGAGTTCATTGTTAAGAATTGTCATACACCAAGCTTCTAGTTTCCACCATTGCGAACGCTCGCTCCGCAACCAAAAGCAGCACTATCCTTCTCATAGATACCTATTCAAAATTTCTATTTATGAATAGTATTGATCTATTTTGTTTGCTGTTATTTTTTTTTTCTTTTTAAGAACATGCTGACAAACATCAAGTAAAACAGCACAACCATATCAAGAAATAATTAATTCAATTATAGAAAGTCTTCACGATAGCATTTAGTTTGAAATACAAATGGTGGGATAAAAGGGTAGTTAAAAAATTTATAAAGAACGGTCAAATGCGTCAAAAAACATCTTTTAGAAAAGGAATAATTTCACATATCTCTTGTGAAGTTTGTCATAATTATACTCACTTCCCCTCGTGTTTTAAAAATTACACTTACACCCTCTGTGCTTACATTTTTCATAACAAAACAAGTCCATTTTGATAATACAATCCAAAAATACCAACAAAACACCTTAAAATATGCTTAATTGCTTTTCAAAAAGCTAAATAAATCTTAAAAAATTGATTAATTAGTCATAAAAATATCAAAAGTACCTATATTCTTATATCAAATTTTCAATCTCCACTAAATATTACTTTTTCAAAACTCAGTTATCTGACTAATCTAAATAAATTTGCTTTATCTGTTAAAATTTTACAAACAAATATATTAATAAGAAAGAGATGACCAATTTAGAAGCAATTAAGTATATTTTAAGGTTTCTGGCTAGTGTTTTTGGTTTACATTATCAAATTAGATTTGGTTTATTATGAAAAATATAAACACAGTAGATGTAAGTGTAATTTTTTAAACTTGAGGGGAGGTAAGTGTAATTATGACAAACCTCAGAAGAGGTATGTGTAATTATCCCTTTAGAAAAATAGCTATCCACATAGAGTTATTTCATAGTGCAAACAATACCACAACTAATAAAAATAAAATCACATTAACAAAATGGAATATCAAAGAGGCTGCGTTATTCCAAGAACATGATAACCCTTCTCAAAACAAATACCCAAAAACACCCCTTCTTAAGACTTTGTTTCAATGCATCATAAACTAAGACTTTTCACATGGCTTGTTGCTAGGATTTGTGAAGTAGGCCAATAATAAGGAAAGAAAGGGCTGAGAAAATAGAGAAAGAAATTGATGAAGGAACAGAAGGTAAATAGACTAGAAGAGAGAAAAAGAAGGGTTTTTTTTTCTTTTTTTTTTTTTTTTTGTGTTTTGTGGGGATTATGTTGAAATTTTCACAAATAACCATGGACCCTGGACTATTTTAGCAATTTTTGCCCTTTCCGGGAATCTTCCTGTGGGAAAAAATAAAGTACCCCTACTTTAAAATGTTCCCCACGTTACTTTCCAAAAAATTTCTACGAAGGCAGACAAGTCCCATCGCTCTAATCGATGTCTCTCCAAAATTTGACTAGATAATTCAAGACCTCGTTAGTTCAAAAAAAAAAAAAAAAAGTCAAGACCTCGTTTCCAACAACTGAACCCCACTTTTTATTTATTTAATTTTTTTTTTTGGGGGAATTGAACATTTGAACCCCAATTGATTGAACAAAAGGTCCAAAAATAAAAAATAAAAAAATTGGGCCCCAGTTAACAAAACGAAAGGGTCTCAAAAGACAAAATGTTGACCTGTAGGAATTCTTGACTGGAAGACATGAAACAACTCTATATATATTGCCATCCGGCCAAATTGTGTTCCTCACATTTGCGAAAATCTTAATGCATTAACTCTAGTGTGCGTTTGTTTCTTTTTCTTTTTTTTCTTTTTTCTTGTGAATAAAACTTATGATTATCGGAAGCAATCAGGATGACTAGTGAACATTCTGACAAATTTGGCCAAAAGGGACGCTCTTCCTATCCTCCGGTAACGGTAATAATATCGAACAGATTACCGGAGGAGGAAGAATTGGACTCCACCTCTGCCCATATTGCACTGATCTCATCTTTCATGGGATCCCTCCTGTCGTTGAGAAACATAGACAACAATAACAACAGCACAGGAGTTCCATGTATGTTGTCAAGTGTCTTCAAATGCCGGATTCTCCCTTTTCAGGTGTTCGTTATTTCTACCATGTTTGCTTTCTCCACATCCTTCAGTGCCCTGATGTTTTTCCATGGCAACCGGGTCAAGTTAGCCAGGTTTTTCAGGTCTTGCTCGGTATTGTGCTTTGTGTCCGCCGTGGCCCTGCTACTTTATGCCGTTTGTTGTTCTCCAGCGTAGATGTGTGCGTGAAATATTAAAGTGATTAAAGGACACACTTGGAAATATTTTGAAAACGTTTCTGAAATGTTCAGAAAACGTTTCTGAAATGTTCTGCTGTCCAAATAAATGATATTTGTATAAATATCGCCCTGTCTGATATTACTACAGGTTTATATCGGCCTGTTTGATTTTACTACAGGTTTATATTGTTTATATGAAATTTGCAATTATGTAAAATTTGGAGAGACGCGTTGAGAATGATGTGCTAACATTGCTTGATGTGCAAATGTCTTTGCAAGTTTTAGGGGAGTAAGAAAATTTTTCTTGCTTCCTCTGTACTCTATCGTCTTTGTGAATGTTGAAGCAATCCTAAAGATTCTTTCCGTTTCAGAAGGAAAAACAAAACACTAATTGAGGTCCTTCTAAAATGCTCAATATGAGAAAGGACTTTGAATTGTGAATCTATGCTCTTTTAGCCTTTTGAATTTGTAAACATTTGCATCCTTTTGTAGCTTTATCGGTAAGCCGTAATACGAGTGAGTATTGCGTGCACCACACGCGCCACGTGGCGTGCCACGTGGTGCACTAGAACCAATCACACATCGCCAAATAATATAAGGCATGACCCACCATTGCCACATGAAGATAAATTATTGGTTCTAGTATACCACGTGGCAATGCACGTGGTGTATTGTATACTTTTCCCCGTAATACCCTGCAACTTCAGCCACCCTATCATCGTCTATCATTGCCCTCTCCACAGAGAGAGAGAGAGAGAGAGAGTTGCAGAACCTCTGTTTTGGGGTCAATTTTGAATACAAATAATAGAATAATAAAATTTCTTTTTATTTAGATTTAGCATTTACAATAGAAATCTCCTCAATTTCACCAGAGCATTATATCATAACACATCTCCACTAACTATCTACTAACATCAAAACACATATGAACTATTTCCGCATTCTACAACCAAGCGCTAATTTCTTGTGTTTCTGTTACATTCCTCCAAGTAGAAGCCACCCCTGTTATTGCTGTTATAATCATGGTTCGTCATATCGGCCTAATCCATAACTTATTGCCCGAGTTATAACTAAAACAGGAACTATCGATAAGATATCATTACCTACATCACTATTGGAACTAAATCGAATGTATATCGTCGAGGTATCTGGGGCATCAACTGATATGGAACGATAAGCCTAATTCATGACGTATTACCTGAGTCATAGTTGCAACAGGGCCTACCGATATGATATCGTTACCCGCATCACTATTTGGAACTAAATCGGATATATATCGCTGAGAAATCAGGGATATCAACCGATATGAAATGATGTGATACAGTAGTGAGGAAAATCGGTTGAACTCTTGACGACATGCACCGTTATGATTCCAAAAAACTTGGAAAGGCAAACATAATTCTCCCTACTCCCCCTCATTCAATAACAAGATACTAAAATGAAGACAAAAAGTTGAAGAATAGTTTTCAAAATTTTGGAATTATTAATTAAGAATCAACCTTTTCACCCTGCCATATAAAGTAATAGGAGTGCAAATTGGAATCAAGTATTAATTGTATATCATAGCCTTAAATGAGAAAATCCACTCTTGTACCAAAAAAATCTAATCCCATCATCAAGTCCACTCTTGTACTAAAAAAATCCAATCACATCATCCCTCTCTTCCTTTCTTACCCACAACACTTCAAATCAAAAAATGCAAAATTTTCATCTCACTACATAGATTATTTTTTTCATTTTTGAGACCTTTTGCAGATCTATCGTCCTAATCCAACTAAAAAGTTCTTATTGATCAATTTATGATAAAAATGCTTACTTCTTTATGTCTTTGTATTTTATAATATTATTCGATAGATATTAGCTTTTTTGTTGTATTGAATTAAATTCTACTGTTTTCTTTTTGTAATTCTTATTGTGTTATATAAGATATGATGGTTTTACTCTTATATTTAAGTTTTGATATCATATAAAATCAATGTTAAATCATTTACTGCTAATGCTATAGGTTTATGGTTACAGCAACATTATTTTATTTAAATAATTAGTGATTATGTATGGCAATATAGGTATTTGGTAAATTTAATTTGATAATTGTGCTTGTCATGGTATTTTTTATTTTTAGTAATTTTTTAATTTTTTAAAAAAATTTATATGCTATAATGTGCATATTACTTGATATTTGATCGATATGTGTGACAGATGTGGAAGGACCACGACCTGCGGCAACGAACCATGGTTATAATCTCTGCAACTACTCCAATAGTTGTTTGTTCCGTAGACTTTTACATCTTCTCATTTCTGGCCTTCCAAATGGTGTATACTGTCATTGCTAAAGCCATTCTGTTCAGCTGATTTGCAAAGAGTTTTGAGGATCAATTTTCACTCATCCAAATAATAGAGAAAGTATATGAACTAACCGTAATGTTTTCATCGATTTTGAACTTATGTTTTATATGTTTGTATTTGCTTGTATCCTAAAATAAAGGAAATATGGGGGTGACTAAATGGTATAACAGGTGTTTTGCCCCTTGTTAATATGACTTTAATCGAGCAAGTTTCTTATTGACACAGTAGCCAAAGCATCGGACATTTTAAAGTCGAGTAAGCCAGAATGAGAGTGAAGGTTGTTGAATAGCCAAAACAAAAGATTTGATAATGTTTAATAAGCATCCAATGATTTGCCTTTCTATTATGCCAGCTTTTGTTGGTTCGGGAATTATTTCCAAGAACTTGAATCTATTTTTAAGTACAAACTGCTCAACAGTTAACCCCATTTTGATTAGGAAGAGGCTTGAAGATTGTCTAGGAAACTTTCTATTGCCAAACTGACTTACATTAGGGGACAGATAATTGTCAGTTACAATCGCTCTAAGCAATTGTTGTCCAGAGCGCGCCACATCAATTCAGATTGATTATCTTTCTGCCAACATAATCTATGTCTGACCTAATCAAGATACCAAAACATTACAAGATTTCAAGGGGCGAAATTAACTGATGTTTCTAAGGAATTAATAATCAAATAGATCTAGGATTGCAATAAGTCATTTATATTCAATGCCAATCGGCTACATACTTCATTTAAGCAGTTTACAATAACATACATAAGTTGTAATCAAAGGATACAAAAAACGAAAAGGAAGCAATCTATCTGTTCTTCTGGTTTCACATTCGATGCTTTCTTAGCCAAGAAAGAAATGCACAGACTGTTCGGTAAAATTACCGGGCTTCCAACTTCCGTTTCCGGCATCACCTACTTACTTGTTCCATGGAACAGACGCCGACTGCCTGAAATTAGATCAACAAAAGGCTGCATAAACCAGAACGGCGGCTGCAGAACACAAGAAGAAAACAGAACACGTTCTGAAAACCCTTTCCATCTTCGGCCTATTAGAAGAGAACAACGCGCTGAAAGAAGCTGAAAACCCGAACATGACAAGCAAAACAAAGGCGTGAAAGGAAGTTGGTTGGCCTTTGAATATGATCGTTGGAATTCGGTTGCCTTGGTCGTCTTCTTCGTAAGGAATCCAAGACAGGGACGCCGCAGCCGCCGATGAGATTATCAAATTGTATAAAGAGGTAGAATCGAGGATGGATCGAGTTTGCTTTAATGGAGTAGGTACAGGAATTCTAATCACAAGAGAGGTCGTCGTCTTGCCCAAGTTCCCCATTAGAAGAAACAGCAAAGCCCAGAAGAAGGCTATGAAATGTCGAAAGGCTTTGAGAGGACGGGGTTTAACCAAGTAGATTGAAGTAAGCAAGTTTTGTTCTTCCTGGATATCCCATTGGGAATGCCAAGTCTACTTCTATAATTGTTTTTCCGATTTTCTGATTACTAAAATTTCGAGGACTTTTGTGGTTTTTTGGGCTGACTCAAATTTCATGAACTTTAACCAGTTAAGGTATGGACACACAAGCCTCAATGGAAGATGCTATCCAAGAAATTCTTTTGTGAAAGGGAAAGGCTGCCGAAGATATTTGGTCGTCAAATCACATGTACCATCCCAGAAATTTCGTTAGCAGTTTAATATATAATCGGCAAATGTAACATTTTGGACATTTGGAGGTTTCGAGGAAAGATCGACAAAGACTTTAGTATTTTTTTTTTATTTGGTAGACTATTGACTTTTTAGGGTGGTTTTCCTTACGTAGATTTGGAAATTTTATTTCTAAAGTTCATCTATGATCTTAACAATAATCTATGGTGGAGAAGACAAGCAATTTTTGCAAATACAAAACTTAATTTTGGCACTTGAATGAACTCAAAATGCAACAACTCACCCCTCAAACAGTCTGTTGTTACTATCATTTCTTATGGACACACAAGCCTCAATGGAAGATGCTATCCAAGAAATTCTTTTGTGAAAGGGAAAGGCCACCGAAGAAATTTCGTCGTCAAATCACATGTACCATCCGAGAAATTTCGTTAGCATTTTAATATAAAATCGGCAAATGTAACATTTTGGACATTTGGAGGTTTCGAGGAAAGATCGACAAAGACTTTTGTATTCTTTTTATTTGGTAGACTATTGACTTTTTAGGTTTTTCTTACGTAGATTTGGAAAATTTATTTCTAAAGTTCATCTATGATCTTACCAATAATCTATGGTGGAGAAGACAAGCAATTTTTGCAAATATCAAACTTAATTTTGGCACTTGAATGAACTCAAAATACACTAACTCACCTCTCAAACAGTCTCTTGTTACTATCATTTCTTTTAGTTATTTTCCAGCTTCCTACTTCCATTGATACAACCAACTAAAGCCTATAGACAATCATACTTGTGCAGTTCCCACCATAAGCTAGAACAACTCCACCAGTGTCTGTTTTCAGTGACAACGATCTCTATGGAAACTGAAGAAAATTCCGACAATATCAGCCGCCCGGACTTAGCTGAATTGCATGCGCTGTTATTACTGCGTTGTAGAGCATCGAAACTTGACGAGTCTAAGCTGGTTAGCACTCGATTCTTTAAGCTATATCAGTTTATTTACTCCTGTATAATTTGACCAGATTTGTATTTATAAGTTTTATTTTCTGTGTTACTAGAGAAAAAAATGTACTTGAAAAAATTAGATTGGCTGCTAAAATGTTTACAGCAGCAGAGAATTCAGTTATGGCCCTTAAGGAGCTTCTCAAACAAGTGAGCTCTATGTTTTTCTCTTTCTACATGATTAAAATTAATGGGATTTTGGTAAAAAATTATCAGAAAAGTTCCTTTGTTATTCCAAATTTATCTCTTTTTTTATATATTTCCATTTTATGATTGTCTGGATTTGAACTTAGGTAAAAAAGGACACATGGGGTCTGCTGATACTAGATTATTGGAGAAAATTGAGATGATAATTTTTGGTCACTTAATTACCAAGCCTATTTCTTCATCTTTTTTACACTGTTTATTATCGCAGCTGGGATCTTTTGAAATTTTATCAAATTTACTATAGGTTCTCATCTAGGTTTGTGTCATCTAAACTATCGGCGTATGGAGAATAATTCTTTTATTTTGAGAGGCAGAACATTTTGATACATGAGTAAACTTGATGAACCGATTAGATATATGATAAAAATTAACTTCCTACGTACTTTTATTAGTTACTAGTAATGAAGCACGTGCGTTGCACGTGAATATGATGCCTTTTTTATTTAATTTTTTGATTGTGAGAAATTTAATTATTTATATACAAATGTATTTGAAACAAAGTGAATGAATTGAAGAATATTAAATTTCAGTTCTCCACGGTCTCCAAAAACCTTGATATGTGTTTTGACATTTTGACACTACAATATTACTATAAAACACTTCCAATAATCCAACAATA
The DNA here is from genome assembly GCA_024721245.1 of Mitragyna speciosa. NCBI lineage: Eukaryota > Viridiplantae > Streptophyta > Magnoliopsida > Gentianales > Rubiaceae > Mitragyna > Mitragyna speciosa. The sequence goes on from CM045570.1 coordinate 3,842,054, forward strand.
CATGAGACGAATCATTAGTGCACGGGAATTTCATTTTTATTTTTGAAGAATATGTTCAAAAATATGTTGAAAAATTTACAGTTCATAAAAGAATAAAATGCTTAATCATCAATTCAAAATTGTATCATTCGGAGATAAATTAGAAAGTATTTCACAAAAAATTCAAAAACAATTCATTAAATTATATACAATGATCATGTGAATATTTCATTTTTAAGTGGTTTGAAAAGACTTTTTTTACTACGGGACATATGTATCTCTTGATGTATTAAGAAAACTTCATAATATTCCTAAATTTAAAGAATTCTCTTTTTTTTTTACCACCAGAAAAAAATGGATTATGCCTTCTTTTAAAATAGTAGACATTTCACATCCTAAAACAATTCAAAATATGTGTGATGATGTTATTTGAATGTGTTTGAGTATACATAATAAGTTACTTCTCAACTTTACGAAGAATACATTTTATGAGACATTCTTTTAGTTATTTTTATGGTTCTTTCTATTACTCTAGATTGGACTTTTTACTATTTAATTATACTACATGAATAGTTGAATAACAAAAGTTACAAAGAAATTATCTTAGGAAATAGTATGTTTGATTGAACTCAAAATTCTTCCTTTTATATTAAATGGAGTCACATTTTTGTTCTACTAAATTTATTTTTATTAATAATAAAAAAAGGATAAATTTCAAAAACAATACAAAAGATATACTTTAGGAGAGTTTACTTAATAAGATTCATAACTCTTGATCATCATAAGCATTGCACAATGTCAAATTCTTTTTTCTATTTAAATTTTATTTCATAAATAGTCCAAAAAATAAAAGACAAAAAGAGCTTAAGTAGGAGATAATATCTAATTAACAACTCTTTCTCTTACATTGCATGAAGTCACATTTTTATTTAATTAATTTCATGTACAGTCAAAAAAGAGTAACTCTTCTTTTTTCAAAACATAATTTATATCTAAACGAACATAGGTTGCACTTTGTAGGTGCAAGTTTTAAATTGTAATAGTTAAAGTTATTTTAAAATATAATACTTCTTAAACACTAAAATTTTTATATAATTTTTTAAATACCATGTTAAATGGATTATATATTATTATTTTCTTAAAACAGTTGTCGTTGAAATACATGGTTTGAATTTCAAGTCCTAACCTCAAAACATTTGAATTTTTTCTTTAAAACTTTGCAGATAATAGCATTATGATACTAAAACTGACACTAAGGTATTTTGTAAACTTATTGTATGCTCAACTATCATTATATTCAAAAATTTAAATTATAAGTTTTTTATTTACAAAATAATGTTGTTTAAAAGATTTTGAAGTTCTTTCTCTAAAATATTGATGATTGTACTTAAAACCTATTTACTTTTTAATTTATTTTAAATATGTCAACTCAAAGGTATACTTAAAATCACATATATCGTAATGGTAATTATTAATTTGGTGAAAGAAAGCATTGGATTCCAAGAACAGTTATTTATATATAGTTGTAAATAATATACATATTTATTCTTTTTAGGATTCAAAGTTCTTTATTCAATTAGTATGATCAAATTAGTAAATTTTGAATTATAATCATTTGGGAGATTAGATTTTTAACATGGCTGGAAAAGACTTAAAAAAGAATTTCACAAAATTAACATAATTGCTTTCTAAATGATGCAAAATATCATTTTTTTTATGTGAAAAAAGATCCATCACAATCAAGTAAATTTGTTTTATATTATTGATATGCAAAACTTCATTTTTTTATACAAGTATATCATATATTATCTTATTTTATTTCATTTATGAAATCAAATTTACAAATAATTTTTTATGTATTTTTAAATTTTTAAATCCTTGTTTTATTGGAGAATTTTTTTAAAAAAAATGAAATTAAAGGGGTTCTTTCACGAGTAAAATTAGGAGGCAACATTAATAGTACTCTTCCAATTATTTTCCATTTTCATTAAGGAAAATCCTACATCTTGTACATTTTTTGTTATGAGAGCCCTCATTATATTTTAAATTTTACGTCAGAAACATGTACCTAAAATCCTTTTCATCCTCCATAGATTGTAAAAGCCAATACTTATGAGCCATTTAGATAGTATGCAATTTGTTTTTTGAACTTTGAACTATATACACAATTTTTGGAATTATTTTATCAATCACCAAACGAAAAGTAACTTGCTAGTGGAGTGCTTATTCATACCCCAAATTTTATTATATTATTTTTTTGTAACAACGTATTTGTTAAAAAAGAATCCTATAATAATTTAATAAAATTTGAAATTATGTTATAATTTATTAACATAATTTAGTGCAATTTAGTACATTGCTCGTTTTCTTTGAATTTGCAGTTAATTTGTATTAATCATCGTCCTTTACTTTTAATAAGTCAAAACTAAATTATGAACAAAAATCAAAGTTTCTTGGTATTATCAATCTCTTGAGGATTGAATTGAAGTGTAGATAAAGATTTTTTGTATGGCGAATTGTTTTATTTTAGTTAACAGCAAAATTTAAATTCAATGAACTTCATAAGGGAATGTGAATGTGAAGAGTTTTGTAACTCTACTACAATTAGAATACAATTAATATAATACAATAGCACATAAGAGTATTTTAAGTATATTAGAAAACTAACACTACAAAGTGCAAAGACTCCAAAACAACTAAGACTCACCATACTTTTAAAGAGAGAATAGACTAGGAATGGGGTACGTGCTTTACACGTTTATAAATTTTGTTAACAAATAATGTTGCTTATTGTTTGTGAAAACTCAAAATGCAGATATATAACTTTAAAGAAAAAGAGGTCAATAAATTGAATAATTCTATTAATGCAGGATATCTCATTCCCTTTATTTTATTTTCAACTTGAAAATTCTATGTAAATTTTCTTGTATGAAATAACTTTTTTTGGACAGCATATTTATATTTAGTAACATATTTATAGACAGAACAATACACATAGATCTAAGCTACAAATTCTCACTAACTGAAACTTTTGATGTGTATGTCGTAAGTAATATTTGATCAAGAACCCCGGCTTTTCTTAGCATCACATATTATTTTTCTTTTCTAAAAGAATTTGAATAGAATAGATGAATGTCTCTAATAGCAAAAGAAACTTTTTGGCATAATGATGGTTTTTTTAAAATATCCTTGCAAAAGAAATTATGAAATCTTTTGAAAATTTTAAATTGTTATCATATAAAAGGTAACTTCTTATTATTTTGTACTTGAAATCCCTAGCTTTTGATAAATTGACTAATAATTATACATATTTCTATTATATCTATAAAGTATCAAATGAGACTTTAATATAGTTGTATCAAAATTAATATTTCTAAATGAGACTTTATTCTAACTTTTTATGTTTTCATAAATGTCCATTCTTAATGTGATTAGACTTAAAAGATAAGGGTATTTAAGAAATACATTAAGTGCTAAAATATCAAACACAAAGTTAAATTTAAAAAATATATAATTAATTTTATTTTAAAATATTTAAAAAATGATTTCTCTTTTAGCGTTTTGCCTATGTAATTATTTATTTTTTTTGCTAAAATAATTTTTTGTTTAGATAATAAAATTTAGATTTAAACACAAATTAACTTAAAATATTTTATAAAAGAGGAAAATATAAATTTTTATACTAAACAATAAATATATATATTTTTAAAATCTAATTTAAATTTGTACTTGCTGAAGATTTGTAAGACTTTTAAAAGAAGATTGAGTTTGATTAGGATTTAATCAATCTACTTTTTGTAGTCCCATTAATATTCTTTTTTTAATGTGACTATAATTTAAAAAATAATGGTATTTTAGAAAATATATTAATTGTTAAATCACTTTAGGTCCTACATGAACTTTTTGATACTTTTACTCATTTTAAATTTGTTTATTATGATTTCTTTTTTTAACAAATCTAACATGTATATAAGAATGATGACAACTTTATCATATGAGTATATCAAATAAGGACTATTTACATGTTAAATTGGTAATATAAATGCTTTGTAAAAACACACAGAAGTCTAGTGATTCTAATGCTTGGATGATGAATCATTTTAAAAATTGGTAATAAGGACTATTTACACAGAAGTCTAGTGATTCTAACACTCGCGTGCATACAAACATATTGCTACTATTGTGTAAAATTAATAAGTTAACTAAGTTATATTATTTGTTTGGATTGATTATGCAATAAAAATGTATAATAATAATAATTATTATTATTATTATTTTTGCATATCATTTGCATTCTTGTGATGACTTATCTTATTTAGTTAGGCTATTTTTTGTTACTCTTTAATTCTACCTTTATCATAAATTCTATCTTATTTCCACATAATTGGTAATATTCATCTATTTCTTCTATGCTTTAAGCATAAAAAAATTGTGCACCTAAATATTTTAAAATATATGTTATGTTTGATTTTCTTTTTCCAAAATAAAGATAACTATATAAAAGAAACTACATCTCTGTGTATGCCATGTTCTTAAAAATTAATATCATTTTGTGTTGTATTTTTTATACACGCATGTGTTAAAAAACTAATAATCCAATTGTTTCTTTCAAATATTTAAATGATACACTTTCAATGTATTTATAATGAAGTACTCTTTAATATATGATTTCCTTAAATTTGACTCATTTTAATGATCTTAAGCAATTGATAGATACATTTTATGAAATTCTTATTTCATGAATTAATATTATTGATTATTTGGCTTTTTCATAGATACTGACATAATTGATTACTCAATAGAATCATTAAGTGTTATTCTCCAAACTCACAAACTTGTGTAATAAGCATATATAAATTTTCAATGTCAATTAAAATATCATATATTCTGAGAATAATGAGTTTTGAAATTTGTTCATAACTATGTCCTCATGAGACTTGCAAAATATTGTATTTTATATATATTATAAAAATTAATGCATTTACATGTGTTGAACTTCTCACCTCCAACTTTTTATCAATTTGGTTTTTCATTTTTCTCTCCAACTCCGAAAATAAGATATGCCTCGATTTTGTGTTATATGAAAATTTAAAACTGCAAAATTGTCATTTATAATGCATAAACACATATTTATGGCCCTCTTATATTTAGATACTTTCTTATATTTAGATACTTTTTTTTAATTAACTTCATTATGCTTGAGATTTTACTTAACTAGTACCCTAATGCATTCGTTAGCCAAATTACATATTTTTTCTTTTGATCAAACCCTTCATAATCAGTTAGTTACTTTGTATATTATCAAAACATAAGTACTTTAATACTAAATATAGTTTAAATACTAATTAACTTTCACTTTAAAAATTGATAAATATTTGTCCAACTACCTTGATTGAGTTGTTAAAAAAATTAATTCGAATTCAAAATGCTACATTCAAAATCTCATGCTATATTAAATAAAAAAAATCATACATTTCTAAAATAAAGAAGTTTTGATGATTAAATATGTCGTGAAACCTTGTTATACATGATAACCCTTTTGCAAGAATGAGGTTTTATATTTTAAAAATTTCAATTCTAGATGACTCTTTGTAGTGGGAGTATATTGTTAAACTTAATTCTAGGTTTCTTGAAACATAGACTTATTTATTTTTCATAATATTTTTTGGTTTAAAGTAATTGGCTAGGACACTTTATGTTTAGGTTTGTAATATTATTTTTTACGTTAATGTACTAATATGATTACAAAATCAAAAAATATGAAAATTTCTCAAATAATAAATATCGTAATCAAGTAATTCACCTAAATTCTAAATCCATTCATTTTGGACCATTTTCTGTATTCAGTTTAGGTATTGTTCAAATTTTTGTAATCAAGGTTAATTAAAAAAAATTTCTTGCCTCTCGGTCCATGGGATGTTACTTCAATATTTTTGTAAGGCAATGTAATAATAGTTAGTTTTTGTATTGGATTTAATATGCTAAAGTTGTTATTTTCAATTTTTATAAATGAAGTTATAGTAAAGAAAGGCAACAAAATAGCTGTGTTAAATGAATTTAAGGTATAATAGTGTAGAAATTTTAAAAATGAATTTTAGTTCAAATTAGAATTTAAAAAATAGGAATGGCAATTTATATTTCTATGAATTTTTTTTTTATAAATTCACGTTAATCAATGCATGATAGAATGATTTTATTTTTACCTTTATGATTTTAAATTTAATCTACACACTAACTAATACATCTTCTAAATTTTAATTTTAATGAGATTCAAAAGTTTAGAATTTTATTTAACTAATTTTGCATTATGATTTTCAAGTTAGTGTGGGTGAATTAAGTGTAATATTTTTCATTTTTCCTAGCACGATGCTATATACTTTTATGGCATTTTAAAGTAAGGTAACATAACATCCATTCTTTATAATATTTGAGCGATTGTTTCTAGATAATAATTTAATCAATTTATTATTTAATAACTGAGATTAATTTTGAATAAAAATTTTAAAATTAAAATATTATTTTTATTTTAATACGAAGGATAAATTAAAGAAATTCTCCAACCTAATCAACAAAGTATCCATTAAATCAAAAATAAAAAATCAAATAGGAAAATTTTAAATATTCCCTTCTTTTGTTTTCTATTAATTTTGATTTAACAAGGGTGTGGTTATTTCTATCTAACTTTATACTCCTAGCATGTAATTTGCTTTCTTTTTTATTTGTGAACAAAAAACAGGCTTTTTTTTTGTGAATTTAATGTGAAAAAAAGATGTCAAGTTTAATCATCAATATACACATAATGATTGAGATAAACATAAAAATAATTTAATTAATGAAAAAAAAAGTTTTCATAGTTTAACCCACTACATATCAGGTTGGCTCCTACTCCCATAACTTTTAAAAATTCTAGATCAGCCATGGTATAATTATTACTTAAGTGCTAAAATATCAACCATAAAGTTAAATTTAAAAAATATAAAATTAATTTTATTGCAAAATATTTAAAAATGATTTCTCTTTTAGTGTTTTGCCTATTTATTTTTTTGCTAAAATAATTTTTGTTTTAATTTTTTTATAGTTCATAAAATTTAAATTTATATATAGATTAATTAAAAATATTTTATAAAAGAGGAAAATATAAAGTTTTTATACTAAACAATAAATATATATTTTTGTAAAATCTAATTTAAATTTATACTTGTTGTAAAAGGTTTCAAAGACTTTTAAAAGAAGATTGAGTTTGATTAGGATTCAATCAATCTCCTTTTTGTAGTTCTACTAGTATCTTTTTTTAATGTGACTATAACTTAAAAAATAAAGGTATTTTAAGAAATACATTAAATGTTAAATGTTGAATCAGTTAACATTATTCATGCTTATATATATATATATATATATATATATATATATATATATAGACTAGAAATAGGGCAGGTGCTTCGCACATTTAACACTCGTTTAATAAATGAAATAATAAATTCGTCTAATAAATGATATAATAAAAGGGAAAAAAGGTAACTTTTTATTGCTATAATGTTATAATTATGAAATCTTTTAAATTTTTAAATTGCTATCATGTAAAAGTAAGTTGTTATTGTATAAACAAATATAATTATACTTTGAAATCCTTAAGTTTTTGGTAAGTTCATTAATAATTTTACATATCTTTATTATATCTATGAAGTACCAAATTAGACTTTTACGTAATTGTACCAAAATTATTATTTTCAAATGACTTATGTTAAATTATTCAATATTTGGCTTTTCCATAGAATTGACCTAATTAATTACTTGTAAAATCAATTATAGTTATTTGTCAAACTCACAAATTTATGTAATAAGTATATATAAATTTCAGTGTCAATTAAAAATATCATATATTATGAGAATGATAAGTTTTGAAATTCATTAATAACCTCATGAGACTTGCAAAATTTTATATTTTATTTTTCGTGTAACAATTAATGTATTTGTTTGTGTCGAACTTCTCACCTTCACTTTTTTCAATTTGGTTTTTCTTTTTTCTCCCTACTATAAGAGTTGAAAAATAAGATATGCCTAGATTTTTTGTTATATGAAATTTTAAATCTACAAAGTAAAAAAAATAACAAATTTTCTCAAGTAATGAATTATAATCAAATAATTCACTAAAATTCTAAATCAAACCATTTTGGGCAGTTCTTTTGGATTTTGTTTATGTATTGTTTAGATTTCTTCAATCAGGATTAATTGAAAAAACTTTGTTGCCTCTTGGTCCATGGTATATGTCACTTCACTAATTTTATAAGCTAAGCGAATAGTAGTTAATTTTCGTATTGAATTTTTAATGTTAGTATTCTAATTTCTATAAAAGAAATCATAGTCAAAATGGAAACTAAGTACCAATGTTTAATGAATTCCAGGTACAATAGCGTAGATTTTTCTAGAATTATTTTTAGTTCAAATTATGATATAAAAAATGGGATTGGCATTTTATATTTCTTTTAAAAGATATTTTTTCTATAAATTCATGTTAATCAGATGATAGAGTGATTTTACTTATTTTTATGATTTTAAAATTTAATCTATATACTAAATACTACATCTTTTAAGTTTAAATTTTAATGAGATTCAGAAGTTCAAAATTTTGATTGACTAATTCTGTATTATGATTTTCAAGATGAGATTCAAAAGTTCAAAATTTTGATTAACTAATTCTGTATTATGATTTTCAAGTTAGTGTAGGTGAATTAAGCATAATATTTTTCATTTTTCAAATTTTCCAATACTATGCTATATACTTTCGTGGCATTTTAAAGTAAAGTAACACAACATCTATTCTTAATAACATGTAAGCTAATTGTTTCAGGGCGATAATTTAATTGATTTATTATATAATGTCTAAGAATAATTTTTGAATAAAAATATAAAATTTTGATATTATTTTCATTTTAATATGAAAAATAAATTAAAGAAACAATCTCGCTTATCCACTAAATTGGGAAAAAAAAAAGCTAGCGAGGAAATTCTAAAAGTTCTTTGTGGTTTTTTATTAATTTCAATTTAACAAGATTGTGGTTGCTTCGATCTAATTTTATACTCCCAACATGTAATTGTTTTCTTTTTTATTTATGCATGAAAAGCAGGCTTTGTGTGAATTTAAACCCAAAAAAAGTGTTAAGTTTAGTCATATATATATGTAAATAATAATTGAGATAAACACAAAAAACGATTTCACCAAAAGATAAAAAGAAGAAAAGTTTTCATTTTCTAGCCCATTACATCTCTAGTTTGGCTCCTACTTATATCACTTATAAAAATTCTGAATCAACCATGGTATATTTATTACTATATGCAAATATAACTTTTTTAAGACAATACAAAGTCTTATTAATAATGTAATGGTATTTAAACTAATACAAATTTGGTTATTTTTCAGTTTTGCATTAAGATTCCTTTCCAATTTTATTCATGAGGAGGAATTTTATTCCTTTTCCATATATTTTGTGCATTTTTTGTATTTTTATTAATTTAAGTTTAAATTAAATTCATTATAAAAGACCTAAAAAGTGTTGAATGGATCTTCTTTTTATGTTTTTGTAAACATCCATTCTCAATGTAATTAGACTTAAAAAATAAGGCTATTTAAAGAAAAATATTAAATGCTAAAATAAAAACTTGAGAATTGAATAAATATTTATCATGGTAAGACAAATTAGAGAATGGATATATCGTCCACGCTCCAAGGCCAACTTAGAGAATAGATTTTGGATACTTTACTTCAGAACAATCTTTAAATATACAGTTCTGCAGGACATTGTAAATTTGCTTTGGTTCTTTTTTTGTTTTCCTGTATTTTTGGAGGAAATTCAATGGATTTTAGTGCAGATGGGAGGTAGAAGTTCGAGTAGCAGAAACATTTCCTCCTTCAGTTCATCTTCTGTTAGTCATAACGGGTACCAAAGGTCACTATACCCTGAGAATCCTTCTTCCCATCCCCATCAGCATGGCCATGTACCTGCTTCTTTCAATTCTGGTTCTCGAACTCCTCAGCCGTATCAGAGGTTAGATCGTAGATATTCGAGGATAGCTGATAATTATTCAGCCGTGGCCGAGGTAAGGCCATTTGCAAGATAATTTCATGTATTGTTCTTGAATCAAATATTATGAAGTAGTTGAAAACGAACTAACATGTGGTCAGACGGAATTGTGAAATCTTTATGCTGGGTGTTTCAGCCTAATCTTTATTATTCTTAAACCAACGCTGCGTTAGCAGTTATCTGATTCTTTTATGAAATGGAAAGTTTGTTACTGTAAACAATGTTTCCTGCCAATTGATGCAGCTATTGAGTTTCAACTGCGTGGCTTTTTTGTTCTCTAACCATATCAAAGCAGCATCAGTTATTCACTGTAAATCTCTACCTCAGGTAACAGCTGCTCTGGCCCATGCTGGATTAGTACCTCAGGTAACAGCTGCTCTGGCCCATGCTGGATTAGAGTCGTCAAACCTCATTGTTGGTATTGATTTCACAAAGAGCAATGAGTGGACAGGTTTAGCTATTCTGATATGTTTTTATTTAGTTTATAAATTATTGAGATAATCTAAAGTTTTTGAGTTAAAAACCAGGTGCAAGGTCATTTAAGCACAAAAGCTTACATCACTTGGGAGAAAATTTTCAGAACCCGTATGAGCAAGCAATTTCCATTGTTGGGAAAACCTTAGCTAAATTTGATGAGGACAACATAATCCCATGTTTTGGGTTTGGAGATGGTACAAATATGAATTTTCTGGTTGTCAATTTCCTAAATGCAAAATGATTCCCGTCGGAGTAAAATTGTCTATTTCTACATGCAGCCTCAAAACATGATGCAATATTTAGTAATGGATTTGAAGAAGTGCCCGGTAGATACAGGGAATTGGTTCCCCCATTTTCAGGTGCTCTTTATTCTTATGAACCAAATGTTGTAGCTCAAACTTCCATCTCTTTTACATTTTAAATTCTTCTTTTATTTTTGCAGGACCAACATCTCTTGTACCTATCACTGAAATGGATATGAAAATCGTAGAGGACAGCGGTGGCCAGTACCCTGTCTTGCCGATAACTGCTGATGGACAGGTGACTCTTTTGCGACTTGCTTCTCAAACCCCTTTTGGTTTTTCCCATTATTCCTTAGTTATTCCAGTTGTTGTATGGGAATGGAGCATCTCAGATCCTTCGTTATGAAAACATGAAATCACACTAGGCTTTGATTCAAGGAGTCAAAATAGTATTACAACTGAAAAGTTTGGCATGCTCTGATCACTGAAGGCACCTTCACGTACAAAATTTACTCTGTTATGGCTTTGTGACATTCTCATATGCTTTTGGCCTGTGTAAATTGATATGTTAATCAATAATGATAATTTTTGTTGCGTTGTCAACTATGCAGGTTACGAGAACTACTGAGACTCCCCATGGTAAACTCAGTCAACAGGAGCAGAAAACAATGGAAGCTATCTTCAAAGCATGGTAAATTGAACTTGAAAAAAAAAAATCTAGAGCTTATTTTACCAAAATTCATCCTCTAATGCTTCTTTAATTACAGTCTTCTTAAAAATGCAGTGATATTTAAACTGATGCAAAGTTGGTGATTTTTCAGTTTTGTGTTAGATTCCTTTCCAATTTTATTCATGAGGAGGACTTTTATTCCTTTTCTATATATTCTGTGCATTTTTTTTGTACTTTTATTAAATTAAATTTAAATTAATTCATTATAAAAGTCTTGAAAAATGTTGAATGAATGTTGAGTTTCATTAGAACCTTATTAATTGAGTTTCACTAGAACCTTTTTAATTTAACTCTTTATGCTTTCGTAAACATCTATTAGACTAAGAAAATAAGGTTATTTAAAGAAATACATTGAATTTAAAATTCCAAAAACTTAAGAATTGAATAAATATTTGAAATTAAATTAAATTTTAAATTTATAAAATTAATTTATATTTCAAAATAATTTCTCTTTTGGTGTTTTGGTTACTTATTTTTTCTTTTTTTTTTGGCTAAATGACTTTTTTGGTTTTAATTTTTTTTTAGATGATGAAATTTAAATGTATATGTAATTAAAAATTTTTAAAAAAGAGAAAAATATAGATTTCATACTAACCGATAAATATGTATTTTTGAAAAATTTAATTTAAATTTATAGTTATAAAAGATTTGAAAGTCTTTTCAAAGCAATGTTGAGTTTAATTAGGATTTAATTAATTTACTTTTTGTAGTTCCATTAATATTTTTTTTTTCTAATGTGACTATAACTTAAAAAATAACGTTATTTTAAGAAGTACATTAATTGTTAAATCGCTTAAGGTCATACATGTGTGTCTGTGTGTATATATATTCCTCTAACTGGACAATTAACTTCGGAATTCTTTATAGAAACTAACATAATATTTTCAAGCATAATAGTTACTGCATTGGTTCGATCTTGTATTGACGTTTTTTTTCTCATCTTCCCCTTCTTCTAGAATGGTAGTAGGCCCTTGACTTCGTTCTTCTGCCAAATCTTGCCCTGCCTTAAATCTTTAATCGGTCATACTTTTTTTAAGTTACCCTCGAGTTAATATTGCTACATAATCTCCACTGATCTCCAGGATTAATATTTTAGAAGCAATGGGGATCAACTTCTTATACTGGCCTGTCTTTTTGGCTGAGAAATAAAAACAAGAAAGTATTTCTAAAAATTAGAAGTGTCCAAATATTCAACTATTAATCAGATTCAGTAACTTTACAACTCGGTTAGAGACCGGATTTTTATTTTTTTCTGTTAGATGACGAATTATGCTGCATTGTATTTTTCTCGTTTAAGTGGAATATCATTTATGACTTAATGCGATCAACAATATTTTAAACTGGGCAGCAATCAGGATGAAGGTGTGCCCACTTTAAAGCTACCAAACTCTAAAAATGCGTTGTTTCTTGACTATGATGGCTCCCTCCAACCTATGGACAATTGTAGCATAATTCCTGAGCATGGTTTTGGAAGGACCATTCGCACTTCACGCCAAGAGGTGATGCCTGTGTGTATTCGCAGTGGTCGAGTTCATTTTCAGGACTCTACATTTGCAAGTACACCAGACGTGGGTAGATCAAATTTATTTACCTCTATTTCCGGGGATCCTAATTCAGTAGCAGTGCCAGACACGGGTTCTGGCTGGCCATTCAAACGCCAAGAAACCTTAAATGGGGCAGATATAAGAATTGACATACTTGATGGAAATTATAATAAACGAGGTAAGATCGGGATGACAGATGTTTGTTCTCTTGCAACCAAATCAACAGTTGCAAGTTCATCTGTTTACTTACGAGTTTACCTGTGATGGTTGGACTCATGTTCCTTCCACGGCACAGCCATGCATATTCAGTCGGGCAACTGAATCATCACGGAACTTCAAGAGAGGGCAGAGGTAACTCATGCAAATTTTTTTATACTGAAAGATGATGATCATCAAGCTTTGCCAGTAAAGCCTGATGATTGTCCTGATGAAACCAAGTTTCAAACTAAAATTAATACCATCATTCTTGGAATCACTGGGCAAGCTGCTGTAGCCCTGGTGTCATCTAGCTCGTCTGATACGCCATTCCTGCGTTTCTTTGCGGCTGCTACTGGTATTGGTTTCCTTGGCAGTTTTTTTGCAAACTACGTCCTGAAAAAGCCAAAGATAGCCAGGATCCTGTCAAAGATTGGCGCCGTAGGTGCAGCATCTGCTGTCATTATTGCCTTGGGATTGTATTTTCCAAAAGACACAAAATGGAATCTGAATATAGTGGCCACTGTGGCAGCATGCCTCATTAGTGCTGCCATGGTAGCAAGTTCCTAAATGCCTGAGTTGGAGCAAAACAGCGACTCTGCTTTAGGATGAAATTCCTGAAGTTAATGGAAAGAACATTTTTGCAAAGCCTTTTTTCTTTTTTTTCGTTTTGCTTGTAATTTAATTGCACGTCCCTTGGCATTTAGCCCTGTTTTTTTAGAAGTAAAAAAAGTGATCTCTTGGTTATCAGGATTGATGGAAATATTCGTTGTTGTTGATTGAGAAAGAGAGAATCAAGGAAGCGATATGCTGGACCTCTCATGCTGCTTATCCTTGATTTTCTCTTCCTAAAAATTAACCATTCAACCGCATAGTTATTCATTCGGCCAGGCTCCGTGGTTTAACCGTTCGGCCAGTGAACCGGCCGTTGGGTCGGTAGATTCTTTGATGGATACTTTTTGCATCAAGTAGTGGATGACCCATTGATTAGACCGGCCAAAATTTGAGAATCCGACTGGGTGATTCAACAGCTTGGCTCGGCAAACTAGCCAGTTGGTCGAGCTGTTTTTGTTGAGAGATCGCTTTTGCACCAAGTTCGGACAAATCCTATTGACCCGCAGATTGAACTAGCCAAACCGAGAAACCTGACCGAGTTTGATAAAACCTAATGGGTTTTTGAATTTTTGTCAAAATGCATGCATTTGGCAAGATAATAAAACTCGGACGTCTCTCTGAATATATGCAAGAAGCTAAACCTTTAAACTAAATCTTTTCTTGTTGTCAAATGTCTCATTAAATATATTTATTTACTTTGTAAATGTATAATTAATTTAATCTTCCACTTTCAAAGTAAAAATGATATCATCAAATGACAATTGTGAAGTGTCTAAAGCCAATTATTTTTAGATAAAAATATATTTTAAATAAGAATACTGCTATTTCCTTCAAGTTGTTGTATTACTAAAGTTTAAAAAAAATCTATTATCTTTCACAATATGAAATTTAATATGTGTGTATACACACTCACACAGATATATGTATGCACGTACGCGCACACATATACATAAAGTAGATAAAAGTATAAAATGTAACTTAACTTAATTCTATACAATGGTTCATACGTGAAAGTACTTTGATCATACTTTATTATTATTTTTTATTTCGTAATTTATTAATTAGTCAATTAAAATTAGTAAAATTGACGTAAAGATAAATTTGATTTTCTTACAACTATAAATATTTGTCTATCCAAAATTAGGATAATTAAACTGTTAAATTTATTTAAAAATAGTACTTAATAGTCCACTCACCCACTAGCTAAACATGTAACTAGCCAACCTAGTCCCTTCGCTTGGTTCAGTCTGAATTACAATATATGGTCCTCAGTAATGGGTAGGTAGTGGGTGTTGTTTTGGTGGTTTTTGAAGCATGATTTTTGAACTTCAATAAGCCTCCCCGGCTTTAGATCCCACTTACACAAGCCATACCATTAGCGCAATGGAAGTTTTGTAATGTATGAAGAGAGCAAAATTTTTATATAATTCCTAGAAAGGGCATCACTAATACATACTTTGAATATTTTTTATTAATATTAAAATAGAATGGCAGTTTATTTATCTTTCCAAAGTAGAGAAATAAATTTTTCTGAAATTCTACTTCAGTCTCAGAAAATCGATTTCATTTCAATTTCAACTAGGATTATTCATTATAAAAAAGGGCCATCTTCAAAAAATCACCACTTTCATAATTTTGTACCCAGACTTCTGAACTAAAATTAAGAAGAAATTGATTTTATAACTTTAAGAAGATGAATAAAAATGTCAATATATTTTTTATTTTTATTAAAAACTCTAATATTGAGAAGTTTTCAAAAAATTGATTTCATTTTGATTTTGGTTGCCATTGGTCATTAAAAAAGGTCCATTTTCAAAAAAAAAAAATCTCATTCCTAATTTTTGCTCGAAAACTTTAGATCAAAATTTAGAAGAAATTA
Source organism: Mitragyna speciosa (assembly GCA_024721245.1). Lineage (NCBI taxonomy): Eukaryota > Viridiplantae > Streptophyta > Magnoliopsida > Gentianales > Rubiaceae > Mitragyna > Mitragyna speciosa. Next base: position 3,857,794 of record CM045570.1, read on the forward strand.
ATTTTACTACTTTGAGATGATGAATAAAAAATACCGACATATATTTTTTTCTTTTTAATTAAAAACATTAATATTTAGATAAATAACCCAATTATATTATTTAAAAATAATATTATATTTTTGCACTAAGAAATTGTTTGTTTTTAATAATAATGCTCTTTATAGGAATTATGTGAAAGTTTCACCATCTTTATTTATTACTAAACTTCCACCACCCTTGTAAGAAATTTTCCCTAATTTTTAATCTAAAAAAGGATAAAAGGTAATTTTCAGTTCAAAAGTATAAATAATACGTTTCGACAAAGAAGCTGGAATACAGAATTTGGCATCAGAGCTGTTGCCCCTAAATTTATAAGAATTCATATTCCAAATCCACTTCTCTAATACGAACCTTTGTAGTTATAGATATATCACATGCAATAACTATTCTTTTCTTTCTTGATAGAGTGTGAAACAGTTCTAACCTCAACATTTTTTTTTTGAATTTATTCGACACAAGGTTTACTGGGGGAAGGGGAAAGGAACCTAAACCAATTTCGGGGAAAGAAACCTAAACCAATTCCACGATCCAACCCCAAAAGGCAATTGCTGACTTAAGGGGCAGACCATGGGGCTTAAGAATCTAGACTCTTGACTCCAAATTTCTGATGTGGGAACTTTTTTTAAATTTATTCGACACAAGATCTACTAGGGGCAAGGGGGAACCTAAACCAATTCCACGATCCAACCCCAAAAGGTAATTGCTGACTTAAAGGGCAGACCATGGGGCTTAAGAATCTAGACTCTTTGACTCCAAATTTCTGAAGTGGGAACTTTTTTTGAATTTATTCGACACAAGGTCTACTGGGGGAAGGGGAAAGGAACCTAAACCAATTCCACGATCCAACTCTAAAAGGCAATTACTGACTTAAGGTTCTGACCTCAACATTATAGGCAACTTTTGCAGCAACATCATGATTAGGCAGGCAACCAACTAGGTATAACCTTAGATTATGAAAAAAAAAAAAAAAAGGTTAACTAGTTAGGTAAACCACTTTTTCTCACCTTCACGGGTTTTTTCCAACAGAGTCGTATGTTAGCCTTCATCCAGGAAGGCTTCTTGGGCTCACTTGCTTTTCCTAAAATTTCTGGTCTTGTACTATTTTATTGTACAGATATGAATCCATTCCCGAAGACGAGAATCACCAATACAAATGGGCTTTAATGTTTTGGGGAAACAACAGACAATGTTGACCTTTCTGCTCGAGCATCTCTTAATCTCATGTTGCTCCTGCAGTTTTTGCCAATTAATTATCAAGCACTTGAGCTTTTAGTTAGTTGTCTCTGACGGCAACCAAAAATATAAAGAGGCCGTACCTCAAGAAAGCAGACAAGTGTGAAGAAATTATAGAACAAGAGCAGCCCAAGTTTGATTAGGGATGTATCGAGTTCGAGTAGCACCATGCTTGAGCTCGAACTCAACATATATAGGTGTTCGAACTTGATTTGAGTTTGAATGAGTTAGAAATTATGTAGCTCGATTTCGAGCTCAAAGCAATGTTCCATTACTCAAACTCGACTAAAAAAACTCATGTGAGCCTACTCGAGTTCAAGTACACAAGTGTCAAACTCAAAATTGAGGAACCCTTACCACAATTTGTATTTTTCTAAAATAAAAAATTTTACTTCTCCCTTACAAAATGACTATATGACCCATAAAGTATTAAGCACATTGCAACAATTCTAATAAATTTTACAACTTTCATACCTAAAACAATATGTAATAAATAAATATATAACTATTGAATAATTATCCATGCTTGACAAGGCTCATCAAGTCTTTGAACTTACAAATCCGATACTTAAACTCGACTCGTTGGAATAATTGAACTCTTCAAACTTGATCAAGTTGAGTTCGAAACGAATCGTTGACCGAGCTACTCATAATCGGCTTAGTTCGATTACATTCCTAAGTTTGATTGTGGTTACTTTGACCAGCCAACTTTCATACATTTAATTTCCATTAATGATAATGTTAATTTGCCTCAGATAACAAAATTAATGTTATTCTAATGAAATCGGTTTCTATGACGCTAATCATACATCAATCAACTTATAATTTTTTTAGCTTAAAATTATAGTATCATGGCACCCTTACTTTAATCAAAATTACTCTCATCATTTGATAGACAATGGATTTTATACCAGTTGGAGGGATTTTTTAAAGATGGACTCGATCCACGTGGATTCAATAGCGGGGATGGCCATTGTGTCCTTCTGGATTGGATCCATAATAAAATTGGCTCAGCCCAGTTGGAGAGAGAAGGTAGTTGCCAAAAGGTGTGAATGATGATATTTAGTCGATGTGATATATTATTAAGTTGTTAGGAGGTGTAATCGAGTTACCTCGATATAAGAGCTTGACGGCTGTCTCATTGTCCTCTTTCTTGAGAGACAACTCGCTCCTTAGGGAGCTTGGGCATGCCGAAGCGTTGCTCGATCCTTGTTGGTTTAAAGAGAAATTAGTGTTGCCCTGATTCGGACAACGAAAGAAAGGCTGGAGTGATGGATACACCAAAAAGAGTTGTAAACCGAGCACAATTGAGGCCAAGATCATAAATCCGCAACTAAGGGCGATCTTATGAGTCTATCAATTATCTTAGATGGGCTTTTAACTTTTACCTATCGAGTTGTAATGGTAGGCCTGAAGAGAAAGCCTGATCATTAATATTTTATGCCTAGTTGGGCCTTTATTTTTCGGGTTGGCCCATATATAGTCTAGTAGGCTGGGCTTGTTAAAATCAGCCTCATCACACGTCACTATGTAAAAAAAGATCGGTGGAATAATTTCCCTCAGGCAGTTAAAAGTTGCGTTAAATATTCCAGACTACACAGAATAGTTTTTTAACAAAACTATCCTGTTTTACAGAATTAACAGAGATGTTCTCTGGTTATTAGGATTGATGGAAATTATTAATTGCTGTTGATTAAGAAAGAGGGGAGCAAGGAAGCCAGATGCCGTATCTCTCATACTGGTCATCCTTGACTTTTTGTTCCTTAAAAATAACCATTCCACTCAGAGTTATTCACTTGGGATCCGTAATTAACCATTTGGTCAGTAAAATCTAAAATCGGCCATTAGGTCGGTAGTTCTATTGATAGACCCTTTTTGCACGAAATCTGGTTGTACCGGTTGACCCGTTTGTTGGATCAGGCAAATTTCGGATTGGGTGGTTCAATCGTTTGGCCCAATAGACCAGTCACCGCATTGGGCTATGTTTGTTGATGGATCATTTTTGCACCAATCTTAGACAGGTCCTGTTGACCCTACCGGTTTGGAAACAAACCGAGTTTGGTAAGTCCTGATTAGGGGTGTTAACGAACCGAACAGCTCATGAGCAATTCGGTCTACTATTCGACTCGAGTTCGGTGTTGACCGAGCTCGAGTCGAGCTCGAGCAGCTTGTATACTAAACGAGCTCGAATTTGAACAGTAAAAAATGAGTTCGAGCAGCTCGTCGAGTAACTCGAAATATATATTAAATATTATATATATATAATTAACAATTTACCCATACTAATTATATATGAATTTTGAGTTCGAGCTCAAATTCGAGCTTGATTGTGTTTTCATGAGCGATCTCGAGTCGAGCTCGAACTCTCTTTAAGATTAACGAGCTGAGTTCGAGTTTCGAATTACAAACTTGATTGAGCTCGAGCTCGATCTCGAGCAGCCATAATTTTAATAAGCTCGAGCTCGAGTTCAGTAGTATTCGGGCTCGGTTCGGTTCGTTTACACCTCTAGTCCCGATAGGTTTTTGAATTTTCACCAAAATGTATGCATTTGGCAACCAACTCAACTTTAAAGGATAAGTGAGGTGAAAGGTCAGAATTCGAACCCTACTTCTCATAAAAAATCTAAATGTGTGTATAATGCACCCATTTGATCCGATGGTAGTTCAATCCCCATTTTGTTGACAATCAGCACAAAAAAAAAAGGAAAGAAAAAAGTATATATCTGGCAATATTAGATACTTTTGGACATCTCTCTCAACATTAAGCTATACCTTTTTTTCTGTTGTCAAAGTGTTTCATTAAGTATATTCATTTAATTTGTAATTGAATAATTAATTCAATATTCTACCTTCGAAATAAAAATAATATCATCACTGACAATTGTAAAGTGCCAAGAATTTTTTTAAATAAAAATATATTTTAAGCAAAAATAATATTATTTCCTTGAAGCTGTTGTATTACTAAAGTGAACAAAAAATTCTATTATCTTTCATATATATATATATATATACACACACACACACACAGTACTATAAAACGAAGTTAAGTCTTGTATTAAAGTATAAATTTATTATATTAAGTAGATAAAAACATAAGATATAACTTGAGATTATTATATACAATAAATGATATTTAAAAGTACTTTAATCATAATTGTTATCATTTATTTGTTTTGTGATTCATTAGTCAACTGAAATTTGTAAAATTGATTTTCTTACCATTACAAATATTTATATATCCTAAATTGGGATAACTAAACTATTAAATTTATCTAAAAATGGTATTTTAATAATCCACAGATTGAACCAGTCACATACTAACTAAAGTCGTAAACCTGTGAACACGATCCCTTCGCTTGGTTCCACGTCAGTCCGAGTTTAATGCCTACGGTCTTCATGCAGGGCAGGGAGTACGTGTAGGTATAGTGGCTTTTGAAGCATAATCTTTGTACTTTAAGAAACTCCACCCCTTTAGATGCTACTTGGACAAGGCGTGAATTTGATCTGATTCTGGACTCCCACGGTTTTGGTTTTTAATCTAAAAAAGATAAAATGGGAGTTAGCAGTTCAAATGTACATATGGTACGTCTCAAGAAAGAACTGAATTTGGCATCACAGCTAGTGCCTTTAAATTTATACTGGACTGGATTTGTTACCTTGTTCTAAGAGTTCATGTTCCAAATCCACTTCTCTAGTGCGGATCTTAGTAGTTCATAGATAGATATCACGTACAATAACCATTCTTTTCTTGATACGAGTGTGAATCACTTCTGACCTCAACATTCCAGCAAGACTTCTGCAACAGTACCTTTTTTTTTTTTTTTTGAAGTATGCAACAGTAGCCTGATTAGGCAACTAATTAGTTAAAATCTTAAATAGTCCTGTTAGCCTTCATCAAGGAAGGCCTCTGGGGCTCACTGGCTTTTCAAATGATTCTGGTTTTGTGCTATTAAAACTTTCAGACTTACCTATTCTAAAAGACAAGATCACCAATTCGAATGGGCTTTAATGTTTTGGGAGAAACAATAGGCTATGTTGATGTTTTTGCTCGGAAAGTATACAATACACCACGTGCATTGCCACGTGGTGTACTAGAACCAATAATTTATCGCCATGTGGCAATGGTGGGTCATACCTTGTATTATTTGGCAATATGTGATTAATTCTAGTGCACCACGTGACACACCACGTGCCGCGCGTGGTGCACGTAATACTCACTCGTTTTTGCTCAGGGTTCTCGCAATTTTGTTTTATTCCTGTATTTTTGGCCTATTAAATATCAAGCACTTAAGCTCTCAGTCAGCTGTCTTTGATGGCAACCAATAATGTAAAGCATGTTATAAAACGCTACAAGATATGGACGTCCATTTAATTCTCCAGAAAGATTGGTACATTATTCCTCTCAAGATTCATGTAATGCATTTATTATTTTATTGAACAACTCAATTTATTTTGGAAGAACTCAATTCATCTTGTAAAAACTAAATTCATCGTCTTGAAGTCGTAAAATTCATGTATGATTGTTAAATATAATTCATGTACCATTAACAATTCCAACAATTTTCTTGTAATACTTTTAGAAAGCTTTTGGCAATTTGACATTTGAGTAGACAAAATACTAATTCGCTTAGTTCTCTATCTTTCAACTCTACTTTCTCTTATATTTAATAGTACTTCTTTTACGACGAAGCAGCCATAGCCCAAAAAAGCATACAAGTGTGAAGAAATTATGGAACACAAGCAGCCCAAGTTGCGCCACTTGAATTGCATAAATCACAAATGATGGCCATGCAATTTGGCTGCAATAAATAGAGAATAATTGTAGTTGCTTTGACCAGCCATCTTTCATGCATTTAATTTCCATTAATGATATGCCAATTTTGCCCCAGAAAACAAAATAAATGTTATTCCTAATGAAGTTGGTTCCTATGACGTTAATCATACATCAGTCCTATAATAATCACCGCATAATTAGGGAGTATAATGTTTCAAATTAATATAATTGTAGTCTGAATAAAAAAAAAAAAAAACTTATATTTCTTAAGCTTAAAATCTGTATTTAGTATCATATACCCTTATTTTAAAATTGAATTTATCATCATTTATAGCACTCATGTTGATGATTTCAACATTGCAAACATTTTTTATGCAAACATTAGCATGAAAAGATGTTTATCATACATGGTGCAAGATATAGAATGTTAAATGAAATAAAAATTAAAAAAGCATGCTTTTATAATTTTAATAGGCTTCAAGAAATGGTTTTTTTTTTTTTAATAAATCTTTATTTACTCAGGGAAGATGCCAAATATCAGGATGTGCCTATCGATTAAACCTCCCACTAGTGAATAAAAGAAAAGGGAAATTAAATGTATTATTAAAATCAGCTGATGGACCAAACAAAAAAGAAATATATATATATATATATATATATATATATATATATATATAAAATAGCAGATAGTTTGGTGAGATAATGACGAACTTTCTTCACCGACCGTTTAACGTCCTTGATCTGACAAATAAAATAATATTATTCTGGACCCACGGACCCACCCACCAGAAAAAGGTATTATATAAAAAATTGCACGTTACACACGAACGAATTTTTTAAAATGGTGGTCCAATTGTCAAGTAGTTTGTGTCTAATTATGAGAGTGTGAGTTATATATATATATATATATATATATATATATATATGAAAGCTTGTTGAGTTTTTGGCATTTTTATATCACATTGAAGTAGGTTATTTTTTAGGCTAATTAAACTTCAAGTTGTTATATAAGAGGTTTTTTTTTTTTTCGAAGCATTAATTTAGATTGGAAGATATAATATATATATTTGGTGGAAAGGCCTTCAAGCCTTCAACTATAAAGTTCACGGATTTTGTAGCATAATTTTTGCCAATCAGTATAAAATATTGAATTATAAAGAAAATAAACATTATTTAGATTTTCTCAAAGTCTAACAACTATGACCCACCTAGCTTGCAACTAAATTATTCCTAAGGACAAAAATAGGTTTTACCGATTACAATCATATGGCATTGCGTTCATTTACCGTGAAAGAGGAAATTTGGTGTGACATGACAATTCCCTTTAATGATATTTAATTATCAAAAAATAAAACAAAATAAATAAAATAAAGCTGCTTGAATTTAGCTCACCTAATTGTAAAATTTCATTGCTATTTTGAACTAATTACCTCCTACCTGTGTAGTGCGTGGGTATCATTGTAGCTAAAAAAATGACTAATTTTTTAATTTATGTCATAAATGAATAATAATTTAAACATCTTTTAAAGTATAATGAATTTAAGAATAATATTATGTATTTTTAAGTCACCACCCATAAAAGTACGACATTTATAATTTTAAGGATATTTAATATTTTTATAATTTGAAATAAGTGACTAAATTAATTTTGATATTAAAGAGTGATGGTGATAATTTTGATACAAAATAAATAAATAATTTGCTACAATGATTGATATAAACTTTCAACTAAAATTGAAGATGTAATTGTTAAAGAGAGATATAAATTTTTGAGGTTAATTATCGGTAATCAGTAAAGCTTTTAATCAAGGTAAAAAAAGGATAATTATAAAATGGCAGTAAAGTATTTATTTAAAAACTATTGGAAAGTGAAGAAAAAGAAAATTTGTCTACGTCACCTCCTCACTTTGTTAGTAGATTTTTAATATAAGTGTACATATAATAGATTTATTGAATTAAATTTAGTTCCTTGTTTTTCTTCTCAAGTTCTTAGGTTCCTCTCTTATTTATTAATTTTTTCCAAGTCCTTAGCCCAAATTATTGAGGATTTGAAACAACAAGAAAAGGATAATTTTTAAAAAAAAAAAAAAATTCACCCTAAGAGTTTCATATATTATCTTCTATCATTCTCTCCACTTGATTAACTCATAACTCGTTAGTTTTAAACTAGCTATGTAAAGGAGAATGACATAAATTTATATTGATGATAAATTTTATGATTTTAATTTTGATTTCGATTTCAATTTCTGGTTATGAACAAAATAGTTTCTAAACTATTCCTAAATAAACCAGCACATACACAAAGGAAAGGTGAATATTCATAATTCCCAATAGGACAAATTTAATATAGAAAATCAAAAGATTAGATCCCAGAAGCCCAAAAATGGAATTTCAAAAAGCAGCCATTTTTCAATCACCTTTTCTTTTTTCAGAAAGATTTTCCGTGGATTGTAAAAGCAGCCTTGATTGACTTCTTTAAGCACTGACCTCCAAGGCCATCCAACAAAGTTAGATAGACCCGTCTCTCGGTACTCTGACTACTCCTCTCTATAATATATCTTCACCAAACTCTTTCTGGTAGGTGCATTACATAATTCATCATATTTGATTGCGATCTTCAGAATCCTGTTCTTGAATTTTTCTGGGTTTCGTTTATTTGCTTTAATTTTCAAAAAAGTTTGAGTCTTTAGAGGTAATCGTAGCTTATTTTCTTCAATTTAATTGTTTCATCTTTGATGTTGTTATGACGGCCTTGACCCTTGAATCTTCACAGCAATTTCTCTGTTCATTGAACTTTCTGACTGAATGGTTGCTAGACATGTTTCAATCTAGTGTTTTAGAAGATTTTTAGACTTATTTGTTTTGTTTTTATCAGTCTCTCAAGTTATTAGAGGTGATCTTTTGTTTCCTGGTTCTTGGATCTTAAGGTCATTGTACTAGGATTTCTTCTGGAAAAGAAAAAAATCAATGCTTTCAGCTGGAAGTGTGGTTTCTTGGTTTCTGAGTTTTTGGATCTATAATTTTGCAAATTTGACATGTCCTTTGTGCGAATCAAACTTGGTTTTGTGTGATTAGCTTTTCTTGAACCTTTGTCTAGGAGAGTGTTTTGCTTGGAATTCAGTCATGACTTTTAAGGGATTTAGTTTTCAGCCTTCTTGAATTATGCTTTTTGTTTGATCTATTGGTGGTTGTAGAGTAAAATAAAAGGATAAAGAAAAAGGGAGAGTGGATTGAGTTTGGAGTAATTTGGTCTAGTACATTTGAAGTAGGTGAAATTAGGCACTCTGTTCCTTTTTTGACAAAGTTTGGTTTAACTGTGGATCTATCTCAGAGGTTGCAAACAGATAGTGATTGAGCTGAAATAATAGCCAAGTGCCAATTTTTCTTCCTATTTCTCTTACGATCTAGACTTATGAGTCTGCTGGATCTGGCTATTGTTCTTTATTTAACCTTGTAGAACTTCTTTATAGAAACCTGGCTAATGTTCTTTCCTTAATTCATTCTCAACTATAGTGGAAAGAGAAGAATGAACAGAAGATATGATTTTTGACACAATTTCTAGTATTAATTATTTGAGATTGGATTCTAAATACATTTTTGGATGCTATGTTCAGTGTTTTCTATGTCTCTCTTTCCTTTTTTTTTTTCATCAGTTATTTTTCAGAATTAAAAGAAGTTTAACATGGAGCAAATATATCTATTACAGGAATAGGATATGGCAACACCAACAAGAATTGGCCTTTGTGGCCTAGCTGTGATGGGCCAAAATCTTGCCCTTAACATTGCTGAGAAAGGATTTCCCATCTCAGTTTACAACCGAACCACTTCAAAAGTTGATGAGACTGTTGAACGAGCTAAAAAAGAGGGAAATCTTCCTGTGTTTGGATTTCATGATCCTGAAGCGTTTGTGCATTCAATTCAAAAGCCTCGCGTCATCATTATTCTTGTGAAGGCTGGTTCCCCGGTGGATCAAACCATCAAAACCCTTTCTGCTTA